>CM071572.1:2676399-2730532 GCA_036426205.1 Ascaphus truei
ACTACAGGGCCAGTGAGCCTTGACTACAGGCCAGTGAGCTTGACTACAGGCCAGTGAGCCTGACTAGGGCAGGTGTCAGTGAGGCGTAACTACAGGTCATTGAGCCTAACTACAGGGCTGGTGAGCCTGACTACAGGCCATATCTAACTAAAGGCCAGTATGATGATAACTACAGGCCAGTGGCCTGACTACATGCCAGTGAGCCTGACTACAGGCCAGTGAGCCTGACTACAGGCCAGAGAGCTTGACTACAGGCCACTGACTTGAAAGGCCAGTGGCCTGATAGGGCAGTGATGCCTACTACAGGCCATAGCTGACTACAGGCCAGTGAGCTGACTACGGCCGTGAGCCTAACTAAGGCCGTGAGGCCTGACTACAGAAGAGGGGAAAGAACGGAAACACATTTGAAAAACACTTTCTGGGGCAAGATCATGTCAAACAAACTTAACTGATGTATTGACTAGGTGACTAAGGTAATAGATAAAGGTGGAGCAGTAGATTGGCATATCTAGATTTAATAAGGCCTTGACACTCATAGAAGACTGAATAAACAAGTTGCTTGGGATTGGATTCTGAGCGGGTTGAATGGATAAGACACTGGTTTGCATGATAAGTGGCAGAGATGTTGTGGTGCATGATAAGTGGCAGAGATTTGTGGGGCATGATAAGTGGCGAGATTTTGGTGCATGATAAGTGCGAGATTTGTGGTGATTGATGTGGCAGAGATGTGGGGCACAATGTACAGTCAGAGAGGGGAATAGGACAGTGAAGTATCCCAAGGATCTGTACTGGCACCTGTGTCATTTTTCTATCTATATAGTGACATTACAAATGGTCTGGAAGGAGTGTATGTCTTTGTGACGATGGCACAGAGATAAGTAACAGGATTCACACCCCAGGAGGGGTAAAAACAACGATGAAGGTTTAGGTAACTTAAGAAGAATGATTAAAAAGTGGTGACTACAATTTAATGCCAAAAAGTGCAATCATGCATTTGGCTCATAACCAATCAAAGACACGTAATGTTTACAGGATAGTGGCCCTATAATGTCAGCTGCTGCTGAGGACAGGGACCTGGGAGTCCTCATTCAGCAGGATGTAGGTTGTATAGGAAGAGGAATAACAGCAGGAAAGAGAGGGGTGGTGATGCCTCTGAATAGATCATGGGTAAGATCCCACCTCAAGCACTGGTTCAGATCTATCTCCAGAAGTACATTAATATGTGGGAGATTGTGCAAATAAGAGCCACTAAAATAGTGCGGGGTCACATTATAATACTCATCAGGAAACACGGGAAACCTTCAATGTACAGCTTGGAGTAGATAAGGAGGGGAGGGGAAAGAGAAGAGCTAGAACAAGGCCATGCTGTGAAACTGGGTGCAGGCTCAGGGCATAGAACAAGGCCATGCTGTGAAACGGGTGCCAGGCTCAGGGCGTAGAACAAGGCCATGCTGTGAAATGGGTGCAGCTCAGGGCTAGAAAAGGCCTGCTGTGAAACGGGTGCCAGGCTCAGGGCTAGAACAAGGCCATGCTGTGAAAACTGGTGCCAGGCTCAGGAGCTAGAACAAAGGCCATGCTGTGAAAACTGGGTGCCAGGCCTCAGGGCTAGAACAAGGCCATGCTGTGAAACTGGGTACCAGGCTCAGGGCCTTTAGAACAACGGCCCTCTGCTGTGGAAAAACCGGGGTGCCAGGCTCAGAGGTAGAACACAGGCCATGCTGTGAAAACTGGGTGCCAGGCTCAGAGCTAGAAACAAGGCCATGATGGGAAACTGGGTGCCAGGCCAGAGCTAGACACAAGTCCATAGCTGTGGAAACTGGGTGTCAGGCTTCAGGCTAGAAACACAGGCCATGCTGTGAAACTGGGTGTCAGGACCTCAGGGGTGAGGTGATGCGGAGTGATTTGCATAGAATAGGCCTCCCAGCAGTAATGGGAGAGGAGAATACACGATGGGAATTATAAATGCGTGGGATAGCGACCTAAAGCTAAAATCCTAAATACAGAAGCAAAGCTTTGCTACAGCGGATAGGACATGCACAGACTGGGTGGGAGAGGTGGTCCTTATCTGCGGGTAACTTTCTAGTTTCTTATGATTATCTAACCTCAATGAGACTGCTGGCCAGTCTGAAATGGCATCACACTATCCCCTTCAAATGCTCAGGACGTATTTACCAGTGACCATATGGCTGCTGGGTGTTTCATGCGGAACTCACCCCGCCACCGGAAAACTGCCCCCGCCAGCCACTTGTGCTGCGTAAGGTAGTGCCCCTAAACCCCTAACCCTAAGCCCTGTACCCTTAAAACCCCTACCCCTCCAACTCCTTTTGACCTTTATTCAATCCCCCTACTCTCCCTTAAACCATTACCTATACATAACCCCCGACACCCACCGATACCCTCCTTTCTAGTCCCCGACCAACCTTTATCACTAGGCACCTGTACCCTATTCAACCACCCGCCAACCCCTACAACCTTTTTCTTCCTCACCCTACTCACTTTCCCGACTATTGTTTTACCACAAAAATTCTTCGCACCCTAACGCCGTACCCTACAAACCCCCTGACGTAAACCCTTACCCGTAAAAAAACCCCGACCCCGACCACCCCCCACGTTGTTTGACCACCCCTTTTCGCCTCCCATTTCTACCACCTCATAAATTCATACGTACCTCTTGACCAAACATATACCCCACCTTCCTTTTTTTTTACCACTACGCCCACGTATCCCCATCTGCATCTAAAACACTTATAGAACCCCACTATCACACTTTTTATATCCCTATTACCAATTGTTATTTAACCCACCGCACCGTACCACTGTATTCACCATTATACTTCCCCTGACAAACTTCTTTTTTTTATACCAACCCTACAAGTAAACACTGGATTTCTATTTCATCTCATTTAACCTTCCTTGACATGACCCGTGTTCACCGTTTCACCCCGGTTTAGGGCCACCCTCCCCCCTTAGAGTTCCAGGATTCCAGCGCTGGCCTTCCCCCCCCCTTTTTTTTCCCTTCCCCCCCCCCCCCCCCTTTCGTTGATGTGGCAAACAGCCAGCAAGCCATTTGGTTCACGGCGAAAACGGTGGTGGGACACAAAGTCCCCATTCCGCCTTCCATCCCCTTAGCCAAGGACTCCTGTGACAACGCATTTACTGGCCGCTCCCTACCGGGGGCACTCCAAGGCAACACTGAGCTGTAGCTGCCCCGGCATGCTAACGGGTGGATATGTTGCAGGAGTTAGCCTCCTCCATCCGCTCCGAGCGTGTGAGGCATATCTGCAGTGTCCGGCTTCTAGCTAGGAGGTTGTAACCAGAGTCACGCCGGCAGAGGGTTCCCTCAATATCCACAGCACTGCTCATTCTCCACGGGACACGGTACAGGGTTCAGTTCACAGCGGGGGACCCTTTCAGTTTCACGTTGGGGGGTGAGGAACCTAAAGGCTACATTCTCCAACAGGTTCGCGGGCAACAAAGACCCACAGGAGCGAAACATGTGACATTAATAAACTACAGCAAGGCGAAGTTCTCTGATACTTGTCAAAGGGTGCAAGCATTTCAGCCAGTGGCAAAAACCATCCGTATCTTCAAAGGTGTATCCCATCATTGGTCCGAACACTTTACCAATATCACAATGCCGGAGATACAGCATTCACATCTGAGAAAGGATAGTAATTAAAGTCGGTTAGGGGAGATGATAGTAATGTTGTATTTTGATCGAAAAACGATTTTAATCCCAATAATTATTCCCTTCTTACTCCATTCAATCACTCTTCTAAGATGTGACTGCGTTACATCTGTTAATGGATAGTGCTTGCACTAGCTTAAATTGAGTGTGGATGCAGCAGGTAATTTGTATCTGATTATAACACACTACCACGCTGCTCTGCTTCCTGGTCTATGTGTGTACAGTTTTTTCAACACCGACATATTACAATCTGCAGGTCCTTGCTCGGATCCACGCTGCCCACTACCTCATATTACACGTTCTTCGGTCTCACCTCCTGTCCCCCATGCTCATTTTTACATCATTTAATTGGCCACTTTTCAGCTTTTTTTGCTCTTTTCACACCAGTTATTCACAATAGTTGTCTGTTTTCTCAGTTTGCCCCTCTCATTTCGGTCCCTGTCGTGCTGTGCAGATTCTCCCTTCCAGGCATCGGCGCCTAAGGGGGCTTTTCGGCTAACCACCAATATTCCTTTTATCCTTTTCTTTCCGGGCGGTCCGGCGCCAAAGGTCAGTTCCTACTATACATATATATTGTTGAATGCTCTGTGGGCTTCTGCAGGTAGGAAGTCACTTAGCTGTTTCCGGCCCGGATTCTTACTGTTTCACGCCCAAATAGTCCCACTTTCTTTTTATTTGAACACGCCCGTTTCCTTTTCCACATTTATTTCACACTGTCTCCATTTCGTTCCCCCCCACGTTCGCCCGTGTATCCCGTTCCGCCGCTCCTCATACCTATGTCCTTTCTTTTGCACCCGTAATGTCATTCGCACCCTCTTTCTTTTGGTTCCAGCCCTTTCCCCTTGGTCTCCCACATACTTCCTAGATTGATGTTCCTCTCCTCTTCTTTCTTTCTTCTTCCCCCTTCCTTTTCTCTTTCTTTTTTTTTTCTTTTTTTCTCCCCCCCCCTTTCTCTTTTTTCTGTTCTTTCTTGTTTTAACCTCTTCTCCTTTCTTTTCCCCCACACTTCCTGTTTTATTGGCCACCACAGGATGACCTTCTGCCCCCCCACCTTTTTTTCAACGCCCCCCCCGCTTGTCTTTTCTGCCGACTCTTTGAACCACATTGGTTCCGGTGAAGTTTAGGTGGCCCCCCATAACCTAATTTTTTTTTTCTTTGCCCTTTTTCTTTTACAACCGGACCCCCTCTCCTCCCCCCCTTTCCTTCTTTCCCTTCTCCTCTTCCTTATTACTTTCCCCCCCGGTGGCTTCCAGGAGCGAGGATTTACGCCCGCGTGGCATTTAAATATGATTCGGCGCCGCCCCCCCACCGCATAACAGCTTAAGCACCCATGAGTGCCGGCCGGGATTTTTTTTCCTCCTAATCATATTCGTATCGTGAGTACCACACTATGGGATAGTACAATATTTTAAAGTGGTTCTTGCAACTACTTTTTTCCCCCTTGTAGCACACCCCGGTATTCCTTCCTTTTCGCTTTTTTTCCGAGAAGGTTCCTCTATCTTTATTTTCTTCCCTACAATAAGTTTCTTGCTTTTTCACGTCCCACCACTTGCGTTTCTCTAAGTTTCCATTTCTAGTTTTAACGCTTTCACAGACCGTCGTTCTTGTGCTTTGATGGAACAGGCCTAATTTTTTACTGGATTTTCACTTGTTGTAAACGCAACGCCGCTACCACGCTTTTCGACTTATGTGTCGCAATCTCCTTCTCTTGTTGCAAGCAAGTTTAGTCCAAATTTTTATGTGTATGCCACCCATCCTCATGTAAGCATATTGATTGTACATTGACACACAAAGGCGCTGTACTATACTCTAGTTCCTATTGTAAGCAATCTTTCAGTCAAGGCCAAACACCCCCAAATGTGTGCCAACCTTTATGTAGGCAAAGTTAAAGCCAAAAAAATGTTGGGACAACCATGCATTTCGTAGCCCACAACGCTACAAGATTCAACTGCTTGTGACCCTATTTACACACTTTTTTCAATGCTGTTATAGTTCTACTGATGTGTTTTGTTAACAGTGCATTTTATTTGAAAATCACGACACACCCCTTATGTTTACTTCGTGTGTTACTTACTGACATATCGTCTGATGATTCCTGTTCACAACTTAATCCGTTATCTCCCGTCTTTTTTTTAGTGGTTTCCCCCCCCTCCGCGTGTTGTTTTACCTAATATCGCCTACAGGCCAGTGAGCTTGACTACAGGCCAGTGAGCCTGACTACAGGTCAGTGAGCCTAACTACAGGTCATTGAGCCTAACTACGGGCTGGTGAGCCTGACTACAGGCCAGTGATCCTAACTACAGGCCAGTGATCCTAACTACAGGCCAGTGAGCCTGACTACATGCCAGTGAGCCTGACTACAGGCCAGTGAGCCTGACTACAGGCCAGAGAGCTTGACTACAGGCCACTGAGCTTGACTACAGGCCAGTGAGCCTGACTACAGGGCAGTGATCCTAACTACAGGCCAGTGAGCCTGACTACAGGCCAGTGAGCCTGACTACAGGCCAGTGAGCCTAACTACAGGCCAGTGAGCCTGACTACAGCAGAGGGGAAATGAACGGAAACACATTTGAAAAAACACATTTCTGGGGCAAGATCATGTCAAACAAACTTAACTGATGTATTTGACTAGGTGACTAAGGTAATAGATAAAGGTGGAGCAGTAGATTTGGCATATCTAGATTTTAATAAGGCCTTTGACACTCATAGAAGACTGATAAACAAGTTGCTTGGGATTGGATTCTGAGCGGGTTGAATGGATAAGACACTGGTTGCATGATAAGTGGCAGAGATGTGTGGTGCATGATAAGTGGCAGAGATTTGTGGTGCATGATAAGTGGCAGAGATTTGTGGTGCATGATAAGTGGCAGAGATTTGTGGTGCATGATATGTGGCAGAGATGTGGGGCACATGTACAGTCAGAGGAGGGGAATATGGACAGTGAAGTATCCCAAGGATCTGTACTGGCCCCTGTGTCATTTTTCTATCTATATTAGTGACATTACAAATGGTCTGGAAGGGAGTGTATGTCTTTGTGACGATGGCACAGAGATAAGTAACAGGATTCACACCCCAGGAGGGGTAAACAAAACGATGAAGGATTTAGGTAACTTAAGAAGAATGATTAAAAGTGGTGTGACTACAATTTAATGCCAAAAAGTGCAATATCATGCATTTGGCTCATAAAAATCCAAAGACACAGTAATGTACAGTATTAGTGGCCCTATAATGTCAGCTGCTGCTGAGGACAGGGACCTGGGAGTCCTCATTTCAGCAGGATGTAGGTTGTATAGGAAGAGGAATAACAGCAGAAAGAGAGGGGTGGTGATGCCTCTGAATAGATCATGGGTAAGATCCCACCTCAAGCACTGTGTTCAGATCATATCTCCAGAAGTACATTAATATGTGGGAGATTGTGCAAATAAGAGCCACTAAAATAGTGCGGGGTTCACATTATAATACTCATCAGGAAACACGGGAAGACCTTCAAATGTACAGCTTGGAGTAGATAAGGGACGGGGAAAGAGAAGAGCTAGAACAAGGCCATGCTGTGAAACTGGGTGCCAGGCTCAGGGCTAGAACAAGGCCATGCTGTGAAACTGGGTGCCAGGCTCAGGGCTAGAACAAGGCCATGCTGTGAAACTGGGTGCCAGGCTCAGGGCTAGAACAAGGCCATGCTGGGAAACTGGGTGCCAGGCTCAGAGCTAGAACAAGTCCATGCTGTGAAACTGGGTGTCAGGCTCAGGGCTAGAACAAGGCCATGCTGTGAAACTGGGTGTCAGGCTCAGGGGTGATGTGCGGGTAGTGATGCATAGAATAGCCTCCCAGCAGAAGTGGTAGAGGAGAATACACGATGGGAATTCCTAAATGCGTGGGATAGACCTAAAGCTAAATCCTAAATACAGAAGAAAGCTTTGCTACAGCGGATAGGACATGCACAGACTGGGTGGGAGAGGTGGTCCTTATCTGCGGGTACTTTCTATGTTTCTATGATTATCTCACCTCAATCTTAGACTGCTGCAGTACTGAAATGTATCACACTATCCCCTTCAAATCGCTCTAGGACGTTTTACCGTGACCATATGGCTGCTGGTGTTTCATTGCGACTCACCCCGCCACCGGAAACTGCCCCCGCCAGCCACTTTGCCGCTAAGGTAAGTGCCTAAACCCCTACCCTAAGCCCTTACCATGAAAAAAGCCCAACACGAAAGAAGGACAAGAAAACCAAGAAGCAGAACCAGGCTCCAAAAAGACAAAAACCGACCATAACACCGGAACAGAGCAAAAATAAAAAGAGAAAGTACCAGAAAACCCCTACCCTAACCCCTTACCCTACAACCCCTACCCTTACCACACAACCCCTTACCCTAACTCCTTACCCTACAACCCCCTACCGTAACCCCTTACCCTAAAAAACCCTACCCTAACCCCTTACCCTAACCCTAAAACTCCTTACCCTAAAACACCCTTACCTACGCCCTTACCCTAATAAAAACCCTACCCTACACCCTTACCCTAACCCCTAAACCCCTACCGTAACTGCTACAACCCCTTAAATTTATACCATACCCTAAAGTAACATAACTCACCTTTGAAGCGGCCGACGGTAGGGATCCCAGCGACGGATCGGCTGGGTGAGTTGTGGCAAACAGCCAGCAGCCATTTGGTCACGGCGAAACGGTGGTGACCAAATGTCCCATTCCGCCTTCAATCCCCTTAGCAATGACTCCTGTGACAAACGCATTACTGGCCGCTCCCTACCGGGGCTACTCACAAGGAACACTGAGCGTGTAGCTGCCCCGGCCACTGCTCAACGGGTTGGATATGTTGCAGGAGTAGCTTCCACTGTGAGTCGTGTTAGGATGCATTATCTGCAGTGTCCGGCTTCTATCTAGGAGGTTGTAACCAGAGTCACCACGCAGAGGGTTCCCATCCTTATCCCACCGCACTGCTCCTTCTCCCCGGGACACGGTACAGGTCAGGTTCACATCGGGGGACCTTTCATTCACTGTTGCGGGTGAGGAACTCACAGATACATTCTCCACAGGTTCTGCAGGCAACAAAGACACAGGGAGCGACAACATGGACATTAAATAACTACCAGCAAGCGAAGGTCTTCTGCTACTCTGTCAAAGGGCAAGCATTCAGCCAGTGGCAAAACCATCCGTCTCCTTCAATGTTATCCCATCATTCCTAACACTTTACAATCTCACAATGCCGGAGATACAGCATCACCTCTGAGAAAGGGATAGTCATTAAAGTCGTTTAGGGGAGATGATAGTAATGTTGCTATTTTGATCGCAAAAACGCATTTTAATCCCATAATATTTTATCCATTCATCACTTCAAAGATTGATGGTTCATGTTACAGGGATAGGGATAGTAAAGTGGGATGCAGAGTCATTGACTGAACACATACACGTGTGTGTCTATGTGTGTTCAGTCAATGAATATACCAGCAGCCCTTGTCGATCCACTGCTCCTCCCATCTTACATTTGGTTATCGTCTTGGTCTTTAAATTTCCCTTGGAATTCAGTCCAGTACCATCTTTGTTCACTGATGGTCAGTGGCGGATTTCCCACTAGGCCCGGGCTAAGGGCGGCAAAATTTGGGGGCGGCAAAAATGTCCGCCCACATATACTTTTGCCGCTGTTGGGCCTGATGGGAAGTCACTTAGCTGTTCCGGCCGGATCTTTACCTGCCGCCCCCCTCCTCCTTCTGAACCGTCAAATAACGCTGCGGACGTTACCACGATGACTCGTTGTCATGGCAACGCGATGTCACAGCGGCAAATGATAATGCAACGCCGTGCGATGACACGTTGGTGACGTCTGCGACATCATTTGACGCTGTGGTTCAGGAGGAGGATATGGTGGCAACAATGAGGCGGCCGCAACAGCTAAGCACCCAGGGGCGCCGGATTTTCACATCCGTACGTGAGCACAGGCAGAATAAATTGGTTGAACACTTTCCCCTTGTAGCACGAGAGAAGGTTCCCTCATCTTATTTCTTCCAAACGCGCTCCGTCCCACCTTTGTTTCATTCATCTAGTAAGTTTCACAGAGTTGTTTTGTTTATTAAAGGTAATTTTTTTTACTTATTTCATTGTAAGCAAGTAAGCCAGAATGTGTGCCACCTTTCTTGTAAGCAAGTAAGCCAAAATGTGTGCCACCTTTCATGTAAGCAAGTAAGCCAAAATGTGTGCCACCTTTCATGTAAGCAAGTAAGCCAAAATGTGTGCCACCTTTCATGTAAGCAAGTAAGCCAAAATGTGTGCCACCTTTCATGCTAGTACTGCAGTGTACAGTGCTATAAAACATCAATATGTTATCGGTTTCATATATACTCGTCTGATGCTGTAATTATATGGAGTGGTAGGGGTACTCCATGCATGGCCATGTCCTAATTTTGGGGTTGACTTAGGGTCACTGGTTTACTTCCCCCTAGAGGGCTAATTCTTGGCTTTGGAATTAGTATTGGACTATTGATCGACCCTACTAAATGCTTTTTGCAACATTATTCATGCCAGGGAAGGTGACCCATGCACTGCATGTCCTACTTTTTTGGGGGACTTAGGGTCACAGTGGGATAGCTACCCCCCGACCACACCTCTCCCCCCCCCCCATGCAGGATACACCACAAGTTTAGAGATGAGAGAGCGACATATTATATAAGTATGTTATGTCTTTCATTGGGATTGAGTATTCTCTTAGCGCGTGGCATACGGCTACGGCACAAAATAAGAGCGCTCAGCTGGAGGTAGCCTCTCCATGGCACAAAGTCCATGCTACTAGATTGTTCAACAAATACAATTCAAATCTCCACCTCCCCCCTCCCCCCACTTCCTCCTCCTTTCTACAACTGTCCCGCTCGATGTCACTGGTCTAACTCAAACAAACTCCAGGTTGAGTAGGTTAAGTCTTTAGTTGAGTTCATTGTTGAAAACAATAAACAGTTAAGAAAGTGCAATATCCTATGTTATTACCACTTCAGGGTATGTGTCATCAGCTTCAACTTTGTTGAAAACTTATCTGTGTGGGATATGCCTCAAAATGAGAGAGAGCGTAAAGGTGGTTTCTCGTGGTTGAGGGTGTTATGTCCTTCTGTGTGCGATATACCTCAAAACGTACCTGGTACCTGGGCTTCACATTAAGAAGAAACAACTGAAGAACATTGAGTGGGTGATCTCCTTCTCAAATATTCAGCCCTATAAACTTCATACATCTTTTTTCTTGACATTTGTACTTTCAGTCTTACTATCTTCCTCCTTTCTCCTGGTAAGGGGGTTATATATCTTTCCATGTGCGGGGAAAATGTTCACATACAAACAGTTTTTAATGTACAGAATTGGCCTCAAGAGAAGAGATAGAAAGAACCGTTTTTCTGGGATAATTTAAGATTGGCCATGCACACACGTTCGTGACCTTGGATTGACCAAGACCAAGAGGCAACAATCCTTTGAGTTGGGATAAACACCTAGGGTAACGGGCATTCCATGGCTGAAACTACTCCATGAAGCTGGGCTGCTGGGGCAGGAATGGGAACTGTAGATAGTGGAGGAAGGTGACCCTGTAGGATTCGTGCCATTTCTTAAGTTAACCATGTAGAGTACATAAAAAGAGGAAGGGAAACCTTATCACTGACTGGTAACACTGGAGTTGAAAACTTGAGGTGTTTAAGTTTCCGTTATAATTATGTTTTCTAATCTTTTTTTATTATTTTATAAGTTTTTTTATAAGCATTTATCCATGCTTTATATGATCTTTCAACCTTACGTTACTTTTTTCCATAATTTGGTAAAATTCTACACCAGATCCAACACTGAAACCAAACAAATCGAGTTTGTGTAAAACCAAATTCAAATAAAAAACACAGAACATTTTTAGAATCAAAACCATGTCGAAAACCAATACACAAACGTGTGGGTCTGGGATATGGGGGCTCGAAAACCAGGAGTCTGGGGGACACTGGGTAGCCCCGATGTAATTCAACCCGCTTACCGGCAAATGATGGTTGCACGCCGAGGAGAATTAGTGGACTACCGGTAACTTTGGCTCCCGAACTCCTGCAAACAAAATAACTGCATTTCCACCCAAATATCCCTCCTAAAACTTATACTCCTGAAGTTTCATGTTTCTGGGGCAAGGGGAACATGTAAAGTGGAAAAGCAGGATAGACTTTGACCTTTGACTTTTAAAGGTTACATTACAGGGTCCCTGGCTTATGGTGCTACTTAGCTGCCAGGGACCCATGGTTTTCAGGGGCAACCAGTCGGGCTTAACCTTTATTATGCGGACTGGCTACCCCCTACCGTCACACCACCTTCTCACATACACTTACCGAGTCAGAGACCATGGAAACCACCTTCTCTCATTCACTTACCATATATTTTCACCTGGAAGGTTTTTGTAGCATCTTCTTCGTCCAACGTGACCACAGTGACAGTGTATGTTCCAGAGTCCGTGGGGGAAGCATTGGTGATATTAAGTGAGCCTTGACCAAAGAGTTGCAGTCTTCCTCTGTAAGCCTGAGAGACATTATAATTGGTATTCCCCCATATGACTACCCTACGGGAATCCTTAGCCCAGGTGACTATGGGACTCTGCGATGTGCTTGTGTAGAAGATATTCAGGATGATGTCTTTGCCCACGAGGAAGTTTGCTGCATCGTTAGCCGTTATCTCCAGCGCTGCTCCCTCTCCACCTGTTACAGGTTATACATGCAGGTTAGTCATAGAGTAATGCACACAGGGAACCCAAACATGTAATGCTGAGACACACGTACTGGAAGCTGGAGCCATATAGTAATGCACACAGGGAACCCAAACATGTAATGCGGAGACACACGTACTGGAACCTGGAGCCATAGAGTAATGCACACAGGGAACCCAAACATGTAATGCGGAGACACACGTACTGGAGTCACAGAGTAATGCACACAGGGAACCTGAACATCTGATTCTCAAATATATGAGTTATTCATTAAACTGCAATAGTGCCATTCGGGGCACTATTCCACAGAAACGACTATTAAAGTCAATGGGAGTTTTGTTTGATTGGGCCTTGATCCGCACTAGAGCAGTTTAATAAATATCCCCCTGAAACTGGAAGACAAGCAAAGGGCACATAGGGAGCAGAAAGGGAAGTCAGAGTACTGTACAGAGTCCAGGCACATTATCCTCTCACAGGCAGAGGAGCTGCTAGCCGCAGCGCAGTGCAGGTATCCTATTTACATATGTAGCCAGGTCACCTGATGGCTACTATTCTGCCCTTGGGCTGGCAGTAACCCCTGGTACTATCAGGTTGCCAGGCAGGGGGTGTTACATCCTGTTGTAGCTGGGACAATGGGGTGCCTGACTCCTGGCTGTACTTAAGGGCAGGACCGCCCTCAATTGAGTAGTGTTCCTTCCCCTCTGAGGAAGGCAGGTCACACAACAGGGAGCCTGAGATTGGGACCTTCCCATGTGCTCTTCCCTCCGGGGGAGAGTGAGTGTGGACCATACCTCAGCCTCTGCTAGGGAGGTGGGGAAGAGCAAGGACAGGTGCGGGTGCCCTTGGCCTGTAGTGGTGGTCCAGGGACCATCATCCGGGTAATCCTGAGACTGTATTGGACAGATCCTGCCTTGTTCCTGTTACTTCAGTGTATAGTAATAAACCATTCCTGTTGTTACAGTATAGCTCCTGCCTGGTGTGTGACCTTACTGGGGGGAGAGGTAATAAGTTCTACCGTGGGAGATCACCTTCAGTTCCTTGAGCCTACGGCAGATGGAGGCGCTGCACTGCTAAAGAGATATGTGGGGTATGAACCCCAGAAGCCTAGTCCTGTGGCCCCACTACCACCGGCGGACGACTCAGCCCTAATGTTGCCAGCAGGTTTATGCACCACACACCCTGTTATGGCCCCTATCTGCGATCGGGTGGGGGAAACACCGTTACACATACAAAGCAATATACAACTCACTGGCCTGACTCACTCTCATAGCTGTTTCTGTGCCGGTCTTACTTGGTGTAAACTATAACCTTCAGAATTGAATTAGTCTCCTTTGCTAATGAAACATTTTCTTCAGGAAAACAAAGGCAGCTCCACGGGGAGCTCTATACACGGACGTCTCCATACACTCACTTATCTACACTTAGCTGCACCACAAGAGGGGCTTGCGGGACTTTACACTGCATTGTGTTAGTAGCATCCAACCATTTAAGGGGCTACAACTGTCTGTGTGAAGTCATAAAGGTGCTATAAGCCTTTTACTCAGAGAATCGTTACCCATTATACTTGGGGTGTGTCACAGAAGCGCACACAGAGCTCTGCAGTCCTCCTTCCCTACACAGCAGCAATAAGAGGTTACAGAGCAGGAGCAGGAGAGCTGATCACACTGCCGCACCCTCTCATTCCTCTCACAGAGCCTCTTCCTGCGCAGAACCCGGCACGTTCTCTGTGAGAGATCACAAGTGTATCTGTGCAGCACAGGCAGGGGCAGAGGCCTGTGCATCACTCAGCCTACAAATGGAGACAAATGGGACCAGCATTATTACTGCAGACAGCTACTACTGGCTCTTAATCCCCCAAATACATCTATCCCGGGCACATTTTGACCCATGGGGCAGTGGTTGTAAAGGCCAGTACTAAGTACCTACCAATGCTCCCCGTTATAATACTTATGTAACGGTGTTTCTGGCCCGGCCTGACCCACCCAATCTCACATTGGCCCCTGTGGTCTAACCGGACCCCATTACAGTGTGGATATGTCATATGGTGCACCTGCTGGCTACAGGACTCCTGAGTCTCCCGCATGATGGTGTGTGGGGAGAACCCGTCAGACAGGCAGCTGAGGTAGTGTGCTGAGTCTCACCTAGTTCCAGTGCAGCGCCTCCACCTCACCAGGGTCCCTGCGTCCGCATGGGGATGATCCTGGCGAGGAACTCCTCCGTGGTGCTCCTCTCTGTACACTCATTCCAGATAGATACACGAGAGGGTTTCTGGCTGAACTCATCTTTATTGACACAGGCAGGGCAACTGCCCTCCACAAGGAGTTTCTTCAGCCGCTCATCTCGCCAGTGCTCCCTTTAGTTAGGTAGGTCACCCAGATCAGGGATTCACTATTCCCGCAGGAATCACTGTCCTGTGCCAGGTCCCTGGACACAGCCTCCCATGGAGTTACTATAACATAACTGACAGAACTCCTCCTCAGCTCTGACAAGAGCTTTCCAGCAACACTGCAGTAACTCTGCAGTAACACACTCCACAGCAACACTACAACTTTGCAGCAACCCATCAACTAACTTTAGAACACAGTGCTGTGCCTTATGTAAGCTTCTGAGGCTGACACATCTCTGACATCACTAACCATGGAGTCAGAGCATGTGACCAGTCCCAGCCATACACAGAGCACCCCACCAGGGTGTGAGGGGTAACCTCCATGATTACTGCTGGCATGCCCACACTTACCAGGCCTTACTGCCAGCAGGAGAGATGACTGTAGGCATTTTACATGACCGCTACACTTATATAAAGCACGCACACACTTACAGTACTTTGCATGACTTCTATCAAAGCAACACGTGCCTGAATCCTGCATTCTAATCACATTAGGGATAATTGTGCTCACACTGTAACAAACCTACCCAGCTGCCCGGGACACATGGTTATGCGGTGTTTGTACGCAGTAATTGGTGCACTTGGCACTGAGTGAGGGTTCTAGGTGACAGTGTAATGCTAGGAAGCTGCCGGGGACACATGGTTATGCGGTGTTTGCACGCAGTAATTGGTGCACTTGGCACTGAGTGAGGGTTCTAGGTGACCGTTTAATGCTAGGAAGCTGCCGGGACAACATGGTTATGCAGTGTTTGCACGCAGTAATTGGTGCACTTGGCACTGAGTGAGGGTAGGTGACAGTGTAATGCTAGGAAGCTGCCGGGGACACATGGTTATGCAGTGTTTGTACGCAGTAATTGGTGCACTTGGCACAGAGTGAGGGTTCTAGGTGACAGTGTAATGCTAGGAAGCTGCAAGGGGAATACGGAGAAATGGGGATGGATGTGTCACCTGACATTTCAGTGATGGTGACAGGTCACATACAGCAAATACATTACAAGATGTACAGGCTAGACCAGGGGTGCGCAAACTGCGTGGGGGGGCGCCCCCTTCTGGGTGGGGCACTGTGGTTACGGAGGCCCCGCGTTTCCCCCGAAGGTATTTAAATTAAATGCCTGGGGACAGCGAGAAGCCTATGTAAAATCCTTAACCTTGGCTTGGGGCGACGCATTGCCATGGCAACCCAGCGTCAAATGACACTGCGGGGTCACTTTGATGTCGCATTGCCATGGCTACATGACCCCGCGGTGTCATTTGACGCCGGAGCCAACGTAGGGGGGGGGAAAGAGCAGGCAGGGGGGCGCAGACTGAAAAGTTTGCGCACCCCTGGGCTAGACCACGGCTGGCCAACTCCAGTCTTCAAAGCCACCAACAGGCCGGTTTTAAAGATATCACTGCTTCAGCACAGGTGGCTCAATCAGTGGCTCATGACTGACTGAGCCATCTGTGCTGAAGCCGTGATATCCTTAAAACCCGACCCGTCGGTGGCCGTTGAGGACGGGAGTCGGCCACTCCTTGGCTAGACACACTGACATCGCTGTGCCCTGGATGTGTTCGCGTCTCTGTCGTGACAGCAAGTGAGCGTCAGTCTGAGAGCCTGGCCAATCATCCATGTTATATTGGGACACTTTCCGTTCTGCTCACCCCCTTCCTATCCTTTGTGTCTGGATTATTACCGGCACAAAATAAACTCCTTTCATGTTCTTCCAGCGCCGCACTATTCGGATGTGAAGAGAAGGACGTCGCAGTAGAAGCCGTCCCTTTTACACTGGAGAGCCTATTTTGAGGCCATTTCAGTTCCTTGTGGATTTAGACAAGTGAATGTGTACCCTCTGTATGCATCAAAGGGACACGCGTGGAAGAGAGCAGGCTGAAAGCCCTTCCAAAATCTATCCACAACCGCACGCAGTTATAAACGCTGTGCCTGGGTATCTTTCAATACGTGTATATTGGCTACAAAGCAGAGCTTCGTAACTAAGACATTCATTTGATTAGAATAGAGGGAGTTGAAATAAAATAAGGGCATTAAACATAAAAGCACAAACAGAACAACAGTCCCTGAGCTGGAGACTTTCATCTAATTAGATATCTTGAGTGCTGGTTGCCACATCAACATGTTCTGTTATATCCTAGAGGAGGGGTACTCAGCTTAAATCCTCAAGCCCCCCCCCCCCCCCAACCGGTCAGGTTTTCAGGATATCCCCTGCTTCAGCACAGGTGGCTCAATCAAAGGCTCAGTCTTTGCTTCTGTGCTGAAGCAGGGACTAATTGATATTCTGAAAACCTGACCTGTTGAGGGGGGAGGGCGAGTTGAGGTCTGGAGTTGAGCACCCTTATCCAAAAGGGGGATATTCCGTGGGGGGAAACAACTTGTTCCAGTGGTTTGGTTTTTTTTTTTTAAGTCAAATTTGAAGAAACAATTTATACATAACTGCATCTGTAATCATTTATTCTTAATCAATGTAGTCAGCAACTTTGGCTTTTTTTTAAAATTATTATTAACACAGGAAAAGAGAGACGTGGACGAAATAAAATCCGTATTTATCAAATTTAGCCCCTAATAAAAAAATGCCAATACGTGATCATTTTCCAACATGAAAACTACCTACACCCCACAAGCCCCCCCCCCCCCACCCCACCCCCGTTTTCCATCGAGGGTTCTTATGCAAGAATGTGGCGTCTCCGAAGGCAAAGACAGTATTTGGAGTTGGGAATCGTCGTCGTGAAACACGATGTGGGTCAGGTAAAAAAAACACTAAAAAGTGACACAAACGCCCAAACTGCTTAAAATTCTGCTCAGGTTTTCCCAATGAAAATGACTATTTTTTCCCCCATCAGTTTGCTTGTGGCCGGGGTTTATTGAATTAACCTCTACATCTTTTCTTGTGCGTCCCTCGGTGCTAACGACTTCTTATTTACTGCTATGTGCCGCGCTAGGGACCCACCGCACAAAGCCACACTCAAGGACTGCCACGGGAGAGCAGGACGTGTAACACTTTTATACCGGGATCAGTCACCAGGCAAAACACAGTAGTGGAATAAAATGTAGTTTATTCAGGTAAACCCGTGTACACACAATGAATTCACAAAATACAGACGAAAAACACACTTACTGGGAGTCTGGGGGTGAAAACTAGGCTCAAATAGGTGCAGGGTGCCTGCTTCGGAAGGCTTACCCTGACCGGGATATCCACCCGGGCTTCCTGGTCCTCTTTTCGGATAGAATCTCTAGCCGTGACCGCTACGTTCTAAAACGAGAACTTGGACCTCGCGTCTGACTTAGCCTCAGCGCAGCAGGCTTTCCTAGCTCCAAAAATGAAGCCGGTTGCTCTGCTATTTGCCACAGAGCAACTTTGAAAAGCCGCCTTTGCGTCACCGTCCCAAGTCACAGGGTTGTCTCGTTCTCCGAGTCGGCCAACTCCTTGCATACCCTCCGCTGTTTTATGTTCAGCATGGAAGTAGGAGGAGCGACCAATCAGTGCGGGAATTCCCTCCCACTAGCCAATAGAAAGGTGGCTCATCTCTTGGCTGATGTCAGTGGAGTGGCGTGGCAAGCCAGCTCGGGATGACGGGTGGGACATATGGATCGACCAGAGTATCCTCCCCACAGGTGGCCCTGCCCCGGCCACTTAATACCCCGACACCTCACAACATCCCGTCTCCGATGTCTAGCCAGACTTCCCGGCACCGATGTGGATGCCCGGGCTGACTGAATAGACATTTATAGTAAATGCACCAACATAATAAAAATATGGTTTAATACAAGATATGCCTTGGGGAGACCCCTACCTGTGAGGGAAATAGGACTGGGATATCTGGGCTCGAAAACCAGGAGTCTGGGGGACACTGGGCAGCCCCGGTGTAATTCAACCCGCATACCGGCGAATCCTGCCTGCACGCCGGGGAGAATTAGAGGACTACCGGTAACTTTGGCCCCCGAACTCCTGCAAACAATAGCAGTTCTACCCAAATATCCCCCCTAAAACTTACACTCAGGAGGTTTCATGAGTCTGGGGCAAAGGGAACAGGAAAAGTGGAAAAGCAGGGGTCACTAATCAACCAATACCTGGCCCCTGGCTTATGGTGCTACGTAGCTGCCAGGGACCCACACTTTTCGGGGGTAAGCAGATGGTATAGCCAGGCTTAACCTTTATTGTATAGCCTGGTTACCCACTCCCGTCACACGCACAATTCCCAGTACACTTGTGACCGCTTCTTTTTGCGGCAGACAGGAGTTTGGACACTTCACCGGTCACTAATTAGCTCGGCCGAAAGTCAGCGCACACATTCAACGTGCCGCAGTTTACAAGCAGGATGAGAAACCCAAACCAGGGGGAACAGAATACAGAATAAAAGGACTTGGCTCCTTTAATGATAAAGTTATAATATTTAATGACTAATCCCCACTGTGTAAAGGGCAAAAGGGATGGTCAGCTGCCTGAGGCCGGGAGGTGTCAAAGGGAGGTGCATTTAAACCGCTTCAGCAAAAGAGCGTTCTTTCTTCTTTGCTCATCTATATTAGATAATTTGAAGCAGTTGGTGTGCAGAACTGTGTGTGTGTATATATATATTATTTTTTATTAGAATATGTAAAACAAATACAAAATGCATCTACCCCTTCAGAGACCAGGAAATGGTGCTTATTAACACCGTGCCTTTGCAGCTGACTCTAGAGCTGAAGTAGTTAACCTTTCGGAAACAAAAAGCATTTCAGTTCTACACCAAATGATCAATAATAATAGTACTTAATAATTATAATAATAATAATATAATAAACTCTAGCCACCTGATCAGCTATAGCAGGGGTGGTTAACTCCAGTCCTCATTCCCCACCCCCCTCCAACGGTAAAGGTTTTTTAGGATATCCCCTCTTCAGCACAGGTGGCTCAATCAGTCCATGCTTCAGCACAGGTGGCTCAATCGGAGGCTCAGCCTTCAGCTGAAGCTGGGATATCCTGAAAACCTGACCTGTTGAGGGGGGAGGGCTGAGGACAGCAGTTGAGCATCCCTGAGCTATAGAATAAGATATATTGTAGACTTACCCCATTCAAGCAGAAGGAGGATAACCCAGGTAAGTCTTATGTGTCTGCCCATCTCCTGGGGAGGGTTTAATACTCTGACAGCAGTTTAAAGATCAGAGATACTGTATGCGTCTGAAAACGTGTCCATCCCCGGGCACACCTCAGACAGAGAGGAGCAGCCCGAACAACAAGTATTTATACTATTTATACACGCGTGTAGTATGGTGTATGCCATACAGAATGAATGTTGATGTGTAAGTTACAGCTGCACTGAGCATGCTCCAGATGACCGGGACCCTTAGCTGATGTTAATGGGTGTTTTTTTATTACAGTATTTTGTTCCTATTTCCTGAATAAAGTATTTACCTTTTACCTGCGTGGCTTCCTGACGTGTAAACATGCCACTGGCCACCAGGAAAATACACTATCCAAACGTATCTCCCTTAACGTAAGTGTCTGAGCACACAATGGCTGCTCATGGCAACATAGCAGAGTACGATGCACCGGGTGCCGTATCCCCGCGCCTCCGGCTGTGCGTGGTCCAAAATCCCACCCCCTCAGGCTCCTCCTGCCCCCAGTCCCAGAAGGGACATACCCTTGCTGTGATTTTGTGGCATGGAAGGGGCTCCGTACAGTGCACTACATCGCCCGCCCCGATACTATCTGGAGGCGAGTACTACCAACTAACGAGGGCGAGAGGTCCTGATGGACGGAACTCTATTACACTTGGCTCCCCGTCCCACCGGGGACTTGAGCTGGAGAATCCTCCATGGTGCACTGAGCACGGGCGAGCACCTAGCCCATCTCACAGACTCCCCGGCTGCATGCCCATTTTGTGAGGAGCAGGAGCCAGTGTTTCGCATTTATTTTAGTTGTGCCAGACTGCAGCCCCTCTTGTCACTCTGGGGGGGCCTCCTCCTGCAGTTCTGGCTGCATTTGTCCCCTCATATTTTTTGTTTTTGTGCACGCAGTGTCCTGGAACAATAGGACAAGGGACCTCCTCGTCACCTGCTGCTGGCATCACCCGAACTGGGTATATATAAGTCCAGGAAGCAGAGTTTGGCTGGGGAGGTATCCCTTCCCTGCCAGGCTCTGCTCCGGGCCCTGCCAGGCAGGGAGCGTCACCCACCCTGCGGCCACTGGGCAGATACCATAAGTGGGGTGCTGTGCTCAGTATCCCCCCATCTGGTTTTTTTGCGCTCCACCACCTCTTTTAATGCACTTTATTTTAAGTCACTGATTTGGTTTCTGTTTTACATCGGTTTACAGCTTTCCTTTTCTCTTTGGTCTTCAACCAGATGTTGTAGATATTGACTGGTTGTCTTGGCCAGCCAATCACACGTAAGGTGTAAAAATAGACTGGGTGCGGTATACTGAGACACTCCCAAAGCTTTCTTTGCTAATTACATTTTGGATCCTGATACATGGCATGCAATCCTGCTGAGTGTGGAGCAAAGACATGCTCTCATCAGAAGTTTAGGGACATTTAAAAACCCTACTGAGTACTATGCATTTAGTACCATTTTGCCAGACATGCAACCACCTGGTCTGCAGCATTAATAATATACAAATCCAGAGATGTCTCTTGGCAAAATCTTCCATTCGGATTTGAAGACACTTCTTGGAATAGCACCAGCTATAGACGCTGCAGCACAGAAAGTTTTGATTTACAAAGCAGCATAAAGACCTAAACAGCTGATCAAGCAGTTGCAGAAAGCGTGAAGACTTTGTCAGACCTGTCTGCTACAACAAAAGAACACACTGGTAATCGGGCGTTTCACCGTAATGTGGCAAAAGCAACGCTTTCCATGCCGGGTAAGACATGATGGCAATTGTGCCTATTCTAGGACAAGGTCAGCAGAGCCTGTCACATGCATGGCCGTCTTGTCCAAATGTGTTCTAATAAAGACACCCCTATCTAAGCTCAACCCTGTTATGACCACCACCTAAACCTATACACCTTAATCTCGGGGCCTCAATCCTCCCACCCCCTGACATGCCCCCATTCCTGAGGGGTACTGGGGGCTACTTGACATAAGGAGGTCTTGAGTTAACCCCTTGGTCCCTTAACCACTGAATACACAAACAATAATACACAGACTCCAAAGTTAGGATAAAATGGCCACAGCTTTTGTTAAACGTACCCCAAATACCAGCAGCGTCCGATTGCACCCACACATGATATCAATCCACCAATGTCATATATGATGCCCAAAATCCACCGGACATACCAGCCTAGCAAGAGATATATAGATACCAGCAGCCAAACTAGAAAGACATCACCAGACCAGCCACCTTAGCCACAACCCAGCAACACCTTCCCCAGCCTATTTCCAACTGGATCTCTGATCCACTCGCAAACTGTTTGGATGCTCGCAGGAGCGGTGAGATGGAGTCATCGGCGGCGACGGACGTCGAAGGAGCACTTGTTTTCTACCTTGGGTGGTCTAAATGTGATTTTCCCTTGGGGTGCATGTGAGTGTGATCACGTGTGTGTACGTATCCATTTCTATACAAAGGTTATTGTACTATGTCCATTTTCTCTTTTCTCTGCAAACTATTGGAGAGAATATCTGATACATTAACAAGTAAGAAGACTCCCTGGATATCACTTTATTACTAATGGGCTCTTTATTATCATCTATAAGTGGGATGCTCTCGGGGAATACCAGTGCCTTCACATCCATAGGGTGCGATTTGCCTGTGTTCAGCTGAATTATCTCCAGCCGAACCTTCTCTACCCCGTCGATGGAGTAATCCTCATTGCTGAGTCCCCTCAGTTTCATATGCTTCGCCGGCTGCAAGGGTCGGTGTTGGAGATTTTGGTTGTAGAATTCTCTGTACACAATGATCACTTGTGACGCTGTGTCCAACAATGCCGATGAATAGACACTATCCACAACGACTCGTATGATGGCGGCGGGTCCCACCCGACTGCAAGCGATCGATGATGATGTCTCGTCGGGTTTTGCCTCCGGTGCACTCTCTGAGGGCAGGGAGGTTGCTTCTGCGGTCTGGACCTTGCAAACCATAGACTTGGTATGGAACATTCTAGTTGGGGGGTTTGTTTCTCTTCCCGGGCAGTCCTTTGCAAAGTGATCCCTCTGTCCACAGCTGTAGCAGTGATTGGAGTGACCTTCACCAGCTGTGGAGGGGAGAGCTAATCTCCTATGCGGTGGGGAGATTGGTTAGTGCTGCCTCTGGGGAGTCTGGTCTTCAGAGTTCTCTTTGACCCTGGGCTGCTCTCCTGAAGGCTGCAGGAACCTCCGCCCCTTTGTTCTCTTCTTTGCGGGGGTATTTAGACTTCTTGGGAGCGTGGAGTCGGTTGTGTGCCTTGTGTACTTTCACCTGCTTCAGTTGTCCAAAAGAACGTAGGTGGACTCCCTTGCAAGAGGCCACACCGAAGCATGTTGGCAATAGGGAGGGTAGGGCTTGACCCTCGCAGAAATTGCTTGCGATGGAATTCATCCACACTGGAAGCAGGGATTATGCTGCGGGTGAGTAGCGGCCTCAACACCAATTATATACGGTGGATGAATGCTGACAGCTCCTCACCTTCTTTCTGGCGGAGGGCATAGTACTGGGCCCAGAGCTCACTCTCATAGTCCTCCAGGCTGTAGGCCTCCGCTTTGAACTCCACTAGCTGCTTGGCCATTTCATCCCCATTCTGCCCCCTCTGCACACTCATCATTGTAGACGCTGGAGACCTCAGGCATTCCATGAGCCGCTGTCTTTTCACCACTTCGGTGCACGTCCATTCCCCCACCACCTTGAGGGCATGTTCCTTCCATACTACGATTCCCTCTTCTCCGACAGGAGTGGGTGATAGTCCGGAAAAAGCCTTCAATTTGCGGTAGGATTGCGCCGGGGCCAACTGACCTATTTTCTCGGTCAGTTGTCGCAGGGCTCCCACGAATAGTCGAGCGTCCCTTGAGCTGTGAGTACTGTGGTAACTGTGTCCGGACCGTCGGCTGCCGGCGTCGCTCGGGCTAGGGCTCCCTGGGGAAGAGATGGCTGCGGCGCCTGACACTCCTCTATGCTTGGAGCAGCTCTAGTGAGAAATAGCTGTGCATGTGACAGTGAGAGATAGCCGTGTATGTGACAGTGAGAGATAGCCGTGCATGTGACAGTGAGAGATAGCTGTGCATGTCACGGTGACAGTGAGAGATAGCCGTGCAGGTCACAATGAGAGATAGTCCTGCATGTCAGAGTGAGAGATAGCCCTGCATGTCACAGTGAGAGATAGCTGTGCATGTCACAGTGACAGTGAGAGATAGCTGTGCATGTCACGGTGACAGTGAGAGATAGCCGTGCATGTCACAGCAAGAGATAGCCGTGCATGTCACAGTGAGATATAGCCGTTCATGTCACAGTGAGAGATAGTCATGCATGGCACCCCAAATATACCGGCATTTTCACAGTGATCATATAGCCGTTCAGTCACAGTGAGAGATCGCCGTGCAGCCACAGTGCATATATAGCCGTCATTCACAGTGAGAGATAGCCGTGCATGTCACGGTCACAATGAGAGATAGCCGTGCATATCACGGTGACAGTGAGAGATAGTCGTGCATGTCACAGTGAGAGATAGTCATACATGTCACAGTGACAGTGAGATAGCCGTGCATGTCACAGTGAGAGATAGTCCTGCATGTCACAGTGAGAGATAGCCCTGCTGCATGTCTCATGTGAGAATAGCCCTGCTGTCACAGTGAGAATAGCCCTGATGTCACAGTGACAGGAGAGATAGACTGTGCGTCACGGTGACAGTGAGAGATAGTCCGGCATGTCACATGAGAGATAGTCCTGCATTTAACATTGAGCGATAGCCTGCATGTCACAGTGAGAGATAGCCTGCATGTCACAGTGACCGTGCGGAGATAGCTGTGCATGTCACGGTGCCAGTGAGAGATCGCCCCTGCATTTCAAGCAAGAGATATCCATGCATCTTACGTGAATATAGCCGTTCCTTTCCAGTGAGAGATAGCCGGCATGTCACGGTCCAATGATAGTAGCTGTGCATGTCCACGGTGACAGTGAGAGATGCCGTCGCATGTCACAGTGACAGTGAAGATAGCCGCGTGTCACAGTGAGAGATGTCATGCATGTCACAGTGCAGTGAGAGATAGCCGTGCTTTGTCACAGTGCATTGAGAGATAGCCGTTGCATGTGACAGTGAGATATAGCCGCCGTGCAAAATGTGACAGTGAGGATAGTCTGCATGTCACATTGAGATATAGTCGGCATGCATCAGTGGAGTAGCCCCGTGCATGTCACAGTGACAGTGGAGATAGACGCAGTTGACAGTGAGAGATAGCCGTGCATGTGACATTGATGACGCGGCTGTCAAGAATAGTCCTGGGATGTCACGTACAGGGGATAGCCGTGCAGTCACATTCTGATAGATCGTCCGGTGCATGTGCATAGTGAGAGATACCTGCATTTGTCACGTGAGAGATAGCCCCCTGTGCATGTCACAGTGACAGTGAGAGTGCGTGCATGTCACGGTGACTGTAGATAGCGTGCATGTTCACAGGAGAAATAGCCGGTCATGTCACAGTGATGAGTTATAGCCGTCATGTGCACAGTGATGAGATAGCATGCATGTACATGTGACAATGGAGATAGCCCGTGCAGTGCCCCAGAGAGATAGTCCGTGTCTGTCCCAGTGAGAGCGGGAACCCAGGCAGTTGCTGTGAAAGTCATTCGGCCTCCTTAGCACACGTCCTCGTGTCCCTTAGCATGATAACCTCATGCCAGGCCCTGGTGATAAAGTGCCCTCCACGTCAGGATGCGAGGACAAGAGCCAGAGGGATAATGGAGTAATCTCTCAAGCTATTCCTCCCGCTGGCTCTGAGCACAGCCCTGGAGAGCTGCCGGCTCCCTGATATCTGGTATCATTCCTTTACCCATCACCCGGAGAGAACACGGCGTGAGTACAGCCTGGCTCACTCACAGACTCTTACACAGGGCCCAGTTTTCCTGATCTCGGGACAATCTGAGGCACGGTACATGCAGAGCTCGGAACCATGCGAGCTCGGAACACTGCAGAGCGCGGAACAATGCTGAGCACGGGACACTGCTGAGCACGGGACCCTGCGATCTCGATCAAATGCTGAGCTCGGAACAAGCTGAGCTCGGAACACGCTGAGCTTGGACATGCTGAGCCGGGACATTCGAGCACGGGCCACGGCAGAAGCACGGGACACTTCTGATCTCGGGAAATGCTGAGCTCGTGGGGCACTGCTTACCCTCTTGACAATGCTGAGCTCGGTACAACTGCTGCTCGGGACAATGCTGAGCCGGGACAATGCTGAGCTCCTGGACACTGCTGATCTCGGACAATCTGAGGTCACGGGACAATGCTTAGCTCGTTACAACTGCTGAGGCCGACGGACAATTGCTGGGCTCGGCAATGATGAGCTCGGGACACTGCTGAGCTCGGGACATCTGTGAGCTCGGACAATGCTGAGGGTCGGGACACTGCTGGGCTCGGACAATATGTAAGCACGGGACACTGCTGAGCACGGGACATGCTGAGCCGCGGACACTGATGAGCTCGGGACAATTGTGGCTCGGGGACACATGCTGAGCCGGGACAATGCTGAGCTGGGACAATGTGAGCTGGACTCAGGAAATGCTGAGCTCGGGACAATTTGCTGAAGCTGCTGGGACACCTGCTGACTGACACTGTGTCCGGGACAATGCTGGAGCTGGGACACTGCTGAGCAGGGACAATGCTGAGCCGGGACACTGCTGAGCTCGGGGACACTGCTGAGCGACACTCTGATCGGGACAAATTGAGCTCGACTTGACGGCACTGCGATCGGACACTGCTGATCGGCTCTGATCGGGACAGCTGATCGGAATGCTTGGACATGCTGAGCTCGCAGGACTCGAATGCTCGGAAGCTGGGTGCAATCAGCTGGGACATACTCGGACACTGCGGTTGACGTGAGCACGGACAATGCTGAGCACGGGACACTGCTGAACGGACAAGCTGTATGACACGGGACACTGCTGACTCCGGGACAATGCCTGAGCACGGACATGCTGAGACGATGGCGAGCCGGACAATGCTGACCGGGACATATGCGAGCCACGGGACAATGCTGGAAGGGGAAATGCTGGCACTGGACAATGCTGAGCACGTGACACTGCTGAGCTCGGGGACACTGCTGAGTCGGGACATGCGAGCTCGGAACAATGCTGATGCAACGGGACAATGCTGAGCTGGGACAATGCTGAGCCGGGACAATTGCGAGCTCGGGACAATGCTGAGCCTTACATCGAGGCAGCTAAGACTGGACGCTGCCGGGGCACTGCTTGATGCTCGGGACACTGCTGACCGAGGGACAATTTACTGAGCACGCGAGGAATCAGCACGGATGCTGAGACGACAGCGCACGGGACATGCATGAACTGCGGACATGCTTGAGCTACGGGACAGATGCTGAGCTCTGGACACTGCTGAGCTCGGGAACAATTCTGGCTTGAGCTCGGACAATGCTAGCTGCATGTGAGCACGACAATGCTTGAGCTCGGGACAATGCGAGCACGGGACATGCTGAGCTCGGGACCTGTGAGCTGGCAATGCTTGACGATCGGGGACAATGCTTGAGCCTGGACACATGCTGTATCTTCGGGACACTGCTGAGACTGGGACGCCTGAGCTAGGACAATGCGAGGCTCGGGACAATGAATCTGATGCACGGGACAAGACTGAGCGTGCGAGCTCGGGACACATGCTGACGCACGGGACAGCTGATGCTGGAAATCTACGTGACAATGCTGAGCTCGGGACAATGCT
This sequence comes from Ascaphus truei, assembly GCA_036426205.1. NCBI lineage: Eukaryota > Metazoa > Chordata > Amphibia > Anura > Ascaphidae > Ascaphus > Ascaphus truei. Next base: position 2,704,014 of record CM071572.1, read on the forward strand.
GTAGATGGTATGCTTGCGGATACTGTGAGCTGGTCAATGTGAGCATGGACAATGCGAGCAGGACAATGCTGAGCTCGGGACACATGCTGAGCTCGCGACACTGCTGAGCCGGGACATGTTGAAGCTACGGCATGACCTGAGCCCGAGCTACGAAATGCTGAGCTCGTTGGGGACACTGGCTTGAGCTCGGGACAATCTGAGCAGGGATGTCGTGCTAGCTCGGGACAATTGCTGATGCGGGACAGAAGCAGCTTGGTCAATCTGAGCACGGACAATGCTGATTGGCGATCGATGCACGACATGACATGGGAAATGCTGAGCGGGACAATGCTGAGCACGGGACACTGCTGACTGCAATCGGGACATGCTGAGCACGGACACTGCTGACTGGACACTGGTGGGACACTGTTGAGTCTGGGACAAACGCTATTGCTGAGCATCGGGGACAATGTGAGTCTGGGTGACACTGACTGAGATGCCGTGACAATTGCTGGCTCGGGGCATGCTGAGCTCGGGACAATGCTGAGCACGGGACAATGCTGAGCTGACGGCGTCGGACCACTGCTGGCACGGGACACTGCTGAGCTCGGGACATATGTGGCTGAGCTACGGACATGCTGAACGGGACAAGGTGACAGACTTGCTGACCGGCATATGCTGAGCTCGGGAACAATGCGAGCTCGGGACAGCTGGATGCGGACACGCTGGCTTATCGGAAATCTGCTGGCGCGGTACACTGCTGCGCCGTGACGTTGGCTCGGGACAATGCTGAGCTCGGGACATGCTGAGTCTCGGTTACAATGCTAGCTCGGGAACATGCTGAGTCTCGGTGACAATGCTGAGCTCGGGACAATGATGAGCCGATGCTGCGGACAACTGCCTGAGCTCGGACAATGTGAGACTCGGGACAATGCTAGTCTCGGACATGCTGAGCTCGGGACAATGCTGACTCAGGACAATGCTGAGCTCGGGACAAGTGATCGGAACATGCTGACTGGACACTGGCTGACTCGGGCCATGCTGAGTCGCGGACAGCTGCTGGCTCGGGACATGCTGAGCTCGGACATGCTGAGCTCGGGACCGCTGCGTGAATGCTAGCTCGACCTGCTGATCGACTGCTGAGCTCGGGACACTGCTGAGTCACGGGACATCGAAGCACGGACAAATGCTGAGCACGGGCACATGCTGAGCTCGGGACACTGATGACTCGACATGCGACCGGAGACATGCTGAGCTACGGGACACATGCGGACCACAATTGCGGACACAACTGCTGAGCACGGGACAATGCTGAGCTTCGGGACAATGCTGAGCTCGGCAAATCTGAACAGCGGACAATGCTGAGGCCTGGTCATGGAGACCATGCTGAGCACGGGACAATGCTGAGTCGGGACAATGCTGAGCCGGGGACATGCTGAGCCGGGACATGTGAGCTACGGGAACAAATGCTGAGCTGCGGACATGCTGAGCATCGGGACAATGCTGAGTCGGGATGACAATGCTTGAGACGCACTGCAACCGGGACCTGATGCAGCTGAGCCGGGACAATGCTGAGCTCGGGAACGTGAGTCGGGCACTGGGCTCGTGACTAATGCTGAGCTCGGGACATATCGTGACTCGGGACAATGCTGAGTGGGACAATGCATGAGCTCGGGGACAATGCTGAGCTAGGCGTGTGACCGGCAAGTGCGAGTCGGACAAGCTGAGCTCCGGAGCACTGGCTGAGTCTGGGGACAATGCTGAAGCTCGGGGACATGTCTGATCTACGGGACAATGTGAGACGAACTGTGACTCGGGACTGCTGACATCGGGACAATGCTGAGCTCGGTGAACTGCTGAGCTCGGGACATGCTGGCTCGGACAATTCTGACGGACACTGCATGCTGGCTACGGAAGAATGCTGAGCAGGGACCATGCTTAGCAACGGGACACTGCTGAGCCCGGGTACAATCTGGCATCGGTACAATGCTGAGGCTCGGGGACAACTGCTGAGCTCGGACACTGAGATCGCGCTGAGCTCGGGACATGATGAGTCGGTCTGCGGCCGGACACTGCTGAAAGCTCGGACAATGACTGAGCTCGGGTCAATGCTGAGCCGGGACAATGCTGAGCTCGGTTACAATCTGACTACGGACATGCGGGACGGACAACAATGCTGAGCTCGGGACAATGCTTGAGCTCGGGAACAATGGATGGGCACCTTAGCGGGACAATGCTGGAGCTCGGGACAATCTGAGTGGACAAGCAGCGGAAAGCTCCGGACATGCTGAGCTCGGGTCGGAACTGCTGAGTCGGGACACTGCTGCAGCCTGCGGGACCTGCTGAGCTCGGGACACGCGGCCGAAATGCGAGCTACGGGCACACTGCTGAAGACCGTCGACAATGCTGAGCTCGGATGTATCGCACATTGATGAAGCTTCACGGACGAACTGCTGAGCTCGGTGACATATGCTGAGCACGGTAAGAAATGCTGAGCTCAGGCACATCTGAGCTCGGGACGGGGACACATGGAGCTCCGTGACATGGTCGAGCTCGGACAATCCTCGACAGGCAGCTGGAACCACGCATGTGAGCTCCGGGACAATGCTGAGCCTGGTCACATGTGAGCAATGCTGGACGGCATGCTGAGTCGATGCAATTCGAAATGGAGTATGATTGGACAATGCATGAGCACGGGACATGCTGAGCTCGGTCAGTGAGCCGGAATGCTGGAGCTCGGGCTACTGCGAGCTCGGGACATGCTGATCGTCGGGACAATGGAGTGGATCGACATGTGAGCACTCGAGCATAGTAATGCTGAGCTCGTGCACTGCTGAGCTCGGGAGTGACCGGTCAACTGCTGAGCTCGGGACAAATGCCTGAGCTAGGGACAATGCTGGCACGGGACAATGCTGAGCTACGGGAACAATGCTGAGCTCGGGACAATCTGTAGCCGGGACAAGCTGAGCTCGGGACAATGCTGAGCTCGGGATCTAGTTCTAGGCCTGAGCTCGGAAGGCGACGGGACTGCTGACACCGGACTCGAGCTCGGGACAAGGGAGCTCGGGACACTGCTTAGCACGGTGACAAGCGGAGGTAAGTGTGTTATTCTTGCCAGATAGGGGGCTCCGTAATTGGTAAGCACAGTGCGTGTTGAGTGAGTTATCGGGAGCCCAAGCTCGTTAAGGCCGGGACCAGCGTGGGCCCAGCTTGGGTAGTTCGTCACAGGTCAATCAGTTCAAGCCCGACCTTTAACCTTTGTGCGACTCTGGCAGGTGGTAGTTAGCACTTACCAATTATTTAATGGGTAAATAATAAAAGCCGCGGCTCCTTATACCTCCAGACCTGGTCTTGTGTTATTTATGTTGGGGTTCTGGTTACTTGGGTTCTTGGTTACTGGGATGGGGGAGGGGAGATCCTTCGCTGTCTCCCAGGTCATGGTCTTGGGTAGTATAATCATAAGACGTTGGTTGTTATAGTTATTAGGGGGGTGAGGGGCAGGAGGGGAGTTATTTGGGGAATGCAACCAAGCACGGGTGTGAACTTCTTATCACACGGCCTTCCTTAAATGATACAAGTAGCGCCCAGGTTAGCTCAGATATTCTAAGAATGCTCCGGCTCTATGGGGAGGGAGCTGGAGGAATGGGCTACCAGGCTGCTTTTATTTCTGACAAACAGGGAAAAACTAGGTTACAGTATCATATGAATGTTGTATATACAGCTAAACACACACACCATACATAGACTACAGGTACACACGCATCCCCCCCCCAATAGTTGGTTTTAGTCTGAAGCACTTATTATATGACCGGTTATGTTATAGATTTGTATTTAATATATTACCAGGAGGGTAATACTGTGAAGCGCTATGTTACATTAATGGCGATATGTTAATAACGACTACACTACACACACAGACAATTATACCCATAGCCCCCCCTAAAGAATAAAAACTATGGTTTTTAAAGCCAAAACCAATAGAGTTGCTAAACAATTAATCCCTAATTAACAGTAGGTCATTTAAGGCTAAAAAAGACGTTATTATGCAAGAGTCGGTGTGGGTAGGTGGAAAAAATCTAATCCAACTACATAGAGGGGTGGGTATTAACCTGACATACATAGATTTAAGCCCCTGTTTCAGGGCAAGTGCGAACCGCCCTTTGCGGAATGGAGCTATGAGAAAAAGATTATACCCCTTTCAGTGGGCAGTGACTGTAGACACAAGAAACTGTACATGGAGGTGTTTAGACATCCTCCCGTTGTATTACCAAGTGAGCCCAATAGAGGAAAAAGGAGAGAAGTATCGAGGAAGAGGAGTACGAGGAAGGGCTGAGTCCACTGTCCCAAAAGCTAATTGGATATAAATATTTTGCAAATCCTAATGGAATATTAACTCTGTCAGATGGAATTTGATTAATTGTGAGTAGTTGAATTTTTACCAATGGGCTTTAAAACAGGAGAGGGACCCCTTTTGAAATATCATAGGGTGAGCACGCAGGGCCATGCAGATGTCCCCCAGTCCAATTCTCAATAACCTATCTTCAATGAAGTCTGAGGTTTAGGAGATTATGCCCCAATCTAGTCGAGTCATGGGATGGGATAGGACTGTAACCGTGGTCAGTACACAATTTAATGATGCCATCGAAGATTCAGGTAATATGATAACCAGTCGGTGGGATATTTTAACAGGTTTCGGGAGATAAATCTGAGAGACGCTTAAACCGGTTTTAATCCCATATTACTAGTGACCTCTTTTAGTATTTTCCTTTATCAACTTGCAGTTACTACATTGTTATACGTTTGCATGTGCTTGGGATATAAATACGTTGGAAGACGATAAGGGGTTTCAATTAGATCTTTTTGAGCACTTAAGAAAGAAAAAAAAAACATATGACTAAGAATATATGACGAGGGAAAACCTTTAAATATTTTGGATCTTTTGTACGGGTGCTCAGGGTGCCCATGGGCATCACACTTCTCAGCTATAGGATCCCACGAGGATGAATATTAGATCTGGTAAGAAGGATTTACATCTGTTGTACTGAAAGTAAATACTGGAATTTAAACTCAAACGAAACATCCTTGGGTTTTATGTGCTTCTTGTGGGGAGTATTACACCTTTTATTTTAGATGAATTCGATTGTTTTTAAGATCTATTTAAACTTTTTTTTTTTTTCAAACTTACAGTTGTTTATGGGTATAAGGCAAAAATATACAGAAATACAACATGGTTAAATGAGGTATCCAGAGGGGGGTGGGGGGTTGGACTAAAAAAAATGAAAAAGGGAGGGGGGGCGGGGGGGGGGGTGGAACAGCAATGGTGAGGCTTCAAAAAAACATACTAATCATCAACAGAACATATCTTGGCTTTCAAGAGGGGTTTCTTTCTGGGGCAGCCTCTGATCGTTATGGGGTCTGTCTTGAGGAAAACACTTGCAATAGTGAATTAAAAGCTGGCAAAGCCAGTATCAGAGTTCCCTTATAATAAAGGTAACTGTGGGTTCATCATAAAATACCCCAGTGTGAAATATTTAATTACTTACACATCTCTTCTTTCGTCAGGCCATAAACACATTGTGCCTTCACTGGCGGGCAATGTTGTAGATGCCGGAACTGAGGCTTATATATTCCTTTATTTCATGAGGGTATTCATTCAAGCGAATTGGTGGCTCCTGGATGAGTCATTTACACATTGTCAATTTATATTTGATTATGTCAATCATGTGACCTGTGATGTATGTATGCGCTCTGTAAGGAGACGTGTGCAGAGGCATTTAAAAGTTAAACTAAAATTAGGCTTTTATTTGCCTGTCCTTTAACACAGCAGAACCATTCAAAATAAGCCAAAGAAAAACCTTATTTAATTTGGAGACTATCTATACATGTAGTCCAGCCCTCTCTAACTAACTGTGGTTTGGTTAGCTAAGATAATTACCAGCCTAAATATATCATATCTATGATATAACAGATATACTGTATACAGATCCCATAAGAAAGTCTTTTATTCTGTATCTTGTAGCTGTTAGAGGAAGCCCTCTGCTCTCCCTGGGTATGCACCTTTGTGTGCTAGTTGCAACATCAAGGATCCAGGTTTAGATATCGTGTCCCCTTTGTCTGCTGTCAGCCTTGCAGTCTCTTTGTAGCTCAAGAATCTGTTTGTTCCTAGCGTAGCCAATTGTGGACTAGGCGAACTCTCCTGGTCGTCCGTCCTGGGTAAAGCTACAATGGAGCTCAGGAAAACCTCCTTCCGGTGTCTCAGAACAGTCTTTCTATGAAAAGAGTTCTGATAGGCAGGTGGGGTGGTTGATGGTGCACAGGGAGCAATAAACAAGCACACTGCTGGATCTAGAGGGCAAGTTCTCTTAACAGGGATAACAGTCCCTGTCAACGCCCCCAATTGATTAATTACCGTTGCCAATCTTCTGAACGTTGCCCAGCCATGCAGACGCTTCCCATCCCTGATACGTTTTGCCCATCCCTTAGACGTGGCCCATCCCTTAGACGTTCGCACAATCTCTTTAGAGACGTTTTGCCCCATCTCTGGAGTTGCACATCCCTGAGAAGTGCCATTCTCTGAGACGTTGCCATCTCGGAGGACGTTGCCCATCTTGATTACGTTTTTGCCCTCCCTGATAAGGGCCCCATCCTGAGAAGTTGCCCATCCCTGAGACGGGCCCCATACCTGAGACGTTGCCCATCCCTGAGACGTTGCACATCCCTAGACGTTTTTGACATCCTGAGACGTTGCACATCCTGAGACTTACATCTCTGATACGTGCCAATCTTTGATGACGGTGCCAATCTTTGAGACGTGCCATCCCTTGAGACGTGTGCCCATCCCTGGACGTTGCCCACCATCCCTGAGACGTTGTCCATTTCTGAGACGATGTACCATTATGAGAGTTGTTTGCCCATGCATGAAGCAAGTTGTATGGCGAAACGCGTTGATGGTATCGTCACAGTGTTATAGCGTATCTCACATCTCACGTCAATGCATTACACGCTGTGGACGTTGCTTACGCTCCAGGTTCACCCAGTGTTTGCGAGTTTGTGGTACGGGGGAACCGGCGCCCCAGGTCTTGCTGTATTCTATCCGAACCAGGAAACTGGAGCCAGCGTGGATGCGCATTCTAAGTCTGAACGGTAAGCTTATACGCACGTTGTGTGTGTTTTTAATGACCATTTGTATCACCCTCTGGTGCACGGTTTTATAGAACAATACTATACCCACACCAACACCCATATATAAATATCAGACACACCATACATACATATACACGCACATAAATATACAGTCGACACCAGGCAGAGTGAGAGATAGCTGCATGTCATGGTGACAGTTGAGAGATAGCTGTGCCATGTCACGTGACAGTAGAGGATAGCTGGCTGTGGTCACAGTGATAGATAGTCTGCATGTCACGTACTAGTGAGAGATAGCCCTGCATGTCAGGGTGATGATAGGAGAGACCCTGTGATGTATGTATGATGTCTTTATTGATATGCACCCTTAGTTACATAGGCTTCCACAGCAGTAATACCCGTGCAATCATATAAATAAATAAATAATTACAAATAACAGATCATTGGAATAAGTGCTTCAGTCATAATAGTAAACATTTTGGAAGAGGGAGTCCTGCCTCCGAGGAGCTTAAAGTCTAATGGTGGGGGGAACATACAGGACAGTAGGCGGGGGGCGTTATGGTAAGGTGTCTGCAGGGGGCCAAAACTTTAATTTCGTTTCATGTATTTTAAGCCACTGTATATTCATATGCTCTTTAGCAAGTGTGTCTTAAGGTGGGTCTACAAGGTGGATAGAGAGGGTGCTAGTCGAGGTACTGAGGGGAAGTGGATTCCAGGGTGGGGGCAGTCAGTGAACATAGGTTGAAAGGCAGGAGGGGCTTTAGATACAAAAGGGGTAAAGAGAAGACATGCCTTGAGCGAAGCACAGAGTCGTGCTTGTGCATTTAGCGAGAAATTAGGGCTGCATGTAAGGAGGGGCAGAGGAGTGTAAAGCTGTTAAAAGTGAGGGGAGGAGAATGGAAGTGTGGATGAGATGCAGTTTTGATTGATAGGAGCCAGGGAGCGATTTGAGCAGGGAGGATACGCTGAGATTGATGCAGACAGATTTCGGAAAAGAGTAGAGTGCGTGTCACAGTGACAGTGAGAGGGAGATAGATGTGATGTCCATTGACAATGATAGCCGTGCAGTGTGACAGTGAGAGATAGCAATGCGTGTCACAGTGAGAGCGGACCAGGCAGTTGGCTGTGAAAGTATTTCGCCTCCTTGCATAGCCACGTCCTGTGTCCTTAGCAGTTAACCTCATCCAGGACTGCCTGGATGATAAAGTGCCTCACCAGGAGGCAGAGGACAAGAGCCAGACGGGAATAAATGGATGTAATCTTCTCAAGCTATTCCTCCGGCTGGCTCTGAGCACAGCAACTGTAGAGCTGCCGGGCTTCCCTGATTATAATGGGATCATTCATGTACAACCCTCAACCGGAAGGAACAGGCCTGTGACTTTACAGCTCTGCTGCACTCACAAGGACTCTTACACCAGGGCCAAGTTGTTTCCTGTAGACTCGTGGACAATGTTGGAGTCACGGGACAATGCGAGAGCTCGGACAATGCTGAGGGCTCTTACACTGCAGAGCTCGAACAATGCTGAGCCGGACACTGCTGAGCACAGGACCATCGCTGAGCTCGGACATCTGTCGGAACATGCTGAGTCGGAACATGCTGCGGGACAATTCGTGAGCTCGAAGGCCAGTACACTTGCCGACAAGGGCTGCTTGAGCTCGGGACAATGCTGAGCTCGGGGCAATGCTGACCTCGATGCTGAGCCTGGACAAAATGCTGACGCTCGAGCGGACATGCTGAGTCGGAGCTGACACAATGCTGATCAGGGACAATGCGAGCGTATGGGTGCACGACAATGCATGAGCTACGGGACAATGCTGACCGGACACTGCTGAGCTCGGATGGGACCACTGCTGACTGCCTCATTCGGGAACATCTACTGGACATGTAACAGGCACTGCTAGTCCGGACACTGCTGAGCTCGGGGACATCGCCGGGACAATGCTGAGCTCGGGACAATGCTGAGTCGGGACATGTCTGAGCTGCGGACAATGCTGACCCGGACAATGCTGAGCATCGGGACAATGCTGAGCTCGGACTGCTGTGAGCACTCGGGACACTGCTGACTGCTACGGGACAATGCTAGCACGGGACACTGCTGAGCTCGGGACAAATGCTGACAGGCAATCGACAGGCGACAATTTGCGACGGGGACAATGCTGAGCTCGGACGAATGCTGTGACTGGACACTGCTGAGCACGGCATGCGAGCACGACTCGCTAGCTCAGGGACAACTGCTGAGCCGACGGAACTGCTGAGCCGACAATGCTGAGCTCGGGAGCAGTGACTGGTACTGCAGCTCGGGACAAATCTGAGCTCGGGACTAATGCTGATCTGCGCGATCGTGACCATAGCTGGACTCTGCTCGGGACAACTGCTGGAATGGACAATGCTGCCGGCATGGACGCACTGCTGAGCGGACCTCGAAGCTGGTACAGAACTGCTGTGTCCGGGAAGCCTGAGAGCACGGGATCGGAAACTGCTTAGGCACGGAACATGCTGAGCAGTCGGCGACACATGCGAGCTCGGGTACACATGGCTGCGTGGACACTGCTAGACGGACAGTGTGAGCTCCGGGACAGTACTGTGAGCTCTGGGACACGTGCTGAGCTTCGGACAATGGCTGAGCCGCATATGAGCTCGGACAACTGCTGAGCTCGGGACAATGCTGAGCATCGGACAAATGCTTGAGCTCGTACAATCGTGAGCATCGTGACCAATGTGACTCGGGACATGCTGACTCGGGACAATGCTTGACTCGGGACAATGCTGAGCGGACAGACCGGGACAATCGGCGGCATCTGAGCTCGGGACACTGGCTGGGACAATGCGATCGGAGCACTGCAGCTGACGCTGACGGGACAATGCGAGAGCACGGACAACATGGAGCTACGGGACACTGTGAGCACGGGAGACTGGATCGAATGCTGAGCTCGGACAATGTCTGACCACTGGGATCAATGCTGAGCATCGGGACATGCGCTGAGGACCAACTGCTGAGTCTCGGGACACTGTGAGCTCTCGGACACTGTGAGCCCGTGAGCTCGGAATCTAGGAATGCTGAGCTCGGGACAATGCTGAGTCCGGGCGTGAGGGCAAGGAGCTGCCTGACATGCGAGCTCGGGACATGTCTGAGCACGTGGAGACACTGCTTGAGCTACGGGACAATGCTTGCGGCAATGGAGATTAGTGTCTGCTAGCTGGGACAATGGCTGTGCGCAAGGTCAAGCTACTATGGACAGAGCTAGCCGGGACAATGCTGATCTCGGAGCTCGGACAATGCTGAGCACGGGACCATGTGAGCATCGGGACAATGCTGAGTCTGCGGGACAATGGCTGAGCATCGGGACACTGCTGACTTGGGCAATGTTGAGACACATTCTGAGCACGGACACTGCTGAGCATCGGGACAATGCTGAGTCTGGGACAATGCTGAGCTCGGGGTCAATGATGAGCTGGGACCGAGAATGGCATTGCTGCGACATGGGAGCATTGACAATGCTGGAGCCGGGACAATGCTGAGGCACAGGGACAATGCTGACACTGGACAAGGCAGTCGCGAACTCTGGACGGGACATGCTGAGCTCGGGACAATGTGCTAGCTCGGGACATGCTGAGCACGGTACGTCGACGGGACAAGTGCTGAGCGCGACAGACTCTGCTGAGCACGGACACTTGCTGAGCTCGGGACAATGCTGAGCTCCGGACAATGCTGAGCACGGGACACTGCTGAGCTAGGCAGCGAGCAAACCTGCTGAGCTTCGATGGCTAAGGCACTGCTGGATGACAGGGTCTCGGGACAATGCTGAGCCGGAACATGCTGAGGTCCGGGACAATCTGAGCTCGGGACACGTGGCTCGGCTGAACTGCTCGGGACAATGACTGAGCTCGGGGACACTGCTGAGACTCTCGGGAAACGTGCTGAGGCTCGCCGGACAAGCTGCCTCGTTACAGAGCGAGCTCGGGACAATGCTGAGCTCGGGAGCATGCCTGAGCTCGGACAATGCTGAGCTCGGGACAATGCTGAGCTCGGGACAATGTCGAGCTGGGGACAATGCTGAGCTCGGGACAGTGATGCCGGCCGGAGACTGCTGAGCTCAGGGACAAATTCTGACTCTGGACACGCTGAGGCTCGGGACACTGCTGCAGCTCGGGACAACTGCTAGCTCGGGACACTGCTGAGTCGGGACAACGCTGGCGGGAACTCGTAGATCGGACTAGGCTGAGCTCGGACAAGCTGAGCTCGGGACAATGCTGAAGCTACGGGCACTAGACCCGACTGCTGAGTCCGGGACACTGCTGAGCCGAGACATGGTGACCACGGGACAATGCTGAGCACGGGACACTGCTGAGCGGACACAATGCTGAGTGGCATGCGACGGGACAATGCTGAGCTACAGGACACATGCTGAGCTCGGGACAATGCTGAGTCAGGCTGACAATGCTTAGCACGGGGACAAGCTGAGCTCGGGACAATGTGCCATGCTCGAATGCTGAGCATGGGACATGCTGAGTCACGGGACAATGCTGAGTCGATGGACAATGTTGAGCACGGGACATGCAGAGCTCGGGACCTGTGATGTCGGGACAATGCTGAGCACGGGCAATGCGGAGCACGGGACACGGCTGGGAAAGCTGACTCGGGCACGCTAGCTCGGCATGCTCCGGACTAATGCTGAGCCGGGACAATCGCTTAGCTCGGGAACAATGCTGAGATTGCGGCAATGCAGAGCTCGGGGACATGCTACTGGCAATCGAGCTAGGTTTGTCGTACAATGTTGAGCTCGGGACCCAAGTGCGAGATCGGACAAATGCTGAGCTCACGGACACTGCTGAGCTCGGGACATGCCTGAAGCTCGGGACAAGCTGTTACCTAGACGAACGGAGTCGGAACGCTGAGCACGGACAGTATGCTGAGCTCGGGACAAATGCTGAGCTCGGGACAATGCTGGCCGACATGCTGAGGCACGGGACAGCTGAGCACGGGATCAAGCTGAGCACGGGACACTGCTGAGCTCGGACACTGCTTTTGAGCCGGGTTCAATGCTGAGATCGGGTCAATGCTGAGGCTCGGGGCACTGCTGAGCTCCGGACAATGCTGAGATCGGCGACAATGCGAGCTCGGGACAATGATGAGTCGCGGTCATGCTGCAGCTCGGGGCATGCTTGAGAAGTCGGACAATGACTGAGCTCGGGTCAATGCTTGAGCACGGGACAATGCTGAGCTCGGCGGACAAGCTGAGCACGGGACAATGCGGAGAACGTGGACAACAATGCTGAGCTCGGGACAATGCTTTGAGCTCGGGGACAAGGATGTCGGGACAATGCTGGAGCTCGGACAATCTGAGTTGGACAAGCTCAGCGGGAAATGCTGAGCTCGGACAATGCTGAGCTCGGGTCGCGAATGCTGAGCTCTGGGGACACTGCTGCGCCTCTGGGACACCTGCTGAGCTCGGGACACTGCGGCTCGGGAAATGAGTGTAGCTACGGGCACACTGTGAAGACCGTCCGGACAATGCTGAGCTCGAGACCACTGCTGAGCTCGGGGCACTTGACTGAGCTTCCCGGACATATGCTGAGCTCCCGGTTGCACATATGCTGAGCCGGGTAAAATGCTGAGCTCGGGACACTCTTGAGCTCGGGACGGGGACACACCTGGGAGCTCCGGACATGGTGAGCTCGGGACAATGCGAGCTCGGACACTGTGAGCTGGAGACCACGCTGCTGAGCTCCGGACAATGCTGAGCTCGGACATGCTGAGCTCGGGACAATGCTGGGCACGGGGACAATGCTGAGTCGTGACAATGCTGAGTCGGGACAATGGAGTATGATTCGGGACAATGCAGAGCTCGGGGACAATGCTGAGCTCGGTCAAGCTGAGCTCGGGGCAATGCTGGAGCCGGGGCACTGCTGAGCTCGGACAATGCTGAGGCTCGGACAATGCTGAAGCTCGGGACATGTGAGCTCGCGGTCAATGCTGAGCTCGGGGCACTGCTGAGCTCGGGACAATGCTGAGCCGGGTCAATGCTGAGCACGGGGACAATGCCTGAGCTAGGGGACAATGCTGAGCACGGGGACAATGCTGAGTAACGGGAACAATGCTGAGCTCGGGACAATCTGTGAGATCGGGACAATGCTGAGCTCGGGACAATGCTGAGCTCGGGTCATGCTGAGTTGCTAGGGACACTGATGAGCTCGGACAAGGCTGAGCTGCGGGACAATGCTGAGCTACCGGACAATGCTGAGCTCGGGGAGGACAAGCGGAGCTCGGGACACTGCTGAGATCGGGACCCACCTGCTGAGCTCCGGACAAGGCTGAGTCGAGACACTGCTGAGTCGGGGGACCAATGCTGGCTCGGGGACAATGCTTTTTGTATCAAAAAGATGTGCTACGGAGAGTGGCCAAATGATAAAACAAACGGACATAATATACCCACATGCTACATCAATGTGATACAAGATACTGACATGTAACACATGTTCCCCCTACATCTAAGGCTAAGGCCCCGCTTGCGTCTGGTGCACGTGCATTGGCACTCACAGCGACTGGCAGGGGCCGTTTGTAGGCGCGGGGCATGGCCAAAACGCGGTCGGGTGGGCATGGCTTGAGCACATTTTCTGATCGCTGACGTGTGTGTGCTGTGCTTGTAATGTTGTCAGATATTTAAACTGTATATATCCTGACTGCGTAAGCATAATTAAGTTTTTGTGTTAAAGTTTTTATCTTGGCTCATATGTAAAGATTTCTTTTGCCTTTTGAGGTCCGGAAAAACTCAGTCTCAGAAGCAATAAGATATAGGCAGAAACAACGACAAGATAACAGGCCTGGAAGTTACTGAAGAGGAAGATCGTTGTACATATACTACAGAAACCTTGATGATGGATCCCACCCCCCTGCCGGCATCTCCCCTCCTGTAATATGCTCCTGCCACACCACGTGCGAGCCGCCGCTCGGGAACACAATCCTATTGTAGCTTCCGCACTGTGAAACGGTCACAGTGCGCTAGTGGAGCCTTGGATTGATAGCGATTACAGGCGCCACTGGGGACAGCTAGTGAGGAGGGTTAGGGGCTGGTGGGGCCTGCAGCTGGCGACGTAGTCCTTAGGGAGAATCACCGCTGTTACCTGGTGTGTTGGTGTACCTGTATGGCTAACGGGATCGGCATCGAGCATCCGCCGTGGCAGTTAGGGATGATCAGGACAGGCTTTTTAGGGATCTGAGTTTTCGCTCGGTTTGTGCACGCCTCCATCCCACAGGGACATATAGGAATAGGTGCTGTCCCATGTGGAAAACACTCACTCTCTTCCCTGAAGAAACGCAGCCTAGGGCAGGAGTATAAACAGGAACGGTTCTTTATTGCAGCAATACCGCCAGTACACACCAGACATCCAAGCATACTCTTTGCTTGGGGTCCCTGGACTTGACCCCCAGGGTTGAGGCCACAAAAGTTTCTTTGTCCTTTGTCTTCTATACCCCCTGTGGAGTATGGGGGTAGCTCCCACTCCCCTGAGGGAGGGAAAGGAAGGTGCACCAGAGGCTCTGGCTTCACTTCCAATCTCTCAGGATCTCTAATTTAGGCGGCAGGCCCTTTGTTTACCAGGGGAGGTCCTGGATCGAGCCGATAGGGTGTACCCAGGCCCTAGGCCCACCCCCGGCACTTCTAGGAAGATGTTTACTGCAACAGCCATGTGCAGAGTAAACCTAACAATGCCGGCGCTTTGAGGTACCAGGACTTACGTTGTTTAGGCAGAGATTAGTAGCCCAGGGGAACCTGGCAACATGTAGTTAATACTTCAATGTTAGTATCTCATGAGTAAGGTCATTTAGTTAACCCTTTGGCCAAAGCGTGATAAGCCTGCAGCCACGTCACGGCATGACCAGTATGCAGCCACGTCACAGCATGACCAGTGTGCAGCCACGTCACGGCATGACCAGTATGCAGCCACGTCACGGCATGACCAGTATGCAGCCACGTCACGGCATGACCAGTATGCAGCCACGTCACAGCATGACCAGTATGCAGCCACGACACGGCATGACCAGTATGCAGCCACGTCACAGCATGACCAGTATGCAGCCACGTCACGGCATGACCAGTATGCAGCCACGTCACGGCATGACCAGTATGCAGCCACGTCACGGCATGACCAGTATGCAGCCACGTCACAGCATGACCAGTGTGCAGCCACGTCACGGCATGACCAGTATGCAGCCACGTCACCGCATGACCAATGTGCAGCCAGGTCACGGCATGACCAGTATGCAGCCACGTCACGTCATGACCAGTATGCAGCCACGTCACAGCATGACCAGTGTGCAGCCACGTCACAGCATGACCAGTGTGCAGCCACGTCACAGCATGACCAGTATGCAGCCACGTCACAGCATGACCAGTGTGCAGCCACGTCACAGCATGACCAGTGTGCAGCCACGTCACAGCATGACCAGTATGCAGCCACGTCACAGCATGACCAGTATGTAGCCACGTCACGGCATGACCAGTATGCAGCCACGTCACCGCATGACCAATGTGCAGCCACGTCACGGCATGACCAATGTGCAGGTCCTAACACTACCTGTGAAAATCCTGTTACCTAAAAAACTACCTGAAAAACCTGCTACTTAAAAAGTGGGGAGGGTGAGCTTAAACCCCGGGAGGAGGGGCCACTAACCCCCAATCAACTAACTCTTTCACTGCCGGAGGGGCCAGGCCTGTAGAAGGTATGTGCCTGTGACGTACGTCTCACTCTCACCGCCTCAGGGTTATACAGAAATAGGTCGCACCTTTGCCAATTAGGAATGTGTCACTTCTATAACAGGGTGACACAGAGAGCAAGAGATCAAATCTCTCGCACGTCAGGGCAAAGAAGTGACACAGAGAGAGGGGATCGTCATCTGTGGCACAGAGACTGTTCCTCCCACTGACACAGCACAGAGGTGCTCCACACCCCCCAACAGGTCAGGTTTCAAGGATATCCCTGCTTCAGCACAGGTGGCTCTATCAGCTACCTGTGCTGAAGCATGGACTGATTGAGCCAGCTGTGCTGAAGCCGTGACTGAGCCACCTGTGCTGAAGCAGGGACTGAGCCACCTGTGCTGAAGCTGGGATATCCTGAAAACCTGACCTGTTGGGGGGTCTTGAAGACTGAAGATGAGCCCCCCTAACATACTGTAGCAATACAGAGACGGCAGAAACCAACGGTATGCTGACGTCTCGCGGTGTGACATAATGATACCGAGACACTGTCCCTCCCAGACACAGCAGTGTGACATTGTGATGCACACAGACTGCACCTATATTACACTGTCCCACACACACAGCAGTGTGACATTGTGATGCACACAGACAGGCCCTATATTACACTGTCCCACACACACAGCAGTGTGACATTGTGATGCACACAGACAGGCCCTATATTACACTGTCCCACACACACAGCAGTGTGACATTGTGATGCACACAGACAGGCCCTATATTACACTGTCCCACACACACACACACACACACACACACAGCAGTGTGACATTGTGATGCACACAGACAGGCCCTATATTACACTGTCCCACACACCAACAGTGTGACATTGTGATGCACACAGACAGCAACTATATTACACTGTCCCACACACCAAGCATGTGTGACATTGTGGGGATGCACACGACAGGCCCTTATATTACACCTGTCACACAACACACCAGCAGTGTGACATTGTGATGCACACAGAACAGGCACCTATATTACACGTTCCCACAACACAGCACGTGTGACATTGGTATTCTACACAGACAGGCCTATATTACACTGTCCCACACACCCAGCAGTTGTGACATTGTGAGCACACAGACAGGCCCTATATTACACTGTCCCACACACACCCACAGTGTCGACATTTGTGATGCTCACACAGACAGGCCCTATATTACACTGTCCCACACACAGCATGTGACATTGTGATGCACACAACAGGCCTATATTACACTGTCCCACACACACACCTCAGTGTGACATGTGTGCACACAGACAGGCCCTATATTACACTGTCCCACACACACCACAGCAGTGTACATTGTGATGCACACAGCAGGCCCCTATATTACACTGTCCCACACACACAGCAGTGTGACATTGTGATGCACACAGACGGGCCCATATTACACTGTCCCACAACACACCCACCACACACAGCAGTGTGACATTGTGATGCACACAACAGGCCCCTATATTACACTGTCCACACACAGCAGTGTGACATTGTGATGCACACAGACAGGCCCTATATTACACTGTCCCACACACAGCAGTGTGACATTGTGATGCACACAGACAGGCCCTATATTACACTGTCCCACACACCCACAGTGTGACATTGTGATGCACACAGACAGGCCCTATATTCCACTGTCCCACACACACAACACACCACGCAGTGTGACATTGTGATACACACAGAACGGCCCTATATTACACTGTCCCACACACACACCAGCAGTGTGACATTGTGTGCACACAACAGCCCTATATTACACTGTCCCAACACACACAGCAGTGTGACATTGTGATGCACACACAGACAGGCCCTATATTACACTGTCCCACACACAGCAGTGTGACATTGTGATGCACACAGACAGGCCCTATATACATACACTGTCCCCACACACACAGCAGTGTGACATTGTGGATGCACACAGACAGGCCCTATTTACACTGTCCCACACACACCACACACACACAGCAGTGTGACATTGGATTCACACAGACAGGCCCTATACAACTGTCCCACCAGCACACCACACACACAAGCGTGTGCTTGTGATGCACACGACAGACGCCTATTTACACTGTCCCCACACACAGCAGTGTGACATTGTGATCGCACACAACAGGCCCTATATTACACTGTCCCACACACACAGCAGGTGTGACATTGTGATGCACACAGACAGGCCCTATATTACACTGTCCCCCACACCCACCGTGTGACATTGTGATGCACACAGACAGGCCCTATATTACCACTGTCCCACACACACACAAGCAGTGTGACATGTGATGCACACAGACAGGCCCTATATTACACTGTCCCACACACAACAGCAGTGTGACATTGTGATGCACACAGACAGGCCTATATACAATTACACTGCCCACACACAACCACAGCAGTGTGACATTGTGATGCACACAGACAGGCCCTATTTATACAACTGTAACCAACACACAGCAGTGTGACATTGTATGCACACAGACACCTATATTACACTGTCCCACACACACAGCAGTGTGACATTGTGATGCACACAGACAGGCCCTATATTACACTGTCCCACACACACACAGCAGTGTGACATTGTGATGCACACAGACAGGACCTATATTCATACACTTCCCACACACACACACAGCAGTGTGACATTGGTGATGCAACACAGACAGGCCCTATATTACCTGTCCCACACACAGCATGTGACATTGTGTGCACACAGACAGGCCTATATTACAACTGATCCACACACACAGCAGTGTGACATTGTGATTCACACAGACAGGCCCTATATTACACTGTCCCACACACACACGACATGTGACTGTGATGCCACAGACAGGCCCTATATTACACTGTCCCCACACACACACCATGTGACTGTGATGCACACAGACAGGCCTATATTACACTGTCCCACAACAACACAGCAGTGTGACATTGTGATGCACACACACGGACGCTATAGTACCTGTCCACACACACAGGGTGACATGTGATCCACCAACAGAGACCTATATTACACTGTCCCACACACAGCAGTGTGACATTGTGATGCACACAGACAGGCCCTATATTACACTGTCCCCCACACACACACAGCAGTGTGACATTGTGATGCACACAGACAGGACCTATATTACACTGTCCCACACACACACACAGCAGTGTGACATTGTGATGCACACAGACGCCCTATATTACACTGTCCCCACACACACACAGCATGTGACATTGTGATGCACCACGACAGGCCTATATTACACTGTCCCACCACACACAAGCAGTGTGACATTGTGATGCACCACAGACAGGCCCATATTACACTGTCCCACACACACAGCAGTGTGACATTGTGATGCACACAGACAGGCCTCTATATTACACTGTCCCACACACACAGCAGTGTGACATTGTGATGCACACACGACAGGACCTATATTACACTGTCCCCCACACACAAGCAGTGTGACATTTGATGCACCCACAGACAGGCCCTATATTACACTGTCCCCCACACACGCATTGTGACATTGTGATGCCACACAGACAGGCCCTATATTACACTGTCCACACACACAGCAGTGTGACATTGTGATGCACACAGACAGGACCTATATTACACTGTCCCACACCACAGCAGTGTACATTGGGATGCCACAGACAGGACTATATTACTACTGTCCCACACACCCACAGCAGTGTGACATTGTGATGCACACAGACAGGCCCTATATTACACTGTCCCACACAGCAGTGTGACATTGTATGCACACAGACAGCCCTATATTACACTGTCCCCACACACACCCAGCAGTGTGACATGTGATGCACACAGCAGGCCCATATTACACGTCCCACACACAGCATGTGACTTGTGATGCCACACAGACAGGCCCTATATTACACTGTCCCACACACCACAGCAGTGTGACATTGTGAGCACAAGACAGGCCCTATATTACACTGTCCCACACCACACGCAGTGTGACATTGTATGCACACAGACAGGCCCTATGATTACACTGTCCCACACCACAGCATGTGTGACATTGTGATGCACACAGACCGCCTATATACACTGTCCCACACACACGCGTGTGACATTGTGATGCACACAGACAGGCTATATTACACTGTCCCCACACAACACCCAGTGTGACATTGTGATGCACACAGACAGGCCCTATATTACACGTCCCACACACAGCAGTGTGACATGTGATGCACACAGACAGGCCCTATATTACACGTCCCACACACCAAGCAGTTACATTGTGATGCACACAGACAGGCCCTATATTTACACTGTCCCACACCACACAGCAGTGTGACATTGTGATGCACACAGACAGGCCCTATATTACCACTGTCCCACCCACGCAGTGTGACATTGTGATGCACACAGACAGGCCTATATTCACACGTCCCACACACACAGGCAGTGTGAATTGTGATGCACAACAGACCGCCCTATATTACAACTGTCCCACACACAACAGCAGTGTGACATTGTGATGCACACGACAGGCCCTCATATTACACTGTCCCACACACACACATGTGACATTGTGATGCACACAGACAGGCCCTATATACACTGCCCCCCCACACCCACACACACAGCAGTGTGACATTGTGATGCACACAGACAGGCCCTATATTACACTGCTCCACACACAGCAGTGTGACTTGTGATGCACACAGACAGCCCTATATTACACTTGTCCCACACACACAGCAGTGTGACATTGTGATGCACACAAACAGGCCCTCATATTAACCTGTCCCCACACACAGCAGTGTGTACTTGTATGCACCAGACAGGCCCTTATTACACTGTCCCCACACACACACAGACATACACACCACACCCAAAGTGCACACACAACACACACACAACAACACACGACCCATCCCACCCACACAACTCACACACACCCAGCATGTGACATTGTGATGCACACAGACAGGCCCTATATTAACACTGTCCCACACACACACAGCATGTGACATTGTGATGCACACAGACGCCCATATATACACTGTCCCACCACACACAGTGTGACATTGTGATGCACACAGACAGGCCTATATTACACTGTCCCACACACACAGCAGTGTGACATTGTGATGCACACAGACAGGACCCTATATTACACTGTCCCCAACACACAGCAGTGTGGACATTGTGATGCACACAGACAGGCCCTATATTACACTTTCCCACACACACAGCAGTGTGACATTGTGTATCACACAGACAGGCCCTTATTACACTGTCCCACACCACAAGCAGTGTGACATTGTGATGCACACCGACAGGCCTATATTACACTGTCCCACACCCACAGCAGTGTGACATTGTGATGCACACAGACAGGCCCTATATTACACTGTCCCACACACCGCAGTGTGACATTGTGATGCACACAGACAGGCCCTATATTACACTGTCCCACACACAGCAGTGTGACATTGTGATGCACACAGACAGGCCCTATATTACCTGTCCCACCACCACACAGCAGTGTGACTTGTGATGCCACACAGACAGGCCTATATTACACTGTACCCACACACACACACAGTGTGACATTGTGATGTCACACAGACAGGACCATATACACTGTCCCACACACACACGCATGTGACATTGTGGATCGCACACGACAGCCTATATTACACTGTCCCACACACACAGCATTGTTGCATTGTGATGCACACAGACAGCCCTATATTACACTGTCCACACACAGCAGTGTGACATTGTGATGCACACAGACAGGCCCTATATTACACTGTCCCCCACACACACAGCAGTGTGACATTGTGATGACACAGACGCCCTATATTCACTACTGTCCCACACACACACAGCATGGTGACATTGTGATGCACCACCAAGGCCCTATATTACACTGTCCCAAACAACCACAGCAGTGTGACTTGTGATGCACACAGACAGACCTATATTCCACTGTCCCCACAACCCACACAGCATTGTGACATTGTAATGCCACACAGACAGGCCCTAGATTACACTGTCCCCACACACAGCAGTGTGACATGTGATGACACACAGACAGGACCATATTACACTGTCCCCACACACACACAGCAGTGTGACATTGTGATGCACACAGACAGGCACCTATATTACACTGTCCCAACAACACACAAGACAACAGCGTGATCATTGTGATGCACACAACAGGGGACCTCTTTACACTGTCCCACACAACAGCGTGTGACATTGTGATGCACACAGAAACAGACCTATATACACTGTCCACACACCACAGCAGTGTGACATTGTGATGCACCACACACACACAGAACCCTATATTACACTGTCACCACACACAGCATGGTGTGACATTGTGATGCACACAGACAGGCCCTATATTACACTGTCCCACACCACACAGCAGTGTGACATTGTGATGCACACAGACAGGCCCTATTTACACTGTCCACACACAGCAGTGTGACATTGTATCACACAGACAGAGCCCTATATACACTGTCCCCACACACACCGGCAGTGTGCATTGTGGATGCACACAGACAGGCCCTATATTACACTTTATCCCACACACACAGCAGTGTGACATTGTGATGCACACAGACAGGCCCTATATTACACACTGTCCCACACACACAGTGGGACATTGTTGATGCCACAGACAGGACCTATATTACACTGTCCCACACACACACACAGACAGTGTGACATTGTGATGCACACAGACAGGACCTATATTACACTGTCCCACACACAACGCAGTGTGACTTTGTGATGCCACAGACGGCCCTATATTACACTGTCCCACACACACATTGTGCCATTGTGATGCACACAGACAGGCCTATATTACACTGTCCCCAACACCGCAGTGTGACATTGTGAGCCACAGACAGGCCCTATATTACACGTCCCCACACCAGACCAGCAGTGTGACATTGTGATGCCCACAGACAGACCTCCTATATTAATACACTGTCCACACACACACACGCCAGTGTGACATTGTATGCACACAGACAGGCCCTATATTACACACTGTCCCCCACACACACACGCGTGTGACATTGTGATGCACACACAGACAGGACCTAATTACACTGTCCCACACACACCACAGTGTGACATTGTGATGCCACAGACAGGCCCTATATTACACTCCCCACACCCACAGCAGTGTGACATTGTGATGCACACAGACAGCCTAGTATTACACTGTCCCAACACACACACAGTTTGACATTGTGATGCACACAGACAGGTGCCCTATATTACGGAACTGTCCCACACCCACAGCAGTGTGACATTGTATGCACAAGACAGGCCTATATTACACTGTCCCACACACAGCATGTGTGCATTGTGATGCACACAACAGGCCTTATTACACTTCGCCACACACACGCATGTGGACATTGTGATGCACACAAACAGGCCCTTATTACACTGTCCCACACACAGCAGCTGGTGACATTGTGATGCACACAAACAGGCCCATTTACACTGTCCCACACACAGCAGTGTGACATTGTGATGCACACAGACAGGCCCTATATAACTGTCCCACACACACGCAGTTGTGACATTGTGATGCACACGACGGCTATATTACACACTGTCCCACACACAGCAGTGTGACATTTGTGATGCAACACAGACAGGCCTTATTACAACTGTCCCACACACAGCAGTGTGGACATTGGGATGCACACAGACAGGCCCTATATTACACTGTCCACACACACACACACACCCAACACAACACAGCAGTGTGACATTGTGATGCACAAGACAGGACCCATATTATACACGAGTCCCACACACACAGCAGTGTACTTGTGATGCACCCAGACAGGACTATATTACACTGTCCCCACACAAGCAGTGTGACATTGTGATGCACACAGACAGGCCCTATATTACACTGTCCCACACACACACAGCATTGTGACATTGTGATGCACACAGACAGGCCCTATATTACACTGTCCCACACACACACACAGCAGTGTGACATTGTGATGCACACAGACAGGCCCTATATTACACTGTCCCACACACACACACACACACACACACACACACACACACACACACACACACACACAAAACAAAGCACACCACACACACCCCCGCAGTGTCATTGTGATGCCACAGACGACCTATATACACTGTCCCACACACAACAGCAGTGTGACATTGTGATGCACACAGACAGGCCTATATTACCACTGTCCCACACACACAGCAGTGTGACTTTTGATGCACCAGACAGCCTATATTACACTGTCCCACACACGCAGTGTGACATTGTGATGCACACAGACAGGCCCTATATTCACCTGTCCACACACACACACAAGTGTGACATTGTGATGCACACACAGACAGGCCCTATATTAACACTGTCCCACACACACAGCGTGTGACATGTGATGCACACAGACAGGCCCTATATTACAACATGTCCCACACACACACACCAGCAGTTGTGACATTGTGATGCACCACAGACAGGCCCATATTACACTGTCCCACACACAGCAGTGTGACATTGTGAGTGCACACAGACAGGCCTATATATACACTGTCCCACACCCAGCAGTGTGACATTGTTGATGCACACAGACAGGCCCTATATTACACTGTCCCACACACACACACCAGCATGTGACATTGTGATGAGCCACAGACAGGCCTATATTACACTGTCCCCACACACACACAGCGTGTGACATTGTGATTGCACAACAGACCGGCCCCTATATGACACTGTCCCACACACAGCAGTGTGACATTGTGAGTTCACAAACAGGCTCTATATTACATGTCCCACCCATCCAGTGTGACATGGATCACACAGACAGGCCCTATATTACAACGGTCCCACACACACACACAGCATGTGACATTGTGATGCACACAAGACGGCCTATATTACACTGTCCCACACACACAGCATGTGACATTGTGATGCACACAGACAGGACCTATATTACACTGTCCCACACACACAGCAGATGTGACATTGTGAGCACACAGTACAGGACCTATATTACACTGTCCCCACACACCACAGCAGTGTGACATTGTGATGCAACACAGACAGGCCACTATATTACACTGTCCCACACACACACAGCAGTGTGACATTGTGACGGCACACAGACAGGCCCCTATATTACACTGTCCCACACACCCAGCAGTGTGACATTGTGATGCACAACAGACAGGCCCTATATTACACTGTCCCACACAACAGCCAGTGTGGACATTGTGATTGCACACAGACAGGCCCTATATTACACTGTCCACACACACCCACAGCAGTGGACATTGTGATGCACACAGACAGGCACATATATTACACTGTCCCCACACAGCAGTGTGCAAATTGTGATGCCACACAGACAGGCCTATATACACTGTCCACACACACAAGCAGTGTGACATTGTGATGCACACAGACAGGCCCTATATTACATGTCCCACACACAAGCAGTGTGACATTGTGATGCACACAGACAGGCCCTATATACAACTGTCCCACACACCAGCAGTGTGACCTTGTGGGATGCACACAGACAGGCCCTATATTACACTGTCCCACCACACACAGCAGTGTGACATTGTGATGCACACAGACAGGCCACTATATTACACTAGTCCCACACACACAGCAGTGTGACTTGTGATGCACACAGAACAGCCCTATATTACACTGTCCCACACACACACAGCAGTGTGACATTGTGATGCACACAGACAGGCCCTATATTACAACTGTCCACACAACCACAGCAGTGTGAATTGTGATGCACACAGACAGGCCCTATATTACACGTCCGTCCCCCCACACAGCAGTTTTGAATTGTGATGCACACAGACAGGCCCATATTACACTGTCCCACACACACAGCAGTGTGACATTGTGATGCACACAAGAAGGAGAGCTATATTACACTGTCCCCAACTCCACTGTGACAGAATCCAGCGGATGCGTATTAAATTCCATATATAGGGCTCCAGGATACTGACAGTTTCTATCCTGTCTGGCCTGGAGTGCAGCCCCTTATAATACATGCACTCCATCCCACAGTTTTTGGGCAACGCGCTGAACTGAGGGTATTTCTGTCACCTGTCATGCTAATTAGAAATCAGTGTAATGTAAGAACTGAATTTCCTGTGTTGCTCTGGTCTTCTTCTCCAGAGCCTGGAAGGCTGCTGAACAAGTGGGGAGAATCCCCTTCCCACCAGTTCAAATGTTCATCATTTGCTAACTCCTGCAAAAGTCCTTTGTTTTGTTTGTTGAAAGTGAAAAGCCACTTCCACCCTGAGTTAGGGAAATCTAAGTTAAGTTATCGCTCAGTGAGCATTCTTTTTGTTTTGATGTGTTTTGTTGTAATGCACGTGGCAGTCCCAGTGCCCTGGGACTGAATGAAACCAGGCACAGCCTGTTTAAAGAACAGTTACGTGACGCCTCCTCCTCATTTAACCATAAAACCTACCCAAAGACCGTGTTCTAAAATCCGTCCGGACAGCCGGGCGGAGGAGGCCCCGGAGTAAGCTGTTTTGTCCACATATGGTGGGAGTCATTGCGGGCAGATC
>CM071572.1:2730609-2748214 GCA_036426205.1 Ascaphus truei
CCCCCCCCACCCACACAGCAGTTGACATTGTGATGACACCAGACAGGACCCTATATTACACTGTCCCCACACACAGCAGTGTGACATTGTGATGCACAAGACAGGCCCTATTTACACTGTCCCACACACACGCAGTGTGACATTGTGATGCACACAGACAGGCCCTATATTACACTGTCCCCACACACAGCAGATGTGACATGTGATGCACACAGACAGGACCTATATTACACTGTCCCACACACAGCAGTGTGTGACATTGTGATGCACACAGACAGGCCTATATTACACTGTCCCACACCCACACAACGCAGTGTGACATTGTGATGCCAACAGACCAGGCCCTATATTACACTGTCCCACCACACACACAGCAGTGTGACATTGTGATGCACACAAACAGGCCCTATATTACACTGTCACACACACACAGCAGTGTGACATTGTGATGCACACAGACAGGCCTATATTACACTGTCCACAACACAGCAGTGTGACATTGTGATGCACACAGACAGGTATATTACACTGTCCCACACAAACAGCAGTGTGACATTGTGATGCACACAGACAGCCCTATATTACACTGTCCACACACACAGCAGTGTGACATTGTGATGCACACAGACAGGATATATACTTACAACTGTACCCACACACAGCAGTGCACATTGTGATGCACACTACAGGCCATATATTAACCATGTCACACACACACACACACACAGGTGACATTGTGATGCACACAGACAGGCCCTATATTACACTGTCCCACACACACAGTGTGACATTGTGATGCACACAGACAGCCCTAGATTACACTGTCCACACACACACAGCAGTGTGACATTGTGATGCACACAGACAGGCCCTATATTACACTGTCCCACACACACAGCAGTGTGACATTGTGATGCACACAGACAGGCCCTAATTACACTGTCCCACACAGCAGTGTGACTTGTGATGCACACAGACAGGACCATATATTACACTGTCCCCACACACACACCCAGCAGTGTGACATTGTGATGCACACAGACAGGCCCTATATTACACTGTCCCCACACACAGCAGTTGTGACATTGTGATGCAACAGACACAGGACCTATATTACACTGTCCCACACACGGTGACATTGTGATGCACACAGACAGGCCCTATATTACACTGTCCCACACACACACAGCAAGTGTCACATTGTGATGCACACACAGACAGGCCCTATATTACACTGTCCCACACACAGCAGTGTGACATTGTGATGCACACAGACAGGCCCTATATTACACTGTCCCACAGCAGTGTGACATTGTGATGCACACAGACAGGCCCTATATTACACTGTCCCACACACACACAGCAGTGTGACATTGTGATGCACACAGACAGGCCCTATATTACACTGTCCCACACACCCACAGCTGTGACATTGTGTTGCACACAGACAGAGCCCTATATTACAACTGTCCCACACACAAGCAGTGTGACATTTGATGGCACACAGACAGGCCCTATATTACACTGTCCCACACACAGCAGTGTGACATTGTGATGCACACAGACAGGCCCTATATTACACTGTCCCACAGCAGTGTGACATTGTGATGCACACAGACACAGGCCCTATATTACACTGTCCACCACACACGCACGTGTGACATTGTGATGCACACAGACAGGCCCATATTACACTGCCCCACACACAGCAGTTGTGACATTGTGATGGCACACAGACAGGCCCTATATTACACTGTCCCACACACACACAGCAGTGTGACATTGTGTGATGCACACAGACAGGCCCTATATTACACTGTCCCCACACAATTGACATGTGTGACATTGTGGATGCACACAGACAGGCCCCTATTACCACGTCCACACACACAGCAGTGTGACTTTGTGATGCACACAGACAGGCCCTATATTACACTGTCCCCCACACAGCAGTGTGACATTGTGATGCACACAGACAGGCCCTATATTACACTGTCCCACACACACAGCAGTGTGACATTGTGATGCACACAGACAGGACCTATATTACACTGTCCCACACACAGCAGTGTGACATTGTGATGCACACACAGACAGGACCTATATTACACTGTCCCACACACACACAGCAGTGTGACATTGTGATGCACACAGAAGGACATCTATATTACACTGTCACCACACAAGCAGTGTGACATTGTGATGCACACAGACAGGACCCTATATTACACTGTCCCCACACACACAGCCAGTGTGACATTGTGATGCACACAGACAGGCCCTACTATTACACTGTCCCCCCAACACACACAGCAGTGTGACATTGTGATGCACACAGACAGGCCTATATTACACTGTCCACACACACACAGCAGTGTGACATTGTGATGCACAAGACAGGCCCTATATTACACTGTCCACACACCACAGCAGTGTGACATGTGATGCACACAGACAGGCCCTATATTACACTGTCCCACACACAGCAGTGTGACATTGTGATGCACACAGACAGGCCCTATATTACACTGTCCCACCCAACACAGCAGAGTGTGACATTGTGATGCACACAGACAGGCCCTATATTACACTGTCCCACCCACACACAGCAGTGTGACATTGTGATGCACACAGACAGGACCTATATTACACTGTCCCACACACACAGCAGTGTGACTTGTGATGCACACAGACAGGACCTATATTACACTGTCCCCACACACACACACAGTGTGACATTGTGATGCACACACGACAGGCCTATATTACACTGTCCACACACCCAAGCAGTGTGACATTGTGATGCACACAGACAGGCCCTATATTACACTGTCCACAACACACACAGCAGTGTGACATTGTGAATGCACACAAGACAGGACCTATATTACACTGTCCCCACACACACAGCAGTGTGGATTGTGCATTGTGATGCACACACAGACAGGACCTATATTACACTGTCCCACCCACACACAGCAGTGTGACATTGTGATGCACACACAGACAGGCCCTATATTACACTGTCCCCACACACACAGCAGTGTGACATTGTGATGCACACAGATAGGACCTATATTACACTGTCCCACACACACACAGCAGTGTGACATTGTGATGCACACAGATAGGACCTATCTTACACTGTCCCACACACACACCGCATTGTGACATTGTGATGCAACAGACAGGCCTATATTACACTGTCCCACACACACACCGCAGTGTGACATTGTGATGCACACAGACAGACCCTATATTACACTGTCCCCACACACACAGCAGTGTGACATTGTGATGCACACAGACAGGACCTATATTACACTGTCCCACACACAGCAGTGTGACATTGTGATGCACACAGACAGGGCCTATATTACACTGTCCCACACACAGCAGTGTGACATGTGAGCACACAGACAGGACCCTATATTACACTGTCCCACACAAGCAGTGTGACATTGTGATGCACACGACAGGCCTATATTACACTGTCCCACACACACACAGCATGACATTGTGATCACACAGACAGGCTCTATATTACACTGTCCCACCACACAGCGTGTGACATTGTGATCACACAGACAGGCTATATTACACTGTCCCCACACAACAGCAGTGTGACATGTGATGCCACACAGACAGGCCCTATATTACACTGTCCCACACACAGCAGTGTGACATTGTGATGCACACAGACAGGACCTATATTACACTGTCCCACAGCAGTGTGACATTGTGATGCACACAGACAGGCCCTATATTACACTGTCCCACACACACACACAGCAGGATGTGTGACATTGTGATGCACACACAGACAGGCCCTATATTACACTGTCCCACACACAGCGTGTGACATTGTGATGCACACAGACAGGACCTATATTACACTGTCCCACCAGCAGCTGTGACATTGTGATGCACACAGACAGGCCCTATATTACACTGTTCCCACACACCAGCAGTGTGACATTGTGATGCACACAGACAGGCCCTATATTACACTGTCCCCACACACACACAGCAGTGTGACATTGTGAATGCACACAGACAGGTCCCTATATTACACTGTCCCCACACACAGCAGTGTTACATTGTGATGCACACAGACAGGCCCTATATTACACTGTCCCACACACAGCAGTGTGGACATTGTGATGCCAACAGACAGGACCTAATACACTGTCCCACAGCAGTGTTGACATTGTGATGCACACAGACGGCCCTATATTACACTGTCCACAACCACACAGCAGTGTTGACATTGTGATGCACCACACAGACAGGCCTCTCATATACACTGTCCCACACACAGCAGGTGACATTGTGATGCACACAGACAGGACCTATATTACAACTGTCCCACACCAGCAGTGTGACATTGTGATGCACACAGACGGCCCTATATTACCACTGTCCCACACACACACAGCAGTTGGTGACATTGTGATGCACACAGACAGCCCTATTACACTGTCCCAACACACACAGCAGTGTGACATTGTGATGCACACAGACAGGACCCTATATTAACACTGTCCCACACACAGCAGTGTGACATTGTGATAGCACACAGACGGCCTATATTACACTGTCCCCACACACAGCAGTGTGACATTGTGATGCACACAGACAGGCCCTATATTACACGTCCCACACACACACAGAGCAGTGTGACATTGTGATGCACAGACAGGCCTATATTACACTGTCCCACACACACAGCAGTGTGACATTGTGATGCACACAGACAGGCCCTATATTACACTGTCCCACACACACAGCAGTGTGACATTGTGATGCACACAGACAGGCCCTATATTACACTGTCCACCCAACACACAGCAGTGTGACATTGTGATGCACACAGACAGGACCTATATTACACTGTCCCACACACACAGCAGTGTGACATTGTGATGCACACACAGACAGGCCCTATATTACACTGTCCACACACAGCAGTGTGACATTGTGATGCACACAGACAGGCCCATATTTACACTGTCCCACCCACACACGCCAGTGTGACATTGTGATGCACACAGACAGGCCCTATATTACACTGTCCCACACACAGCAGTGTGAATTGTGATGCACACAGACAGGCCCTATATTACACTGTCCCCACACACCGCAGTGTGACATTGTGATGCACACAGACAGGCCTATATTACACTGTCCCCACCACACAGCAGTGTGACATTGTGATGCACACAGACAGGCCCCTATATTACAATTGTCCCACACAAACAGCAGTGTGACTTGTGATGCAACAGACAGGCCCTATATACACTGTCCCACACACACAGCAGTTGTGACATTGTGATGCCACAGACAGCAGGACCTATATTACACTGTCCCCCACACACACAGCAGTGTGAATTGTGATGCACACAGACAGGCCTATATTACACTGTCCCCACACACACAGCAGTGTGACATTGTGATGCACACAGACAGGCCCATATTACACTTGTCCCACACACACAGCAGTGTGACATTGTGATGCACACAGACAGGACCCTATATGACACTGTACCACACACAGCAGTTGTAACATTGTGATGCACACAGACAGGACCTATATTACACTGTCCACACACACAGCAGTGTGACATTGTGATGCACACAGACAGGCCCTATATTACACTGTCCCACACACAGCAGTGTGACATTGTGATGCACACAGACAGGCCCTATATTACACTGTCCCACACACACAGCAGTGTGCATTGTGATGCACACAGACAGGCCCTATATTACACTGTCACACACACAGCAGTGTGACATTGTGCTGCACACAGACAGGCCCTATATTACACTGTCCCACACACACACAGCAGTGTGACATTGTGATGCACACAGACAGGCCCTATATTACACTGTCCACACACCAGCAGCGTTGGGACATTGTGATGACACACAGACAGGCCCTATATACACTGTCCCACACACACACAGCAGTGTGACATTGTGATGCCACACAGACAGGCCTATATTACACTGTCCCACACACACACAGCAGTGTGGACATTTGTGATGCACCACAGACAGGCCCTATATTACACCTGTCCCCACACACACAAGCAGTGTTGACATTGTGATGCAACAGACAGGCCTATATTACACTGTCCCAACACAGCAGTGTGACATTGTGATGCACACAGACAGGCCCTATATACACTGTCCACACACACAGCAGTGTGACATTGTGATGCACACAGACAGGCACCTATATTACCACTGTCCCCACACACAGCAGTGTGACATTGTGATGCACACAGACAGGCCTATATTCCCTCACACTGTCCCACCACACACACAGCAGTGTGACATTGTGATGCCCACACGACAGGACCTATATTACACTGTCCCCACACACAGCAGTGTGACATTGTGATGACCACAGACAGGACTATATTACACTGTGCCCACACACACAGCATGTGAACATTGTGATTGCACACAGACAGGCCTAATTTACACTGTCCCACCACACAGCAGTGTGACATGTGATGCACACAGACAGCACTATATTACACTGTCCCACACACACAGCAGTGTGACATGTTGATGCACACAGACAGGACCTATATTACACTGTCCCAACACCACAGCAGTGTGACATTGTGATGCACACACAGACAGGCCCTATATTACACTGTCCCACCCACACACAGCAGTGTGACATTGTGATGCACACACAGACAGGCCCTATATTACACTGTCACACACACACACACACACAGCAGTGTGACATTGTGATGCACACAGACAGGCCCTATATTACACTGTCCCACACACACGCAGTGTGACATTGTGATGCACACAGACGGACCTATATTACACTGTCCCACCACACACACAGCAGTGTGACATTGTGATGACACACAGACAGGCACCTATATTACACTGTCCCAACACACACAGCAGTGGACATTGTGATGCACACAGACAGGACCTATATTACACTGTCCCACACCACACACAAATTGTGACAATTGTATTGTGTGACATTGTGATGCACACAGACAGGACCTATATTACACTGTCCCACACCCACACAGCAGTGTGACATTGTGATGACACACAGACAGGACACCTATTTACACTGTCCCACACACCAGCAAGTGTGACATTGTGATGCACACAGACAGGCCCTATATTACACTGTCCCACACACAGCAGTGTGACATTGTGATGCACACAGACAGGCCCTATATTACACTGTCCCACACAAACACACAGCAGTGTGACATTGTGATGCACACAGACAGGACCTATATTTACACTGTCCCACACACAGCAGTGGACATTGTGATGCACACAACAGAACCTAATATTACACGTCCCACACACACAGCAGTGTGACATTGTGATGCACACAGACAGCCCTATTATTACACGTTCCCACACACACAGCAGTGGACATTGTGAGGCACACAGACAGGCCCTATATTACACTGTCCCCACAGCAGTGTGACATTGTGATGCACACAGACAGGCCCATATTACACTGTCCCACACACACACACAGCATGTGACATTATGTGATGCACACACCACCAGAACAGGCCCTATATACACTGTCCCACACACAGCAGTGTGACATTGTGATGCACACAGACAGGACCTATATTACACTGTCCCACCCAACCGCAGTGTGTGACATTGTGATGCCACACAGACAGGCCCTAATTACACTGTCCACCCACACACAGCAGTGTGACATTGTGATGCACACAGACAGGCCCTATATACACTGTTCCCACACACAAGCCAGTGTGACATTGTGATGCACACACAGACAGGCCCTATATTACACTGTCCCACACACACACAGCAGTGTGACATTGTGATGCACACACAGACAGGCCCTATATACACTGTCCCACACACACACAGTGTGACATTGTGATGCACACAGACAGGACCTATATACACTGTCCCACAGCAGTGTGACATGTGATGCACACAGACAGGCCCTAGTATTACACTGTCCCACACACCACACACAGCAGTGTGACATTGTGATGCCACACAGACAGGCCCTAATATACACTGTCCCACACACCGCAGTGTGACATTGTGATGCACACCGACAGCAGGACCTATATTACACTGTCCCACAGCAGTGTGACATTGTGATGCACACAGACAGGCCCTATATTACACTGTCCCACACACACACACAGCAGTGTGACATTGTGATGCACACAGACAGGACCTTATTATAACTGTCCCACCACACACCGCAGTGTGACATTGTGATGCACACAGACAGGACCCTATATTACACTGTCCCACACACAAGCAGTGTGACATTGTGATACACACAGACAGGCCTATATTACACTGTCCCACATCACAGCAGTGTTGACATTGTGATGCCACACAGACAGGCCCCTATTATACACTGTCCCACACACACACAGCTAGTCGTGACATTGTGATACACACAGACAGGCCCTATATTACACAGTTCCCACACACACCGCAGTGTCACATTGATGATGCACACCAGACAGGCCCTATTACACTGTCCCACACACAGCAGTGTGACATGTGATGACACACAGACAGGCCCTATATTACACTGTCCCACCCACACACAGCAGTGTGACATTTGTGATGCACACAGGACAGGACCTATTTACAAGGTCCCACACCCAGCAGTGTGACATTGTGATGCAACCACAGACTGCACCCTATATTACCACTGACCCACACACACAAGCAGTGTCACATTGTGATGCACACAGACAGGCCCTATATTACCCACTGTCCCACACACAGCAGTGTGACATGTGATGCACACAGACAGGCACTATATTACACTTGTCCCACCAACACACACAGCAGAGTGTGACATTTGTGATGCACACAGACAGGCCCTATATTACACTGTCCCACACACCCGCAGTGTGACATTGTGATGCACACAGACCGGCCCTATATTACAATTGTCCCCACACACAGCATGTGTTTGACATTGTGATGCACCACAGACAGGCCCTTATATACATGTCCCACACACCACACAGCAGTGTGACATGTGAGCACACAGACAGCGCCCATATTACAATGTCACACACACAGCAGAGTGTACATTGTGATCACACCACAGACAGGAATCATATATTACACGTCCCACACACAGCAGTTTGTGACATTGTGATGCCACACAGACAGGACCTACTATTACACGTAGAACACACACACAGCAGTCGTGACATTGTAGATGCACACACAGGAAGACCTATATTACACTGCTCCAACACAGTCAGTTCAGTGTGAATTTTGGATGCACACAGACACCCGGCCCCTATATAACACAAGTCCCACAACAACACAGCAGAATGTGACTAGTGCTGATGCACACAAGCCAGGCCGATATTACGCACTGCCCCACACACACACAGCCACGTGTGACATTGTGATGCACACCCAGACAGGCAGCTATATTACATGTCACACACACAGCCAGTGTGACATTGTGATGTCACACAACAAGACAGGATCTATATTACACTGTCCCACACACACAGCCCAGTTTGACATGTCTGTGATGAACCGCACAGACAGGCCCTATATTAACACATGGTCCACACACATCAGCAGCTGGACATTGTGATGCACACAGACAGGCCCCTATATATTACTACTCTGTACCCAACACACAGCATGTGTGCACTTTAGGTAATGTAATGCACACCAGACAGGCCCCTATTATTACATGTCCCAACACAGCACCACACAGCGTGGACCGATGTGGGAATGTGCCACACAGACGAAGGACCTATATTACACATGTCACCACACACAGCCGGTTGTGGACATTGTGATGCACACAGACAGGCCCCTATATACACACTGGTCCCACACAGCACACAGCAGTGATGACCCCCATTGTATGATGACACAGTAGAGGACCTATTATTACATGTTCCACACACACACAGCAGGTGTGTGACATGTGATGCACAACAGGGACAGGCCCTATATTACACTGTCCCACACACACAGCATGTTGTGACATTGTGATACACACAGACAGGACCTATATTACACTATCCCACACAGCAGTGTGACATTGTGATGCACACAGACAGGCCCTATATTACACTGTCCCACACACACAGCAGTGTGACATTGTGATGCACACAGACAGGCCCTATATTACACTGTCCCACACACACACAGCAGTGTGACATTGTGTGCACACAGACAGGCCCTATATTACACTGTCCACACACACAGCAGTGTGTGACATTGTGATGCACACAGACAGGCCCTATATTACCACTGTACACACCACACAGCAGTGTGACATTGTGATGCACACAGACAGGCCCTATTATCACTGTCCCACACACAAGCAGTGTGACATGTGATGCACACAAGACAGGCCTATATTACATGTCCCAACACACACACAGCAGTGCTGACAGTGTGAGCACACAGACAGGCCCTATATTACACTGTCCCACACACACAGCAGTGTGACATGTGTTGATGCACACAGGACAGGCCCTATATTTACACTGTCCCACCACACAGCAGTGTGACATTGTGATGCACACAGACAGGCCTATATTACACTGTCCCACACACACACACACCACACACACCAACCAGCCATTGTGTGACATTGTGATGCCGACACAGACAGGCCCTAATATTACACTGTCCAACACACAACCACAGCAGTGTGACATGTGATGTGATGCACACAGACAGGCCCTATATTACACTGATCCCACACACACAGCAGTGTGAACATGTGATGCACACAGACAGGCCCTATATTACACGTCCCACCACACAAGCAGTGTGACATTGTGATGCACCACAGACAGGCCTATATTACACTGTCCACACACACAGCAGTGTTCTGTGACATTGTGATGCACACAGACAGGCCCTATATTACACTGTCCCACACACACACACACACACACAGCAGTGTGACATTGATACATTGATTTATGGCACAATCCCTACCAGGGCCGTCTTAACGTATGGACACGCTGGGCAGTGCCGGGCCAGCTGACCGGCCCGGCCCGCCACTCGCTTCCCCCCGGACACGGACGCTCCGTGCTCTCCCCACCGCCGGCACCCCGGCTCCGCTCGCTCTCCCCCGCCCGGCACCCCCGGCTCCCGCCTCGCTCTCCCCGACCGCACCGGCTCCGCTCGCTCCCACCCAGCACGGCACCCGGGCTCGCTCGCTCTCCCCCGCCCGGCCACCCCGGCTCGCTCGCTCTCCCCCGCCCGGCTCCACGGCTCGCTCGCTCTCCCCCCGCCGGCATCCCGGATCACGCTCGCTCTCTCCCTGCCCCGGCACCAGGCTCGCTCGCTCTCCCCCGCCGGACCCCGGCTCGCTCGCTCTCCCCGCCGGATCCCCGGCTCCGCTCCCACCGCCCGCGCACCCCGCGGCTCCGCCATTCACCCGCCAGGCACCGGTGTGTGTATGTGTGTCTCAGTATCTCAGTGTCCTTCCGTGTGGTAATCTGTGTCGTCTGTCGTGGTACTCATGCTGCCTGGGTGGGTGTGTGGTGTGTCGTTGTCTCTGGGTGTGTGTGTGTGTGTGTGTGTTATGTTGGTGGTGTGTGTGTGTGTGTGGGTGTTCTCAGTGTTCCTGCATGTGTGTTGTGTGTGTTTCAGTATCTACAGTTCTGCTGTGTGGGTGTAGGTGTATCAGTATCTCAGTGTCTGTCACTGGAGTGTGTGTTGTCCTGTGTTGCTGGTGTGTGTGTGTGTGTGTGTGTTTGTCTCAGTGTGTCATCTCTATCTGTGTCCTGTCTGTATGTGCTGTATCTCAGTGTATGTGTGTGCCTTGTCTATCTGTGTTCGTGTGTGTTGTCTCAGTGTGTGTTCGTGTCTCAGTGTCCTGCGTGTGTGTGTGTGTGTCTCAGTATCTCAGTGTCCTGCCTGTGTGTGTATGTGTGTCTCAGTATCTCAGTGTCCTTCCCGTGTGTGTGTGTGTACTGTCTGTGTCTGACGGTGGTGTGGTGTGTTGTTCGTGTGTTCTACTATCTGTGTCCTGTCATGTTGTGTCTGTATCTCAGTGTTCTGCCTGTGTGTGTGCTAGTGTTTCTCGGGTCCTGCGTGTGTGTGTGGTGTCAGTTGTCTGTGTCCTGCCTGTGTGTGTTCGTCTGTGTGCCTGGTTGTGGTCTCAGTGTCCTGACTGTGTGGTCTGCAGTGTGTGTGTGTGTTGTCTATCTGTGTCTGCTGTATGTGATGTGTGTCTCAGTGTGGTGTGTCTCAGTGTGTATGGGTGTTGTCTCAGTGTTCTGATGTGTGTCTGTGTGTGCTATCAGTAGGTCACATGCTGGGTGTGTCTGTTGTGTGTGTCTGTCTATTGTGTACTGTCTGTATATGTGTGTGTCTGTCTATCTGTGTGTGTTTCTGTGTTTGAGTGTATGTGGTGTGTCTCAGTGTGTCTATCTGTGTTCTGGTGTGTGTCTCAGTGTTGTGTATCTGTGGTGAGTGTATGTGTGTATAGTCTCAGTGTGTATGTATGTGTGTGCCTCAGTGTGTGTGTGTGGTGTGTGTCTAGTGATTGGCTTGTCATATGTGTCCATGTTATATTGTGTGTGTGTGGTGTGTGTGTGGTGTGTGTGTGTGTGCTGTGTGTGTGGATGTGTGTGTGTGTGTGTGTGTGTTGTGTGCTGTGTGTGTTGTGTGTGTGGTGTGTAGTGTGGGTGTCTGTGTGTGTCTGTGGGCTCTGTGTATGTGTGTCTGTGATCAGTGTGTTGTCTTCTGTGCTGTGTTCTGCTGTATATGTGTTGCCTTATGTGTGCAGTTTGAGTGAGTGTGTGTTGTAATGTCTCAGGTGTGTGTGTATCTGTGTGTGAGTGTAGGTGTGGTATTGTGTTGTGAGTGATGTGTGTGTGTATCTGTTGTGTGAGTGGTAGTGTGTGATTCGTGTGTTTCAGTGTGTATGTTCTTTATGTGGAGTGTGTGTGTGTGGTGTGTGGTGTGTGTGTGTGTGGGTGTGTGTGTGTGTGTGTGTGTGTGCTGTGTGTGTGGTGGTGTGTGTGTGGTGTGTGTGTGATGGTGTGTGACAGGAGTACATACAGTACTAGCAAACTTTGTTTTAATTGCTCACTCACCCTTACTTTTCTTTTACTATACTAACGTCTTCCATTTTCAAAATCTATAAAAAATTCTCAGAAAGGCTCCTAACTCAGCCTCATCACAGCAGCATTGCCACTCTGCAGCACCTTACACAGATCATACAGCAGCAGTCAATCTGCAGCCCTTACTACGACTCACAGCAGTGCATTGACAATCTCTGCAGCACCCTACTTACAGATCATCACAGCAGCATTGCAATTCTGCACAGCACCTTACTTACTGATCTAGCTCTCATCCAGCAGCATTGCAATCTCTGCAGCACCTCTTACTTTACTGATTCTCAGCTCTCATCACAGCAGCATTGCAAATCTTGCCGCAAGCACCTTACTCTTACTGATCTCAGCTCTCATTCACAGCAGCATGCAATCTCTCTCTGCAGCACCCTTACTTACAGATCTCAGCCCTCATCACAGCAGCAATGCAATCTCTGCAGCACCCTTACTTACAGATCACCCCCAAGAAGGCACAGCAGGTTACTTATCCAATGGCATGATTTAATATGTACTGTACTGATAATGACAGGGAGGGGGGGGGGTGAGAGAGGATGAAGGGAGGGGTGAGGGTGAGAGGACAAAGGGGGGTGAGAGGACAAAGGGGGGTGGAAGGGTGAGAGGACGAGGGTAAGAGGACAAAGGGGGAGAGAGGATGAGGAGGGGGTGCAACAATCTTGGAGTTTGTGGGAGGAGCAGTAAGATCAGTATTGCTCGCCATGTACAGTGTGACTGCAGGTCAGTTATTAATAAATGATCTGACCATTACGTCATTTGTTCTAAATTACACTTCAAGCGTGCACCAATTTGCACCAATTTGCACCAATTTGCACTATTCCATATTCTATTTCCTAAAACAATCCTCGGAAGGCCGCTCCCTCCCGAGACTCCTCCCCAGATTTTTTACGAAATAGAATATAAATTGGTGCAAATTGGTGAATACTTGGAGTGAGATTTAGAACAAATGACATAACAGTCAGGTCATTTATAAATAACATTCTTCCCCACCAACCATTCTCGCGTGCGTCGCAACCCTACTCGCTCTCCCCCACCGCCGACACCCAGCTACGCAGCCTCTCTCCCCGGCACCGGCTCCGCTCGCTCTCCCCCCGCCCGGCACCCCGGCTCCGCTCGCTCTCCCGACGCCCGGCACCCCGGCTCCGCTCGCTCTCCCCCCGCCCAGCACCCTGGCTCCGCTCGCTCTCCCCCCGCCCGGCACCCCGGCTCCGCTCGCTCTCCCCCCACGCGGCTCCGCTCGCTCTCCCCCCGCCCGGCACCCCGGCTCCGCTCGCTCTCCCCCCGCCCGGCACCCCGGCTCCGCTCGCTCTCCGCCCGCCCGGCACCCGCTTGCGTCACAACCGCTCGCAGCCTAGCAGTGCAGCACTTCCGGTGCCTGCTGCTGCTAGTGAGCGCGTGGGAGACTGGGAGCGGCAGTGTAGGCCGGGCCCGTGCACTGCTCTGCCCGGGGGGCCCTAATGTTGTTAAGATGGCCCTGATCCCTACCAGAGCTGTGCAGGGTGACTCTGAGACCTTTCGCCTGTTAAGTCGGCGTTTCTAACCCACCGTGCAGAACGCCATGTACAGGGACAGCCTGTGACAGGATGGGCCGCTCCTATCACAGAGGGACAGTGACAAAGTGCTCCCAGCTTTCTGGTCATTAAAGTTTCCTGGGCGGCTACTGAGAGGTCGTCAGCTGCAGATATTAGCTGTAAACCTAATGAGGTTCAAGTGATCATTTGTATGCCCATACCCAGAATCCTTTGCAGCACAGTTTCACATTTGCATCAGCCATACAGTTAAAATGGACTGTTACCCAGCATGCCTTTGTGTCCAGTCTGTTAGTGGCTGAAATAACAGCTGCAAACCAGTGGCCGAAATATTGTGACATGAACACAAACAGATAACCCTTTTGAAACAAACATTGGCACCCTGGAATAATTACAGGTCTCCCGGCTTGTCTCCAATACTCTCAAACCGCCAGCGGAATTGAAGGACTAACAGTATATTCGGTGTTACCTAGGCTTAAAAAGCAGCGGGACTGGGCACTGCATAACTTCAGCAATGGGTGGTATGTTTGTTTCTGAGTATATTTCATACATGATTATTAACAGTTTCGGTGCATTAATATTTCTTTATAAAGAGTAAAGTTTATGCTTTATTCATGGTCTATAAATACACAACCTCAGTGTAACTTTGGAAAATTAATAATATGTTCTTGTATAGCGCTTATTCTGAAGCCAGGGCACGTTGGTATGAATGGCTCCCGATAGCATTAACACAGTTCCCTTTTAAATCACTCCAAGTCCTGTAATATTTCCTCCACTTTATTGGGAAAAGGTAGCAGGGTACAGATACTTGTGGATGGTGTGTAGTGGTGATTATTAGTTAGAAACCGGTAAAAAGAGATGGCCTCACCAAGGGTTATAAACAGAGAAAGGTTCTTTACTCACTGTCTCCAGGGTTGAAAAGGAAGTGAGGTGCGGTGTGGGCAAAGGAAAAGTCTAGGGGCAGACCATGTCTGAACAAACAGGAGGGGGGGGCAGACTAGCCCATTCTGGTGAGGATCTCAGAGACTGCTGTAGCAGCTCACTGATGTCATGCTCGCAGGCAAGGAGTGCAACATTGTTGCAAGCCACGCAGGCACAGTATGTGTCTGCAGACTCCATGCAGCTGGGAATAAAATCTGACAGGCAGAAACTGCAAAGGAGAGAGGGGGGTGAGTCAGAAATGTGGCTCTTGTTCCATAACACTCCCCGTCTGGTATCTGTAGATACCACTATATGGCAAGCTATGTGGAACATATGTACAATACATACAACATAACAATATACTGCAAAGGTCCATATTTCCATAGCAATGTGATACCGGCTGGTACCACTGGCATCAAAGTCCTTTGGCCAGGCCTTCCAGTAAGGGAAGCCAGGTGGGTGCGCAGCTCTTGGTTAGCTTGACGCACCACAATGTCTCTTAAAAGTCCACGGCACTCTTGGTCGCGCAGGTATCTTTGGATACTATTGTCTCTATTGTCCTTAGTGTTTATTTGTAATTCCTTGCATGCTCCAACGAAATTGGTACCACAATCGGAGCGTATTTGTTTAACTGGTCCTCTGACTGCAAAGAACCTTCTGAGGGCATTTATGAAGCTTGAAGCATCCATAGATTCTATAACCTCTGATGTGTATTAGTCGTGCTAGAATGCAGGTGAAGAGTAAACTCGCCCATCGTTTGCCTGTTTGCTAGCCCGCCTTATTCTACGTGAGTATGACATCGCATCCAGGGCCCAGAATACATCGAGTCCTACATAGGTAAAGGAGGGGGGGTGTTCTGTGGTTAAGTCTTGTCGACAGCGTATAATCGCATCCTTTGGTCGTGGCTTGGTTGCCTCTCAGATTCGAACCCTAACGAACATGTGTGGGATTATGCCACGCCCTTTTCATGCCAACTACCCGAAATATGAACCACGGGCACCTTCACATAGGCAAAAGAAAATGGCACAATCCGCGGTGAAGAATGCGGTTAACCCTGGTGAAAATGACATGATATCGTGGTAGTGGCGCACCAACAAGTGCGGCGATTGTGTGCCCGGCAAGTGGATGAGTAAGAGGTTGCTTCCTCACTGCTCAGC
Organism: Ascaphus truei; assembly: GCA_036426205.1. NCBI lineage: Eukaryota > Metazoa > Chordata > Amphibia > Anura > Ascaphidae > Ascaphus > Ascaphus truei. The sequence goes on from CM071572.1 coordinate 2,747,374, forward strand.
GTGGGGACTTATTGAGGCGGCCTCCTCTACTCTCATGAGGCCGCTTTGGTACCGATGGAGGGATTCAAACTTCCCAGAAGTCGACTGTTTGCGTGTAACACTCTTCTTTCCGCGAATCATGAAATTCTCTTACCGAACTATGTTTCTCTTTGAAATGACCTGAGACAACAGTTCTTCCTAGCCCCTTTATGATTCCTCAATTTCCTCCTCCCGGTGACGAACAGCTCTTTGCAGAGTGCCAGCCGTGGCAACGCCGGCCCTTAGTTTTACCGATCTGGTGTCTGGCGGAAGGAACAAGGGAGGATTAGAGCACGGCGGGTGGAGTACTCTGTTGCCGACTAGAAAGGTGCCGTGTGAATCACTTGTTGACGTTAGCTTTGGAATCAGAATGTAAACTCTCGAATGCGTTTTTGTGCGATAACAGTTGGTGAGTACCCACGGATATTGTGGGGCCTTATCTCCGTTTCCTTTTTTTCCGGGAATCCACGAGTTAAAATACGTATCATGGGGTTGGTAGCGTTACGCAGGATGCGCAAGAAAATTGGTCATGTGGCCACGACGATGTATGCAGTTGAGATTGAGGGTCGTACTGATCTGTCGGTGGCTATTGCCGGGGATTTGCGTGGGGACGTGGTGCCATTTTTCTGGTGCGGTGACTTTCCTATTCTTTCTACGAGTTAGCACGTATACGTAGAATCTCATTTTCTTATTGATAGATGTATACCCAGGAACACCTTGCTATCTGTGTAGAGTTTTGACGGCCAATTGGTTGGCTGTCCATTCATTCTCGATAAGCTCCGCCAGTTCACTGATAGCACTGCACCACACAGCTCGGTCTGGG
>CM071572.1:2751361-2765531 GCA_036426205.1 Ascaphus truei
GGTCTTTTCGTGATCTGGGGAAGCTCTCGATTCTTTTGAAGAGTGAATCCTCGACTGCTTCAGGGCTTGGCCATAGTCTCTTCTAGCCTTCCCACATAGGTCCAGACCTATTGGGGTTGATTGTTGCATTTGCCGTCGAAGTCTCGGCGCTTGCGCCTGGATACGTTCCCAAGAATTAACTAAAGGTTTTTGCGCTTTCCCGTGCTGAGAAGAAAAGCGGTCGATTGCGCCGTTGGAACGTGAACTTCAAGTCCGGTAGTTCTCAGGGCGGTCGTCGAGCTGATGAGGGCCTGCGGTTCCACCAAGTGCGCGCGGATATTGTACTGGCTATGTCACGTCAGACCTGAGAGTCGGCGAGTTTGACCCGTTCTGAGGTAGTGCGCTGGACGGTTCTGTGCGGTTAGCCTCTTCCCTTGGCGTGGACGCGTGATGGCTGGATCGCAGGGTGAGGGCTGTTTTCTCCCGCGTGGGGTTGTACCTGGATACGAGCATGTTGTGTGGTGCATACGGTGTGCGTTCTGGGGCGTGTGAATTCACTGTTGGGTGTGGCTATCCCAGGCAGCGTGTGTGCAATGACGGAGGCAGCGATCTTCTCCTCGTGGTCCTGCGAGTTTCGGTGTCTGTGGTGTCGCTCCCTCGTGTTGAGATGGCTGCGCTGGTGTCTTACACGAAGGGCTCATGACGTAGTCTTCAGTGCGTGGGGCATGGATCCTATGAGCGATCCGTCTGTACGGTTTGCTCCCGCCGTTCCTGTCTCGCAGTGGCTTCTAGGACTTCGGCTTGGGCCTATGGCGCCGGCGGCGGCGGCTACTTCTCTGGATTAAGTGACTCTAGAATTCCGCGTTTCAAATTCGGCATTACTGGTTAAGAAAGACGTTGGCAAGAAGGAGGAATTGAAAAGAGGACGGGAGGTACAGCGCCATCGGTAGAGATTGGACGGTTTTTGGGGAAGTTTTTTGGTTGGCATAGCAGCGGCATTGGCCGTGGAGCGGCGTGGCAGTGGCAGCGGCGGGCGGCATTCTGCTCCTCCTCTTCATTGCTCGCTCTTTCTGCCCTTACGGCTGCCTCTCTCCGACAATATTCGCCCTGGCAACGTGCGGCCCTATGCTGTGGCTCGCGCCTTGTAGCGCTCGCGCTTACGCTAGACACGTGAGATTGCATGATATTTGCTGACCTTGATGAGTGTCTGGAATGCTTGAGCGCTTGCGATGCAGTTTCCAGCAAAAGGTCGTTTCTGGAGTCTTCGGCCTCAGTAATTGTGGTCGGACACGAAGCCGTTCACGCTCAAGGTCAGTTGCCTTCCTGTGGTCGCGTGCGTGAGCTTTGCCCTTGTGTTAATTCTTTTAGGTAGGCGAGGAGATATGTTTGTGACAGCATTGGTAAGTTTGTGACTTGGACCTTCAATGGGGGCTATAGCTTGCCTAATTTGTTTCTCCTGACACTCTGATCACTAGTGCTTGCAACGTTACATATTTCACGACCAGTGTCCTCCCAGGCCTTCTCTAACCTTTCGCGGTGTGCTTCAATGTCATTCTCATATTTTTCGCGGGCCTTTTGTGTCAGTGTGACTGTCCGTTTAGGCCTTGCGCCTGCCTGCGCCTGTTGCAGATGCGCAGCGGTCTCTGTGTCTGAGAGATCGCTTTCCTGCGTGATGTCTGGTGAGGCTCTGAGTTCTGCCATGCTGTAGGTGTGTGTAGGCCTTTGCCAGTGCGTGTGGCGTGCGGTCTTTTACCTTGTCAGCGATGGGCGTCTGTCTCAGATGATGCCGAGCGGTGTCCTGCAGCGTGCAGCGTTGGGGTAGCTGTACTTACAGATGTCCGTTGGCTCCTCACTGTGAGGCTGAGCAGCGGGTGGACTCAGACAGAGAAAAAGGCAATTAGGTATTGTGAGGGAAGCACTGTTAGTTGCAAGGCTGTGTGCAGTTTGCTGTATAAAGCTTGCTGCCCTTTCTGGCAGAGTGAAGCTGCTGCTTGTCCTGGGGTGCAGAGACTATTCTGTATAGCATAAAGTCTTTGAGTAGTAGCTGCTGTGTGATTCCTTTGTGTAGTATTAGCAAAGTAAGGCTGCTCACTGTCTTTGCATAAAGCTGTGGTAGTTTGCTGTGTAGAGGCTTGTGGCTCTGTGTAGCAACGTGCTTGTGCAATGTGGTGAGAGACTGCTGTTTATTTATTTGCTACGTAAGCTGCTCGCTTGTATCTTTAGCATAAAGGCTGTGGGTAGCAGCTCCTCTGTGTGTATTTCCCAAGGCACACGGTCCTCTTTTTACTATTCTGAAGCCAGGGCACGTTGGTATGAATGGCTCCCGATAGCATTAACACAGTTCCCTTTTAAATCACTCCAAGTCCTGTAATATTTCCTCCACTTTATTGGGAAAAGGTAGCAGGGTACAGATGCTTGTGGATGGTGTGTAGTGGTGATTATTAGTTAGAAACCGGTAAAAAGAGATGGCCTCACCAAGGGTTATAAACAGAGAAAGGTTCTTTACTCACTGTCTCCAGGGTTGAAAAGGAAGTGAGGTGCGGTGTGGGCAAAGGAAAAGTCTAGGGGCAGACCATGTCTGAACAAACAGGAGGGGGGGCAGACTAGCCCATTCTGGTGAGGATCTCAGAGACTGCTGTAGCAGCTCACTGATGTCATGCTCGCAGGCAAGGAGTGCAACATTGTTGCAAGCCACGCAGGCACAGTATGTGTCTGCAGACTCCATGCAGCTGGGAATAAAATCTGACAGGCAGAAGCTGCAAAGGAGAGAGGGGGGTGAGTCAGAAATGTGGCTCTTGTTCCATAACAGCGCTGCTAGTTTTACGCAGCGCTTTACAGAGACATTTTGCAGGCACAGGTCCCTGCCCCGTAGAGCTTACAATCTATGTTTTTGCTGCCTGAGGCACAGGGAGATAAAGTCACTTGCCCAAGGTCACAAGGAGCCGACACTGGGAATTGAACCAGGTTCCCCTGCTAACTCAGTGCCAGTCAGTGTCTTTACTCAGTGAGCCGCTCCTTATGCTTTTCCCCAGCTAACAGGTGAGCAATAGTCCTGCCACTCCCGTGACCGCGCACCCTCCGGCACCGACGGATGACGTGACCGCTCTTCGGAAAGGTCGCGTGATGATCCTTTCTGGGTATCGGCTGACGGACTAGAAGGGAAAAAGGGCGCGAAGAGACCCTCAAACCTAGTAAATGGCCATGGTGTACAGGGTACCTCATAAGGGTCTCTGGGGCGGCGCTTCTCATGGCGCCCTGTGAGTCATCAGGGCACCGAAAAAGTTCAGCTTGGAGGCTAGAAAATGTTCTCTGAATTCTCATGTAATATGCGAGGGCTTCCTGGGTGCTTTCCCCTCACTGTCATTCTCATACCATTCAATGTCCTAGAGCAGGGGTGGCCAACTCCAGCCCTCAACAGGTCTGGTTTTCAGGATATCCCTGCTTCAGCAAAGCACTGATTGCACCACCCATGCTGAAGCAGGGTTATCCCTAATACCTGGCCTATTGGTGGCTCTTGAGGACTGGAGTTGGCCACTGCTGGTATCGACGATTCCTAAAGGAAACCCTAATATAAGTATAGTCTGCTTCCTTACATCTAAGGACGCCCCCGCAATATCGCCTGGGCACTGCCCACTAACGTCCAGATCCATAAAGCACAGGTAATCAGAGCTCGTTACATTAAACAGGAACAGACTTCCATGTTCCCGCAGTTAACTTGATATCCTGAAAGACCATGTTAGAACGAGATCTCATTGGCATCGGCTGAAGGTCGCGTTATTGTCCTACAATTAGATTGTAAGCTCCTCGGGGCAGGGACTCCTCTTCCTTAATGTTACTTTTATGTCTGAAGCGCTTATTCCCATGACCTGTTATTTATATTATCTGTTATTTATATGATTACCATGTGTATTACTACAGCGAAACCCCGTTATAACGCGGTCAGTTACAACGCAAATCCGCTTATAACGCGATGCAAGCGCGGCTCCCAAATTTCATATTTATGAATACTTTACAACACGATTATTGGTGTCTTAAATACTTCATTGTACAATGCATATGTAGCCCTTTTTCTGACACTCTAAAGAGACTACGGGTTACTGCATGCACCTGCGGCTCCAGGAGATCTGAGCCTCCGCTAGCTGGGAGCCTGGGGTAACACTTATTAGCGCAGCGCCTCCACTTACCCAGGATCCCCGTGATGTGAGATTCCCCTGGGCAAGAAACATAACAACACACATGCTTGAAACCAGTTTTACTGTAATGCAATAATACCCTTATCACTTTATCATAGCAATAACACCTAACACATAACACTTATACTATAACGCTAGTGGCTCGGCCACACTCCTAAAGAGTACTGTCTCTGTCCCACCACCGCGTGCCCCACACACCGTGTCCATGTGTGGTAATGTATTTGTAAAGCTCAGTCCTTTGGCCACTTCACTAGTGTCCCCAAAGAGTTATACCTAAGGCGGGATCAGCACCTGTTGACCGGTGTTGGTGCACTTGATGTAAATACCTTCCGGTCACGGCGGTGACCGGTAACAGCTTCGAAAAGGATCAGACGAATCAGCGGCCTGCCTCATGTGTCGCCATGTCCAGCCGTCTGGTCCCAAACGACTCGCCACAACCGCAACTTTGTACCTTTGTCCCTAGCTGTTGCTCAGGGGATGACGTTCCTATCACTATAGGGCCTCCCTGCAGCACTGCAACCTACTGTGGCTCAGGGATTCTCCTAGGGGCCTGCGGGGAAAAGCTGTCCTATGCAGGCGGGTCACTGACCCCCTGCACCCACACTACCTCTTCCTTCACCCTTCGTATCCCCTCTCACTAGCTCAACCAAATAACTGCTGCAGCTGCACTGCACTCAAAACTGTGTCTTCTTGTCAGCGCACACAGCACTGCAGCTGTGTCACTGACAAGTCTACACACACACACGTAAGGGCAGGGTCCCTACCTTAGGGGCCTTCCCTCAGAACCTACCCACTAACCTAGTGGGGAGTGGGGCCTACCTGGGACCTGGGGATAACCTGACCTGGTGTAGGAGCCACTTGCTCCTTACACCCTTCCTCCCCCTTCCTGCTCCCAGCTCCAACTGCCATTCTGTAAACCCCGCGAATTGTATCTATCTCTTCTCTCTGGAATCCTGGCCTCTCATTGGCCGCTATGAGGCACCTGGTGTATTTGGCCCTAAGCCTCATGGGAACTGTAGTCCCGTGGAGGCTGCTGTTGCATTGGGGCCGCGTGCGCGCTTGTACTGCGCATGTGCGACTCCTTAATGGCCACCGCAACTCCTGCACACCTGCGCATGCGCGAGCAGACACAATGGCAGCCCCCGCTAGCAGGGTGCGCCGCAGAGCCTCGGAACGCTCCCTGCTCCAACCCCCACCTCTGCGTGCCGGCGGGTCCGTCGCTGCCTCCGGCGGCACCCGCGACCGCTCGGCGCGCAGGCAAGGGGGTCTCTGGGGCTGAAAAGAGACCGGGGCTACACATACAATTGTACATTATTTCTAACGCGATCCGCTTATAGCGTGATATGATTCTTTGGACCCCAAGCACAGCGGTATAAGGGGGTTGAGCTGTACTGTGAAGCGCTATGTACATTAATGGCGCTATATAAATTAAGACATACAATACAATATAATGTTGCGTTATCAATCTAATAATTATGATATTGGAATCGGGGCCGGCTGGGAGTTTTTCGGTGCTCGGTGCCGGGGGCTTTTGAGGGGTCACCTACCTTGGCGCGGCAACTCCTCTTCCAATGACGCAGCGTCATGATGTCGCAGCATCATGGCAACGTGGCGCCATGTGACATTTGTGCGTCGTGACTACGAGATGCTGCAGGAGGCGATGCCGCCTGACAAGAGGCACTTCCAGGGGACCAGCGCTCTCCCCTGGCAATCCGTGTCGTCGTTGATGGTGATGAGCGCGGGGCCCCTGTAGCCGCGGCACTCGGTTTTGGAATAATTTGGGGTTACTCCTATCCAGGCCCTGAGATTAGGCTTTTCCTGAAGTGGAGAGTAGAGGGAAATAAAGCTGTTATTTAAATGATGCCTGTCTGAGGAGCCTTATTTCAGTGCCTGGATAAGACTAACGCCAAGTTTAGGTATAACTTAAATAATGTCATGTTAAGTCCCCGCGTTTTTGTGGATATGAGAAATTATGATAATGCCTCATTTGCATCCCATTCTCACCCACATCCATTCTAGTTGATGCTCTTTACAGGAGAGGATAAGGCTTCACATTAATGTCCTTTGAAGGTACGCCGTCAGTGGTAACAGGACGCTATGTTAAGTTAACATCATGTAAAGTGACTTAACGCAGCTCCGCGGATCGAGCCGGTGCTAAAAACCGCAACAACTTATAAAAATGTATAATAAAAGAGGATCGAGATATTCACATACAGGAATCCCAGATAAATAGAATATTTATTAAAAAATCCCAGACATACATTAAAAAAAAATATATATATATATATATACAAAACGCCTGCAGAGCAAATATCCGACGCGTTTCAGGCGTTGGCATCCTCTTCACCTGTTACATACGCCCATAACCATACTGTCTCTGTCTCTGAAATATCTGTACATTGAATGTATAAGCTCTGGTCATGTGATGTAACCATGTATTGTCGTAACTCTGTGCCCAGGACATACTTGAAAACGAGAGGTAGCTCTCATTGTATTACTTCCTGGTAACACATTGTATTCATAAAATAAATAACATTTTCTTAACGAAATGTCCAGCCATTACACTTGGTAATATAATATTTCACATTATTTATCCTTATGGGCACTTTGTTCTCCGCTGACCTATCTTTTTGTTTTCCTTTTGTCATCCTTACAGACATTATATCGCACGGACATAAAAGAGCAGAAATTATTCTTTTTTTTTTTTTTAAATATTCTTTTTCATTTGATGGATTAGAAAGCTTTTAGTTTTAATCATATTCCTACATTACAGACAAATGACCACCTTTATAACTAGCTCATGAATATTGAAGGAATTTGCCTAGCCCCTCTATCACTCCACACCAGGATATATTACAGGTCACCTGCTCGTCTATAGACTAAGGCGGCCATCTCCAGTCCTCAAGAGCCACCAACAGGCCAGGTATTCAGGATATCGCTGCTTCAGCACAGGTGGCTCGTTTAGTCCCTGCTTCAGCACAGGTGGCTCAATCAGTCCCTGCTTCAGCACAGGTGGCTCAATCAAAGGCTCAGTCTTCTGCTGCTGAAGCAGGTGTATATCCTGAAAACCTGATCTGTTGGTAACTCTTAAGGACTGACGTTGGCTAGCCGTGTTCTATACCAGCGGTGCGCAAACTGGGAGGTGCAGGATTTTCTAGAGGGGGGGGGGGGGGGGGGTTTACAGAGGCCCTGCGCTCTTCCCCAAGGCATTTACATGAAATGCCAGGGCTAGGTGTGAGGCCTCTGTATCTTATCTTACCTGCTCTCAGCCGGCTCTTCATCAGCGCGACGCCATGGCCAAGCAACGTCACATGACGTTGTGACATATGACGCCGCCGAAGCCCGACAGCAAGTAAGGAGGGGGGGGGGGCGTGAGCAGGGAGGGGAGCGTAGACAGGAGGGCACAATCTGAAAAGTTTGCGAACCCCCGTTCTATACAATGGACACTCTTTTCATCTGAAGTATATTCCAGTTTTTGGAACATATTGGGTATATTTTGTAATAAAAAGTATCCTATGTGTATCCATTCTGAAAAAAGGCACATGTTTTGTGTTTGCAGTATTCTCTCCAAATACGTCTTGTGTCGATTGGTGTAGAAGAGATTGTGAGCAGCCTACATCTAATCTAAATCTCTCCCTTATCTGTGTGGTTTCCTGCTGTTCATCTGCCTCCTTTTTCCCCACCCAGACGTTTTATGCTGGTAAATGGTCCCTCCGGAATATTAGTAATGACATGTTTAGCATGATGCTGGAGGCCTGTAATATATTACTGCAATCTGTCTCCTTTCGCAAAATATTTGTACATAAAGACTAATTTCCCGGAAAGCTTATGTATATAAAGTCTGCTTTTTCAGTGCATATAGTGAGATGTTCATTGGTACCATACAGTGTGTGTGTGAGGAAGCCAAAAATGTCCGCCCCCGTGTAATTTTGCCGCGCTGTTGGGCCTGTCGGACATAATGGGGTAGCTACGTGCCTGTGTCTGCCGCCTCCTTGCTGCCGCCCTCCTGCTCCTTTGGAATCCTGGTGTCAAATGACATCGTGATGACACGTTTCCAAGGCAACACGCCGCCGTACATCACGGTGATGTCACGACGTCATTTGACGCCGGGATTCCAAAGGAGCAGGAGGGCGACAGGAGGCGGCCGACACAGGCAAGTGCCACGGGCGGCAAATTTGGAAATCCGCCGCTGCATATACAGTTAGGTCGGAAATAATTGGACACTGATAAAAGTTTTGTTATTTCGGTTGCGTACCAAAATAAATTCGAGTTACAGTTAAATAATGAATATGGGCTTAAAGTGCAGTCTATCAGCTTTACTTTGAGGGTATTCACATCTAGATTGGAGGAAGGGTTTATGAATTACATCTCTTTAATATGTAGCCCCTCTTTTTCAAGGGACCAAAAGTAATTGGACAATTGACTCAAAAGCTGTTTCATGGAGAGGTGTGGGCTATTCCTTCGTTATTTCATCATCAATTAAGCAGGTAAAAGGTCTGGAGTTGATTCCAGGTGTGGCATTCGCATTTGGAAGCTGTTGCTGTGAACCCACAACATGCGGTCAAAGGAGCTCTCAATGCAAGTGAAACAGGGCATCCTTAGGCTGCAAAAAAAAGAAAATCCATCAGAGAGATAGCAGGAACCAAATCAACAGTTTGGGACAATGTGAGAAAAAAAGAACGCACTGGTGAGCTCTGCAACACATCAAGGCCTGGACATCCACAGAGGACAACAGTGGTGGATGATCATAGGATCCTTTCCATGGTAAAGAAAAACCCCTTCACAACATCCAGCCAAGTGAAGAACACTCCCCAGGAGGTAGGCATATCATTATCCAAGTCTACCATAAAGAGAAGACTTCACAAGAGCAAATACAGAGGGTTCACCACAAGGTGCAAACCATTCATAAGCCTCAAGAATAGAAGGGCCAGATTAGACTTTGCCAAACAATATCTAAAAAAGCCAGCCCAGTTCTGGAACAGCATTTTTTGGACAGATGAAACTAAGATCAACCTGTACCAGAATGATGGGAAGAAAAAAGTATGGAGAAGGCTTGGAACGGCTCATGATCCGAAGCATACCACATCATCTGTAAAACACGGTGGAGTCAGTGTGATGGCATGGGCATGCATGGCTTACAATGGCACTGGGTCACTAGTGTTTATTGATGATGTGACAGAAGACAGAAGCAGCCGGATGAATTCTGACGTGTATAGGGATATATTGTCTGCTCAGATTCAGCCAAATTCAGCGAAGTTGATTGGACGGCGCTTCACTTTACAGATGGACAATGACCCAAAACATACTGCGAAAGCAACCCAGGGTTTTTTTAAGGCAAAGAAGTGGAATATTCTGCAATGGCCGAGTCAATCACCTGATCTCAACCCGATTGAGCATGTATTTCACTTGCTGAAGACAAAACTTAAGGCAGAAAGACCCACAAACAAACAACAACTGAAGACAGCTGCAGTAAAGGCCTGGAAAAGCATCACAAAGGAGGAAACCCAGCGTTTGGTGATGTCCATGTGTTCCAGACTTCAAGCAGTCATTGCCTGCAAAGGATTCTCGACATAGTATTAAAAATGAACATTTTATTTCTGATTGTGTTAATTTGTCCAATTACATTTGAGCCCCTGAAATAAGGGGACTGTGTATGAAAATGGTTGCAATTCCTAAACATTTCATACGATATTTTTGTTCAACACCTTGAATTAAAGCTGAAAGTCTGTACTTCTATTGCATGTCGGTTGTTTGCAAAATGCAAAGTGGAGATAGTCACTTTGCATAGCAGACAATAGATGTTAATTTTGCGCATTAATATAGCTAATAATATAGCTGCAAACACATATCTAAATATGTGAAACATATGTGTTTTGATGACCACCAACCAACAATGTTCCTACCTATGTGGGGCTGACGTTGATCACACAGATTATAACACAGCTCTGCTACTGACAATGTTGAACTAATGCTGCAGGGTTTTCCTATCCTAGCTGATTGCGCTGTGGTGGAAACATCAGATGTTTAACTTTGAGCAGAATATAGTCAATACAGCTTCTAACGTGTACCTCAATGCCGTGTTAAACGTCCTTTTTGATGGCTACTAACTAACAACGTTCGTGACTATGTGGGGCTCAGGCTGACCACATGGGTTAAAAACACAGCTGATCTCACCATCCATAATATAGGGGTTCACTGCAGCGAGTCTGTGTTTTATCTGAATACGCTAGGGAATAAGCTGGCTGATTGCACCGGGTATGAGGCTTTGTTAACCAGTGTGAACATGCAAAGTATATATATATATGACACCAGTTACTGTTTAGTAATACAAATAGGTGGTTATGTATAAGGACTAACTTGATCTATATTTGATTCTAGTCTGTTACCTCCTCGGAGAAACAGCTGATTAATTTAAGCAACACCCGGTGGTCTGTGTTATCATGTTAATATTGTTATACTGAGGATATATGTTCTATAGCCTTGCAGAGCTTCTCCCTACATTATATTATGTCTATTGCTGGGAACAGACACACTCTTGCTGCATTTTCATGTGGAGATAGTCACTTTGCATAGCAGACAATATATCTGCGCTGATACACAAGGACCAGGCATCTTTGCTATACAAGCATAAGGATTTAATGCCGATTAGGATTTAATTGGCTAACAATTTGCGATGTTAATGTAACATATAGTTAATCACTATCTAAGAGGAGTTATTTAGTGATACAATATATAACTTATAGCTAACTCAATATGAGTAATATCTATCCTACTATATGCATAGTGATCCTATTTTTTCGGTTATTAGTTGGATCAAAATCTATTGGAAGATATAATTATATACAGTTGGTATTTAAAATCTAGATACAAATGGTATCTAATTGCAGTCTCTCACATGGGGAATTTTAATCACTTGTAAATAATACACAGTGTCGTTGATTTATTTAATAAAACGGTATTGTGTTTAATTTAGTGGCACATAGGAGGATTATTATAATATAACAATCATTATAATATTAGTGGCACATTGGTGGCATTAGTGGCACATAGGAGGATTATTATAATATAACAATCATTATAATATTAGTGGCACATTGGTGGCATTAGTGGCACATGGGAGGATTATTATAATATAACAATCATTATAATATTAGTGGCACATTGGTGGCATTAGTGGCACATAGGAGGATTATTATAATATAACACACATCCTCCTTCCTTTGGAATATTGATATTCTTGGGATTATTAGATCTCTGTGGTAGAAGAATGTACTTTGAGGGCACATTATAGGGATCTTGATGTGGGGATTCTTACTTCACAATTTAGTTTACGATTTGATCAATTTATCCCTGTGCACCTCAGTCTACTAAACACATATATTTACTTCTAGGCACTAGGGACTGAGCAGCGAGTTTTGTCTATACAATGTTTATTAGTATACCATGTTTCATCATTTTTTATTAATTCTGTGAATTCATTTTCTACCACTTCAGTAAAAGCTCCAATGTCGTGTTCTTAACATTTGGTGTAAAATGTATTTTATCTTCAAAAAATGTGTAGCAGATTCAGATATAGATTCTTCATTAGTTATTAAATTGCTATTTGTGTTTGATTTCCTTCGACCTGAATCCGCTTTAGACTGAAAAAAGCCAACTTTAAATTAACTGTTCTAAACATTTTCAAAAGATCAATCTCAAGTCCAGCCAGTTAGTTATGTTTTGATGTCGGAACAAAGGGACGTCCTTGTTTAAAGAAATTCTCCTAATCTCGTGGAAAGGGTTTATTAGAGAGGTTAATTATAGTGGGTGCTTCACTCTGTAATTTCTGCTCCTGAATAAAGATAGTATTTTTCTTGTTCCTCCTCTTGTACAGTAGGTCCCCAATTCTTCCTTTTCTCATACAGTAGGTCTCCAGTTCTTCTTCCTCTTCTCGTACAGCAGGTCTCCAGTTCTTCCTCTTCTCATACAGTAGGTCTCCAGTTCTTCCTCTTCTCATACAGTATGTCTTCAGTTCTTCTTCGTCTTCTTGTACTGTATGTCTTTAGTTATTCTTCCTCTTCTCGTACAGTATGTCTTCAGTTCTTCTTCCTCTTCTCGTACGGTATGTCTTCAGTTCTTCTTCCTCTTCTCATACGGTATGTCTTCCGTTCTTCTTCCTCTTCTCGTACGGTATGTCTTCCGTTCTTCTTCCTCTTCTCGTACAGTATGTCTTCCGTTCTTCTTCCTCTTCTCGTACGGTATGTCTTCCGTTCTTCTTCCTCTTCTCGTACAGTAGGTCTTCAGTTCTTCTTCCTCTTCCTGTACAGTAGGTCTCCAGTTCTTTCTCCTCTTCCCGTACAATAGGTCTCCAGTTCTTCCTCTTCTCGTACAGTAGGTCTCCCATTCTTCTTCCTCTTCTCATACAGTAGGTCTCCCATTCTTCTTCCTCTTCTCGTACAGTAGGTCTCCCATTCTTCTTCCTCTTCTCGTACAGTAGGTCTCCCGTTCTTCCTCCTCTTCTCATACAGTAGGTCTCCCGTTCTTCCTCCTCTTCTCATACAGTAGGTCTCCCGTTCTTCCTCCTCTTCTCGTACAATAGGTCTCCAGTTCTTCCTCTTCTCGTACAGTAGGTCTCCCATTCTTCTTCCTCTTCTCGTACAGTAGGTCTCCCGTTCTTCTTCCTCTTCCTGTACATTAGGTCTCCAGTTCTTCCTCTTCTCGCAGGTCTCCACTTCTTCTTCTGGGTCAATCCTTCCTTGCGCGATGAGGTTGGTGAAGCGATGTGAATTCCAGGAATGGAGGTAGAGGAGAGAAGTGAAGAATTACAAATATGAATAGATATTGATGTATTAAAAACATACATTTTTCTATGATTGTTAATTGTTTTTTAGTTATCTATCTGTCGTCTCCCCTTTATATGTCCACTGGTAGGCTCTTTAGTTCACCCTATCCATATTTATCTTTTTTCCCCGTTTTTACCTGTAGGACTTTGTGTTCCATTTTTCTGGCATCCTCCATGAATGTTTCATTCTGTTTCTCTTGACGCTTGCCTGTCACATTGCCCGGTACTTATTAATGCCCGCTGTTACTTCCCCTTGTTCTTTCTTTGTTTGTTCTATTAATAAAAGCATCAGATCAAAGCTACATTTATTTAAACGAACCTCCCACTTCTTCATATATTCCCGGTTGTCTAAATTAAAATCTGTATTTTGGAAATGCTGAACCCTGGGGGTAAGATTATGTTCCTTCTCATATAAAGAAAGGGAACAGACGTTAATCTATTGTTTTATTTGTTTGTTTGTTTTTTTATCTTGAATTTTTCCAATTTGTAAATAAGTGTCTTAGGGCCTTTTCTATTAACTGTGCTAAGACAAGGCAATACGTATATCAAAATTAGGATCTCGCCATACTCTTTATTATTTTGTTTCCAAACCTTTGCCCCGATTGAAGTCTCACGTTCCGTGCGAGTAAAAACATACAGTGCAAACTGAGCAATGTTTACTTTTTCTCCCCAAAAGGAATTTGCATAACACACGCGGGCAGATAACTCATCACAGCCACAGACTGGTTATTATTGTCCCGCAAGCCCAGGCAGGGGTTTTACTGTATATCTAACTCCAGGGGGGCTAAACTCCGTCCTCAAGCCTGGGAAGTCCAAGCCCCTCAAGGTTGGGAACAGGTCAGGTTTTCAGGGTAATCCAGCTGCAGCACAGGTGGCTCAATCAGTCCCTGCTTCAGCACAGGTGGCTCAATCAGTCCCTGCTTTCAGCACAGGTGGCTCAATCAGTCCCTGCTTTCAGCACAGGTGGCTCAATCAGTCCCTGCTTTCAGCACAGGTGGCTCAATCAGTCCCTGCTTTCAGCACAGGTGGCTCAATCAGTCCTGCTTTCAGCACAGGTGCTCAATCAGTCCTGCCTTGCTTTCATCAGGCACAGGTGGCTCAATCATCCCCTGCTTCACACAGTGGCTAAATCAGTCCCTGCTGCAGCACAGTGGCTCAATCAGTCCATACTTTCAGA
>CM071572.1:2775800-2809199 GCA_036426205.1 Ascaphus truei
CGCCCTTCGCCCCCACCCCCACCGCCCTTCGCCCCCACCCCCACCCCGCTCCCAACTCCCTCATCGCCCCCCCCCACTCCCTCTCCCGTCGCTTCTTCGCCCCCCCCCTCCCTGCCCTTCGCCCCCCCCCCCCTGCCCTTCCCCCCCCCCCTCCCTGCCCTTCGCCCCCCCCCTCCCTGCCCTTCGCCCCCACCTCCTGCCCTTCGCCCCCCCCCCTGCCCTTCGCCCCCCCCCCCGCCCTTCCCCCCCCCATCCCTGCCCTTCGCCCCCCCCCTCCCTCCCTGCTTCGCCCCCCCCCTCCCTCCCTTCGCCCCCCTCTCCCCCCTCCCTGCCTTCGCCCTCTCCCCCCTGCCCGCCTTCGCCCCCCCCCCTCCCTGCCCCTTCCCCCCCCCTCCTGCCCTTCCCCCCCCCTCCCGCCTTCGCCCCCCCCCCTCCCTGCCCTTCGCCCCCTCCTCCCTGCCCTTCGCCCCCTCCCTGCCCTTCGCCCCCCCTCCCTGCCCTTCGCCCCCACCCTCCCTGCCCTTCGCCCCCCCCCTCCCTGCCCTTCGCCCCCCCCCCTCCCTGCCCTTCGCCCCTTCTCCCCCCCCCCTCCCTCCCTGCCCTTCGCCCCCTCTCCCCCTCCCTGCCCTGCCCCCCTCCCTGCCTTCGCCCCCTCTCCCCCTCCCTGCCCTTCGCCCCTCTCCCCCTCCCGCCCTTGCCATCTCCCCCTCCCTGCCCTTTGCCCCCTCTCCCCCTCCCTGCCCTTTGCCCCCTCTCCCCCCTCCCTGCCCTTGCCCCCTCTCCCCCCTCCCTGCCCTTCGCCCCCTCTCCCCCCCCCTGCCCCCTCGCCCCCCTTCCCCGCCCTGGCCGCCCCTCCCTGCCCTTCGCCCCTTCCCCGCCCCTCCCTGCCCTTCCCCACCCCTCCACGCCCTTCCCCGCCCCTCCACGCCCCCCGCCCCCCGCCCCAGCAATCACGGGCAACGCCGGGTTTATCAGCTAGTATCATATATAAGACATATTTTAAACATAGAAGAGAAGACCATATGAATCCTGATTGACTCAAAATGGGTTCATCTATCTGAGTGAGTCTAGATCTCAGTATAGGACGAAGAAGTAATGGGACATCATGGAAGACGTGAGGCCGACAACCCCAGAGAATGGGAAAGGGGAAGACCTGGTAAGGTCGATGTGACGGGCAAGGGTAACCAGGCTACATAATAAAGGTTAAGCCCTCTGGTTACCCGTGGGCCCCTGGCAGCTACCTAGCACTATAAGCCAGGGGCCAGGTATCTTGGCATGAAAAGTTAAAGTTCCCTGCTTTTCCACTTTCCATGTTCCCTTTGTCCCAGGCTCATGAAACCTTCTGTGTGTAAGTTTTAGGTGAGATATTTGGGTAAGAATACAATTATTTTGTTTGCAGAAGTTCGGAGGCCGGAGCGACATGACACTCGCCTTAAACCTTTCCCCCTCACTGCCCCTTGCCTGAGGATCTCCCTCACACTCACTATACCCCGAACACCCCCTTTATCCACCTTCAAGACAAACCTGAAAACTCACCTCCTAAATGAAGCTTTGCACTCTTAGGCCTCGGGCATGGTCAGCGCTTACGCGCTGAGGCGCGCTTGTACTTACCTGTGAGCCCCTACAGCCGCAATGAGAGCGGCTTTAGTAGCGCGCGGAAGCGTAGGTCTTAGCAGAATTTTACATTTCAGCGCTCGCCGGAGCGCAGGGCCGGTCACGTCACTGACCCGCCCGCCGACACGCCCCCGGACGGCGCGCTGACTAAGGCCAGGGAAATCACCCGCGTTCCCTGAGTCTCAGTGCGCCTCCGCACGCCAGCAGGAACCCTGGCCGCGGCCTTAGCTTCTGTCCCACAGCCACAGTAACTCCTACCAACCATTGTGGCCAAACACTGCCATCTACTGCACTAATTCCCTTACATGCTGTCTCTGTAACTCTCCCAACATACCACTTAGATTGTAAGCTCTCCGGGGCAGGGATTTCCTTTCCTATTGTCTGATCTTGTTTCTTGCACTTATTGTATTATAATTCCCTGTACTGTATTGTCTCTCCTATCATCTATGCACAGCAATTTAACTAAAAATTAGTAATCAGCCCTACACGCTTTCTCCAATAATTCCAATACTGTAATGAAGCCAGCTGATAAGGGGGGTGATATTGATTAACAACGGCAGTTACAAAAATTACAATTACAATTACAAAAATTGATTTCTTGTCTCAGCCGAGTAATACTTCTACCTACTTATTATGGTCTGGGGATCCTACTGTTATTTTAAAAAGGGATATTGATTATATTCTCTCTGTAGCTTCCCATAATGTGAACAAAGGTTTGACTTTCTTAAACAGGAATTCCCCATCAGGGCTATTCGCTATTCTGTACCAAAAATCAACCAAAAAGACATCCAATTATTTCCACTTGCAACTCACTTCTTTAATCTATTCCACAACACATTGATTTTGACCTCCAGTCATGTGTTGTACAGTTCCCAACTTGTTAAAAGATACTACTAGCTTGTCACTCAAAATCAAGGGCCTACTCATACTACCTCCACCTGTCCAATTATCTACCCTGGAGGCAGTGCTGGACCGAGTAAGTATCGTGTCCGGGGCTGGCTAAAAATGTACCGCCCATCCTTCTGCAGTGTCGTGGCTTCAAGTGATGCCACGATGTCACGTGATGGCATGTTGCCATGACAATGTGATGCCACATGACGTCCCATTGTCATAAGGACGCGTCGACCTGTGACATCTGGACGCTGAAAGAGGAGGCTGCAAAAAGTTAAGTGCCACATCCGTTCCGGTGTCCACGTTCCGACCCCAGCGCCATCTTTAAATGTCCCGAGTCCTGTGCAGCCTCGTCAATAAGGGACATTTGAAGATGGCACATTGGACCGGTGGGTGTGGGACAGAGGCGGCGGAAGCAAGGGACATAGACTAGGGCGCTTGGCCAAGTGGGACATTAACGGAGCGGCGGTGTGGGACAGGTCCTGCATGCCCTGTCCTGCGCTACTATTCCCCCAATGTCCCACGTGGCCGAGCGCCCTCATCAAGGTCCCTTGCTGCTGCCGCTGTTCCGAGTCCCGCGCTTGCGCGTCCGCCACTCCATCATTACAAGTTGGCCTCGGACGCAGGCCTCGGACATTTAACGATGGCGCTGATGTCTGAGCTCACGGCACCCCTTTTCGGTTGGCGCCCAGGCAACTGCCCGGCCAGCCTGCCCCTTAATCCGACTATGCCTTGAGTTCCAAAATCTGTATATTGTAATCCCACACAGAGGGGGGATAGAAGCTGTCCGTTCCCTTATTATTGCTCATTAATAATACAAAGGCTCTCAAATAGACTTTTTCCTACAACACATTGAAATTAATTTAAAAAAATAGTTCAGATAAAAAATAAAAAACATAGAATTAGCATTGACTTATAGACTACTCTCTACAAGAAACCTACCGACTGCAATACCTTCCTTCTAGCATCCAGTTTTCACCCTCCCCCTTTAAATCCGGCCTCCCATTTTCTCAGATAGTCAGGGCTCGTCGGCTTGTCAGTTATCCCTCCTTATTTCACCAAGAAATGAAAGCCATTACGGATTACTTTTTGGAGGATATAGTCATAAAGAGATGCAAAAAACAATCCAGTGAGTATGCTCCCTATCCGTGCAGAAACCCTTACCCAGACCTATAAGAGTGAACAGCACCAGATATTTCCTATCACAGCATCTCCTATCAAAAAGGCTATCATAGACAACTGACATCTCCTCACATCTCACACTCACCTCCCCGAGTTACCACAGAACAAGCCTCTCTTCTCCTACCGACGAGTATGCATCTCAGTGGCTTACCAGCGCGCACCAATTGACCACTCTCATACAGCTAAAAAACGATTTTTTTTATCACCGAAACCGGCTCCTTCTGTTGCACATCGTGTACCACTTGCAGGTCCATGGTTAGAGGCCCTTCCTTTAACAACCCAACAGTGGCCAATCAATTCCCATCAAGCATCACAACTTGTTAAAGTCATTATGTTTTTCATCGCATTTGCCCCTCTGGACTGACATACGGTATGTGGGTAAAACAGACAGGGCATTTAAGGAATGTATGGAACACCATAGTTCTGCCATTCAGCCAAACAGTAGCAGTACATTTTCTACAGTCCAACCATTGCCAACCTTGAGATACAGTCATTGACCACATCCTTCCACTCTGGAAAGGTGGCAACCACTCTAATGAACGACTTGTATCTTGAACTTTGACACAGTGGCCTCTGAAATCATAAATATTGTTCAATTGTTTTTTGCAAAAATATTCTGCTATCATGTCTTCCCACGACTGACCAGGGCACAAACTCATGGACTATCCCTCAGGCCCTCATGGTATCAGGTCTGAGCACCTTTTGAGGACTTGTAGTAATAGTAAACGCTGCAGCGTTGGTCTTGGGTCCGGAACGTGGACTCGTCCATCACGATACTGGGAACTGTTGTCCACCACAGGCTTCACACCGAACATCACGGCCTTAGACCCGTGAGTTATCTGTGGCTACACCTACCTTGACAGGACTCTGCAACCACATTTGTAGCATTCCTTGAAGATTACAGATATGGAGCCGTGACCGGCGCCGGTGCTCGGCACCGTCTCAGACCACCTGCAAGCATTATTTCCGCATAGATTTGTCTGCCATTACACTGGGATCTTGGTTTCCCTCAATATCCTTCGGCTGCATATATCTGCATAGTATTCTGCTTTGCCACCCGTACCAGTGTGGTTTGAGCGATAAGCTACATACGGTTGTCATTTTTTTTTTACAGCATCAGGCATTATCTCGCGTGTACTACAATACCTGCTAACAAAATGGGATTGTATTTATCTTAGGCATGGTAAGGGCTCCCTCTCCATCCCACCCCCCACATCTTTAGGGGTTGCCTATCTCACATCTTCCATGACATTCTGGAGCTTGTTTGCCTTATACTGTCTATTTCATTCAGATGTATGAACTTCTCTTGCACACAGCAGGGTTCCTGTCGCCTTCTCCCATTACATTACGAAATCCTTAACAGTTCTATCTCGAAGATGTATGCATTAATGTCCGTGTACCTCAAATCATTTACCAAGCATATTACTGTATATTACACTCATTCCAGCATTAGGCAACCTGACCTACTTCAACATGCAGACCTTTAGCACTCAAAAGGGCCACCCATTTTTTTTTACATTTATACTGTATAGAAATACTGAGGGAAAGAGGAAGAGGATAGTGCACCAGCAGAAGGGGTGTTGCAGCAGAGAGGAGCTTCTCCCTGCGTCGGCCAGCTGCTTAAGGCGTGTAATGTAGTGCGCGCGGCAATTATAATTGGCTGTTAGCCAGATGTTTCTATACTATACTAATTGTATTTTCGCGCTGCTGCCACGCCGTGAACCAATCACAGCGCGGCCTAACGCTGTGACGTCAGTCACGCCCCCTAACCAGGCGCGTCACCGCTTGCACCCTAACTAAACGCGCACGTCACGCGCAGCAGCGAGGACTACAAAACAAGCCTAATCATGGCGAGCTGGTGCACACAGTCCCGCGCTTCTCCCACGGGGAACCAGTGATTAGCCCAGGGGAGAAGTGGGGCAGTACAGTATCGGACAGGGCACTGGTAATTAAGCAGCCGAGGGAGCGGTGAGAAGCTGCGATCCGTACCAGAAACATCTCCACACTGTACGGAGGAGAAAGGGGGAGTGGGGTGGCCAGAGGTTGGGGGCCGCCTGTTGCCCACCAATGACCTACAAGCCGCTTTTGTTATATCATCTGCTCTTTTACACTTAGTACATTTTTTTTTAAATAGTTGGTTACTTTACATCTCAGCTAGCTTCATCTTGCATCATTATTCCACCCCCCTGCCTCGGTTTCTCATAGCACAGCCATGTATGCGGTTCTGTACATACAATTACGCTACTGGAAAAACAGAACTCTAAAGCAACTTGCCCAAGGTCACAGTGAGGTTACCGCTGCACTATTCCTTGCGGGTACTCGTGTGTTAAACAGGTTAACGCAGCTGACAGTTTCCTATTCCTCTATTCCTCCATGCTGTGCCGACAGAATTGCAGAGCCGCGGGGAGCAGTCATGTGGGGTTATACTAAACGGGGGAAAACAGCTGCGCCCCGGCTGGTGCGTGTGTTATGACAGAATGTACACGGGAAATTATTCTCCTAGCTTCACTTCAGCCTGACGGGTGACAAATAAGGGTGCAGTGCGTCTCGTCCCTCTGCGGCTATGCTATCAGTGCATGAGGGGGGGGGGGGAGTGTTAGATTGTGTGTTTGAAAGTATCAGAGAACGAGTGTGTGTGTGTGTACAGACTATATGAAAGCACACAACAGGTATTGCGATATATTCAGAGAATGTCTGTGTGTTTGAAAAGCTTTGGAAACGTCTCCCACCCATCTGAACACCTGCATTGTATGATTATGGATCTGGGAATAAATGAGATAGCCGAGTGACTTGATATGCAATGTGTGTCCTTCCCCCACCAGTGCTGCTCAGTATATAGATCATATACTCCAGCCCCCCCTCACACCCCCGTCAGGTTTCAGGATATCCCAGCTTCAGCACAGGTGGCTCAAATCAGAGGCTCAGTCAAAGATAGCCACCTGTGCGGAAGCAGGGATATCCTGAAACCCTGAGCACCACCGATATAGATTGGAGCCTTTTTTTACTACAGAAGTGCTAGAAGTTACTCTACATGTCACAGGGATTCAGTTCCTGGGTCAGTAGACATGGAAAGGCTGCGAGCACAAGAATAACAGAGTATTACTTGGCAAGAGTACAGCGCCACTGAATAGTAACGTGGCACAACGTGTGAGCTCTCGGGCACACAGCTGTCGCCTTCATCATTTAAGACTAAGGTTTTTAATAGCTTTGGAAAGCTAGGGCCAAACCCCAGCTAGGAAAAGCAGCAGTAGATACAACGGAGCCGGGAACAATAACTAGCGCTTCCAGTACGGTTACTATTGATGGTTCTTATAGAGTGAAAAATGAATCCCAAAAGCTGCATTGATTAGGAATTAAATTATAGCCGTGTTTGCAGAAACCAAAACGGCGGCCATTTTTAAACAAGTCCCAAACTATTTCAGACCATTATTTATCTGAGGTAATATGAAATACAAAAAAAAAAAAAAGAGAGAGTATGTGATTTCTCTAGAACAGGGGGTAGCTAACTTCAGTCCTCCAGAATATCCCTGCTTCAACACAGGTGGTGATTGAGTCTCCTATGCTGAAGCAGGGATATCGTAAAAACCTGACCTGTTGGTAGCCCTTGAGGCCACCCCTGCTCTAGAAGGTCACCGAGTTTGAATAAAGGTGAAACTCTGCTGGCAGAGGGCCCCGCCGTGCATATAACGCAAAGGTCAGTGCGTGGGAATTCCCACGCGCCAACACGAGATACTTCATACTCCCCATTGCTCGCAGGGAGAGGTTTGTATAAAAACGCAACACATTAAAAACACTGTCAACAAAACATCGTTAAAAACGTATTTATCAAATTAGTAGTTATCAAATTAGGCACCAAAAATATTGATGGCATTTCGGAGTCACCCACTCACGGCAACGGCACTTCACATGGGAAGGTGACAACTTCAATTACCTAGTCACATTAATTAACTGCCTAATTGGTGAGACACGGTACAGCTGCACAGGGGCAGGGAGCGTTAGCAGCAGAGATGAGGAGTTGTGTTTCCAAGGCACTTGCTGCAGTTGTACATAAACCACAAGTGGAACTAACCCTTTGCATCCCAGTTATACTTGGTATGAAGCCTCTCCTCAAGCTTCCTAATTGCCCTTTGCCCCCTCTTTCCCCCGGATCACAGTCATTCATTGTGAACTGGTTCAGCAGTCTTCCCAAATTGTCTAAACTATTCAACCCCAAGTGTTTGCTATATTGTCAGCCGGCTATGAACTAATGAGCTAGTAAGGAAGCAGTACTGTGTATTTCGTTGTTATTTTATGTGGATTTTTGGGCTGAAATTAACACACATTAAAAAAAAAAAAAACCACGACTGTAAATGGCAGAAAAGGATGTTATGGGGGAATTCTTTCATTTTATAGGAAATTAAACAAAGTTGGACAGTTCAAACGTTTACATCCACATTTGTAGGACTTTACGCCCGTCATTCAATCTTTGCTGTAGAAGTGGTTTCTTGCAGTAGATGACACTGCTGAATATTTCTATCATGTGTACAGATGGCACAAAGTGACAGTGTGCTGGGGCTCCCTCCAGGTGTTTGGGAAGCCCGCACTCATCACCGGCCCACTTAGATACACCCGCTCTCCTTCAGCTTGGAAACCAGGTCCTGTACAGTCTCCACTTTAACCCCGGCCTGTCTCTGGGGCGGATCCTCCACACTCACAATATGTAAGCGACTTGAAAGGTCCAGCCCCAGGTCTGCTGGCTTCAGAGACTCGATCTTCTTCTTCTTTGCTTTCTGGGGTGGGACAGAGAAACCAGGAGATTGTTGGGAGAGCCAGTCATCAGACATCACCTCTCCTTACATGCACAGGATGAGAACAGCTACACGAATATATAAAATCTAATGGCCACACTACACGGCTCACCCAATGTGCCCGCACTACTGTTCTAATAGCACAGATGAGGCATTCTATCCAGAGGGATTAGTGTCCAAGTTCTGTGATTAGTATAGATGTATCGTCTTCCATCTTCTAATCACAGAACTTAAGGTTATGCATTTGGGAAGCAAGAATAAAACAGGTGACTTACAAGTTAAATGGGGATAAATTGGGGGAATCCTTGATGGAGAAGGATTTAGGAGTGCTTGTAGACAGCAGGCTTAGAAATAGTGCCCAAAGTCATGCAGTAGCTACAAAGGCAAACAAGATCTTATCTTAAACGGGCAATGGATGGAAGGGAAGTAAACAAATTTACGCCCCTTTATAAAGCGTTGGTAAGACCACACCTTGAATATAGAGTACAATTTTGGGCACCACTCCTTAGAAAAGACATTATGAAAATAGAGAGTGCAGAGAAGAGCCACCAAATTAATAAAGGGGATGGACAATCTAACTTATGAGGAGAGGCTAGCTAAATTAGATTTATTTACATTAGAAAAGAGGCGTCTAAGAGGGGATATAACTATGTACAAATATATCTGGGGACAGTACAAGGTGCTTTCAAATGAACTATTCATCCCAAGGGCAGTACTAAGGACTCGGGGGCATCCGCTAAGGTTGGAGGTAAGGAGATTTCACCAGCAACAAAGGAAAGGGTTCTTTACAGTAAGGGCAGTTACAATGTGGAATTCGTTACCCATGGAGACTGATGGCAGATACAATAGATTTGTTCAAAAAGAGTTTGGACATCTTTTTAGAAAGGAAAGGTATACAGAGATATACCAAATAAGTATACATGGGAAGGATGTTGATCCAGGGAGTAATCTGATTGCCAATTCTTGGAGTCAGGAATGAATTTATTTTTCGATTTATGAGATATCATTGGATGATATGACACTGGGGTTTTTAATTTGCCTTCCTCTGGATCAATATACTGTAAGTACGGATATAGGATAATCTGTCGTCTAAATTTAGCACTGGTTAACTTGATGGGCGCATGTCTTTTTTCAACCTCATCTACGATGTAACGATGTAACTTGGACACTAATGGGTGTAGAATGTGGAATTGTACCATCGGATGGAAGATCTGCTTATTAAAGTAGAAACAGCTTAGAGGGCATACAATGGGGGTCTTTGCATTGATCCCTCTTTGGATAGAATGCCCCTTCTCTCTGGGGTTATTTATCCTCCCCCTAATGCACAGAACGGGTATAACCAGAGAGCTCGAGCAGGTAGTCTCTCGGTATTGTCGATTACTGCTGTAATGTATCATATATAACCTCTTCCATTCGCTTAGCTAGTCTGTTGCCACTTACAATTCCCAAATGTGGTTGCTGTGCTTCCCACTGTTGCTCACGCTACCCAACCCCATGTACTGCTGTGTCCTATCCTCCTTTCAACAAGGTTGTAGCCCACCAGCACCTGCACGGCTCCCCATCCCCCACACAATGCTGACAACCCCTCTATTTCAGTGGTGGCCAACTCCAGTCCTCAAGGGCCACCAACAGGTCAGGTTTTCAGGATATCCTTGCTTCAGCATGGGTGGCTCAATCAGTCCCTGCTTCAGCAAAGGTGGTGGTCTTCAACTGAGCCTCTGATTAAGCCACCTGTGCTGAAGCAGGGATATCCTGAAAACCTGACCTGTTGGTGGCCCTTGAGGACTGGAGTTGGCCGCCCCTACTCTATTTCGACCAGAGAAAATGTAGAAGAGATTGGGAATATAAGCATCTTGCCTAAGAAACGTCCAAGACTTTCTCAGGCGGTGCGCATTAAGCTTGATGCTCATCTCAAAGGGCATTAATCCTCTGCGCTAGCACAACTTCCTTCCATAGGGACATGGCTCAATGCGCTGCCTTATCATACTAAACTTTAGCACAATCATACAGATTATTTTCTAAGTACTGGCACTTCACCTGCGATTATATTCAAAATGCGGACACTCCCAGTTAAAGTACAGGTGCTGCTTACTAATGTATGCACTGTGCATTATTCAGCGTCAACTCGTTTTGAGGTCTACTTTCAAATCGTTTCACTTTGTCTACTTTCAAATGACAAACCTTGGGGAGGGGGACCAATTTGAAACTATTTGTAACTACCATTCGATGCTAATCTTCTAAGGGCACGTGTCCTGTCAAAAGCTACAGCCCCCGACACCGGAGTATCTATCACACAGGTCAGAGCGAGGCCGAGCTTTCAGCGATACCTATTCCATCATAAAAAGGGGGCGCAGCCAACCCTACCAGGTTAATAATGACACGAGCTAAACACGAGACACAATGTGTGCATTCAAATTCAAATGAAAGCTTCATTCCTGGTGAATATGTTATTACTCATAGCGGTTTAACAGTTAAGTCAATGAAAAGTTTCAATGTAGTCATAATAATGATGCAATCCCAATGTCCCATGTTAGATGTACAGAAAGCCACTATTCCAGTGAAATAAAGTGTGCGTCTAACAAGTGCTGAGGAACAATACTACGATTTGTAGGATCCCTTTACTGCTGGAGACCCTACATTGTTGGTGTGTCGCTATATGCATCTAGAGCAGGGGCGGTCAACTCCAGTCCTCAAGGGCCACCAACAAGGTCAGGCTTTAAGGATATCCCTGCTTCAGCACAGGTGGCCCAATCAGAGGCTCAGTCATAATGAATGAGCCACCTGTGCTGAAGCAGGGATATCCTGAAAACCTGACCTGTTGGTGGCCCTTGAGTACTGGAGTTGACCACTCCTGCTCTAGAACACGTTAAGCCATGTACTTGAGGCCAAACTTGCAGCAAATGCGATAGTAGCATTGGTGCACCCATTCAGTGCATAACAAGCACTTATCCCGGGCTAACCCAAGCTCACCATGATATTGGGTAGAGTGGCGTAGCGTGGCTCATTCAGCCGCAGGTCAGCGGTCACCACAGCTGGCAGCTTCAGACTGATGGTCTCCAGTCCTCCGTCTATTTCCCGCACCACGGTCATCTTCTCCCCATCCACGGTCACCTCGGAGGCGAACGTTCCCTAGGTGGAAAGAACGACTTTAATCTCCCTTTATTACAGGAGGAGTGGTCTTGTGGTAAGAGAGCGGTTTGCAAAGTGGTCCTCATCGTAAAAAAACTCGTCCACCTTAACACTAACCCCCTCGGGCTTTCGGATATCCGTTGACATTTCTGGATGTGCCAGAGCTCCAAACAATAGCAAATGGATTGGTTTTTAAATGACAATACATTATCCAGATCTAAATAAGGAAATGTCAGAAGATACGAGGTAGTATTAAAAGCCCCATTCCTCATCACTATACGTTTACGGGTGATCTATAAATAGAAGAAGTTCAGGAGCTCAGTTCCTGCGAGTGCCACCACAACAAATAGCCCTCCGTGTATCTGGGAAAAGAATGACTTAATGTAATTATATACGTGTCATTTAAAGGCCACCATCTCTCCAGTGAGGAGTAGGAGCCATGATTCTGATTAGTGGTACAAAAGGACATTCTCATGTACATACCCCACCCCGGGTCCAACATCTCCCAAACAGACAGACTCATCTCTGCTTCTTCAAAGAAGTTTGGTCAATCTTCTTTTGTTTTGGCAATGGGGTTGGTACACCATTGCCAAAACAAAAAAGAGGATTGACCAAACCTCTAAAAAGTAGGTACTAGAGTGTGAAAAACCCAACATACTGCTAAAGTGCCAACCCACTTCTCCTCATTCTCGGCGTGGTTTAATCTTACTAAATTAGGGAGCAGGATCATATTAGTCTGAGCCCATGTCCAGGAGAGATCCACGGACACTTGCAGGAAATGAATGAATTCCAGACACACTGGGCCCTCACCAGCCCACGGATTCAGTCGGAGGATTCCCGGATCACATAGAATATCAGTAAATAGAAGCGCGTGGAAGACACGTGGCGTTCCGTGATGCTTTCTATCATTCAGTGCCTATTTTGGGAGGTTTGTCTCCAAATGTGTTTGCATTATACACTTTCATCCAAACCACCAAAGCAATGACACTTGCATGGAAAATAAATAAATTGAACGTAATAAATAATCCCCATGACAGGTGAGATTTCGGCTTTAACCCATTCAGTACTATTAGTGTCTGGAAAGTATCAATGCGTTGCCAGTAGCTTTTGGTACTGAAAGGGTTACGAGAAAAACACGCCATAATGACTGAACTAATTACCTGTTCTTTAGAAAAATGTTTAAAAAAAACTTTAGGATCCCCACCATAATCCTTGTCCAGGGAGCTTGCAATCAAAAGATTCATTGGTGCCAGAGACACAGGGAGATGCAACTTGTGCAGGACCACGTAGTTTGCACCGGTTCTGATATCAGATTCTCACACCACAGACCATGTGGTCTCCTGAGCTCTGCAGCACTCGGAGTACTAATGCTGCGAGCTTCACAGAACAATACTTACTCAGCATTGTGACTATCATAATGCAGTATCTAGTCAAAGCCCCAATAATCACTGGCCTCGTGGTTCTGCAGTGCCTCTACAGAGCCAGAAAAAGCCTCGATGCCATGCTACACTACACACAAAACCCCAATAGCAAAATGCATTCTTCTCATTTCATGAAAAACATGTCTGGGAAGGCCGTTTACCTGAGGCCAGTCCAGTAGGGCAGCGGTCATCTGTCCAGTCTGATTACAGTCATCATCAATGGCCTGAAAAATGTCAAAAGGTGGCGGTGAGCCGTGGGGCTTCTCCGCGCTATGTGATCACATTATCTGCAGACACACATTGGGAGGGCAGGTGCCAAGAGGTGATGGAGAGAGCAGTGCGCTAATACAACCCATCTCCACAGTACCGAGATCATACATACATATTATATCAATCCTAGCAACTCTACGCCTTTCCCCTTAGCTGAACATCTTAAGATGTGATACGGTCTCTATCCCTACAGCTCATTTCTCCGCTGCAGGCGAAATGACAATTATTTTAGATGATGTTTCCTGAGATTAAGGTCTTGCATGGACACTGCAGACTTTGGCTGAAGCGCAGATTCTATCACTGATAACCATTACTGCTCTTCCGTTTGTTACACATCCCTTTCAGCAGCCCCTCTAAAAGCACCATTTCACTTTCAGACTACCGTGGTTAAAAGGCTCCCTGCATGATCCCCGTCCAAGGTGGACCATTTCCAACAAGGCAGATTAGCAGAGCTACGCTTCCTCTCAGAAACGACACAGTGAAGTCACCAGGGATGGGTCACTCCGTCACATAATAGCCCGGTTCCTTCACCCAGGTCCCAGACCCGCGGTTCCTCACCTGCTTCCCCAGCAGCACCAGGTTCACATTCTCTCTCTTGGCCAGCGCGGCCATGATCTTGGACACCTGGAAGGGCCCGAAGTCGGCAGCGTCCTTCGCGGGCACGTCCACGTGGATCCCGCGGTCTGCTCCCATGGCCAGCGCTGTCCTGATGGTCTCCTGGGAACAGAGATTGGAGTAAGAAGGGACGGGCGACTTCCGCTTAACCCAGGTGAGAAGTGGGCTGGTAGCGGGAGTGCAACATTTGTAATTAAGCCCTCTGTTGGAATCCTGCCTCAGTCACCATATATGAAACACACACACACACACACACACACACACACACACACACACACACACTTTATTTTTTGCACAGTAGATATAACACAGATGAATAAATCAGTGTTCAGAAGATCCAACTTTTGGTGCCCGAGGCACAGGAAAATCCAATCTCAAGGTCACGGGAGGGGTCGTGAATCAGACGATCCCACTGGCTGTCGGAGTAATCAGCCTAGATCCCTTTGTTTAGCTTCATAATTCGCTGCACTAAATGAAGAGCCTAGAAGTGACATGGAAATAAGACCAAGAGCGTGACTGGTGTTCCTTAAAAAACGACAAAGCCGAATGTGATGTGTGCTAAATGGCGCCCTGTCCCAGTGCATTCTACGCACACAGCAAGACGTGCGCTCACTGGGCTGACATTAAAAAAAGGAGGGGGAGGGGGGGGGGGGGGAGCAGCGCAGATGACTGTCTGAAAGACTTTCTGAATCATTAACCAGAGAAAGACAGGAGTGGTAGAAAAGAGAGAGGGATGCATGAGGAAAGGAAACCAAGAGTGGGGGGGAAGGAAAAAAGAAAGGAAGGAAGGAAAATGGAGGGGGAGAAGAGGGAAAGCAAAGAGAAAAAAGGAGAGAGAAAAAAAAAAGAAGGGCAAGAAACACCCTCAACAAGGGGAAAAGAAGCAGGAGGAAAGATGAAAGCAGAAGGTGGCTGGGAGTGCGGGCCGGAGAGAGTGGTGTTACCACAAGATGCAAAGGCTATAAATCTTGTAGGTGAAGGGTTCAGAGTGATAAGAATTAAAGGGAGGAAGGCAGAGATTCATAGGAGAGTACTATGGATGCAACAGCATGAGCAAAGTCCCTGCATCCTACTCCGTTCTGATGAAAAGGAGCAAAAAAGGGGGAAAAAACCTGGCTGAGTCTGTAACAGGGACTTGCCACTGTTTGATAGAAGCTGCCTCTAAATCCAGCAGTGTGCTGGTTAATTGCACACAGGCAATCAACCAGACTCCACCTGGCTGATTAGGACTTTTAGAAAAGCCTGATGTGAGAAACAGGAGATTCCTTAGCTCACATTTGGCCTGACATAAGGAGAAAGAGGACTACAGAGATTACCTGAGCCCACAACTGGACTGACCTGAGGAAAATATGATGTCTTCATGCACACAAAAGAACTGTGTGCTTACTGCAAGACAGGGGGACAAGACCTGGACACAGAGCGTGCTACAGCACACAAGGATGCAGACCCAGGAGAACAGAGAGGCCTTCCCCTACAGCTACAACAGATAAGAGACTTTCTTGTTGGACTGTTGTGTGTGTGTGTATCTATGTTTAGGGTGGTATCCAGCTTAGCTACCCACCCAGTTAGAAAGGGCTGGAGTAAAGGTTTAGTTATTCTCCAAAGTGGAGTAGGCCTTTATTTTGTTTGTTTTTGTATGTGTTGCCTTGTTAAAGAAACAGACGCAATAAAGCCAAGATATAAATTCACCCGAATGTACCTCTGCACACATCTCTTACAGGGTCGCAGCTAAAATTAGTAGAGCAGAAAAGCAGAACTGACAGGTCTGAGGATTGGATGCGGGGCTGACACACACGGGCAGGACTGAGCTAGGAGGGGGGGGGGGGGAGGGGGCTGCCGCTTTATCCTGCGAGTGAAGCAGTCAGGAGATGAGCAGATAATGCAGCCAAGGAACACGGGAGAAGGGGCAAGTGAAAAGCTTTTAGGGCTTGCACGATATTCGCTGTGTACACAGCGCTGCACAATAAGAAGACCCAGTGTGATGAATCCTTTTGTACACGACCTTACTTTGTCACTTGACTTTATAATGGCAGGCTGACCCAGCAAGCCTGAACTCCATGCATTTGGGGCACGATATTGCATTAAAGATTAATTTTCACTTAAATAAAAAAAAATATATATATGTAAAAAGTGCGCACAGCTGCCTTAACTTACCCAACAGATATCATCGGGCACTCCGGCCCCATATCACCTGCAAGGCCAATGTTTTAGGTAGGGATTTCGGAAGAATGTAAAGCATCAAATTCGGTCTGCTCGGGGGAGGGGAATACAAGCCGTTGTGAACCTATGTAGTGCTGAAGAAGCCCGAAGTTTTGCCCAATGTTTATAAGGACAGATGGTTTATGGGCATTAAACAGAAGGTGAATGGTTTAACCCTGTTGGAGCCGTGGCTGGCAAGAACTTTTTGCAGAACATGAACAGCCCCGGCAGCCGGAGAACTGCCCCAGCAGCCGGAGACCTGCCCCAGCAGCACAGAGTGCCGGTCCGAAATCCCAGAGAACCCTTTGCGACATAAGTCGGGCCCCTATCTATATGTGAGAGCAGCGAACGTGCATCAGAGGAGGAATATTTGCAATGTTGCAAAGAGGAACATTCAGAACCCCCATTTACTAATGGCCGCTACACAATAACACACCTACCAGCGCTGGGCGACTCCTTACTGCCCATCTGCCATAAAGTGTCTGCTCGCATTGCACCAATTTGAAAACCCAAGAGCTGCATTTACTATCTGTCCCACAACTCTGTGACCGTGATGGACAGAAAGCCAATGTAGTACTGTATGTGACAGACTGGCGGTGCTGACCCTGTCCAGTGACTCAGTGGCTATGGCCCAACAAACCTCTTTCCCATGTCAGGATGACAATGACAGCAGACATGCACCAATGGCCCATACCCACAAGGGACACACGGCTCAGCAAGATACATGATCCCGTGTAACCAGCTCCCATGCAAGCTAAAACAGGGGAGGAACAACTGTTGGCCCATGGCTGCCGGTGTGACACGCCTCCGAAAGCAAGGAAAACAGGCTTAAATGTACTCGCTTTTTAACCTTCTCCTTCAAATATAAAATGGTAAGCCTAGGAAGTTAAAATCGCATGGAACTAAGAATAATGGCGGTGGGGAATAGAATACATCAAGTAACAGGACCGGTAAGCCAACCACGCTGCAGGTACAGAACAAAAACGGGCAGATTGCCAAGTCCACCGAGGGCCCATAAATCTGAGCAGCGGGACGGGGACTCATGTTAACCCTTTATACTGCCAGATTGGCCAGCAAAGCTAGAAAATGCATTAAAAAGATCACGCATGGAAACCCCCCCCCCCAAAAAAAACACAAGCAGTAAGGTGTTTAAATATAGAGCATCAATATGTGCACAATGAGAGGGGGAATCACAGACTCCCAGTGGGTGATAGGTTTTACGTGCACGAGACCTCAATGTCTCCCCTGCATGTCTTCCCTCTTTCCTCACTCAGCATCTTTCTATGGTTCCGAGACTTGCCCGCACACCCTCAGGAGAAGGACAATGCGGGGACGGGTCTTTTAAGAGATGGTCAGAAGGATGGCTGGAGAAAGTGGCCGCTACCGCTGAAAATGAGGTTTTTCTACCAATACTGCTGGGACTGCCTCACCCGTGCCAGGGATGAAATGAGCATGCTTCAGTGTACACGGGTCCAGAGAATGTCAACACAGAATTGTAACCAAGAAGGGAGCAGTGTGTGTGTGTGTGTGTGTGTGTGTGTGTGTCCACTCAGCCTATTAATAGCTGGATATGGGACCTAAATACCAAGGTGTAAACAAGGGTAAAGGCGAATGAACCTAAATAAAAGGGGGGGGGGAGAGGGGGTACTGTTATTCACCAAGAACTAAAGGAATGTATGGGAAAAATTAAACTTAAAATGTAACTTTTAATAAGGCTTAAGTAAAAGATAACAGCATTATTAAATATATACACAAGTAACACACAGTGTCTCACCTCCAGTATGCAAATAACCCAGACACTGTATTAGTGTTGGCATGGGAGTGGGGTGATCACATCAATATAACACAAACCTGTGCTTTCACAATGTATCCCCAGACCCCAGGCAGCTTGGAGGCAGTTAGTTGCACAATGAATAGCAATATTGCCTGGGACAGTGTAACTCGCACGTATACTAGTGTGACCGTTTTGTGTTATATCGATGTGATCACCCCACTCCCATGCCAACACTAATGCAGAGTCTGGGTCATGTGTGAACCAGGAAGGGTGTGGCTACTTGTGCATGCATTTAGTTAATTATGCGATTATATCTTTTACGTAAGCCTTATTAAAGTTACATTTTAAGTTTCATTTTGCCCCATACATCCCTTTAGTCCGAAGTGTATAACATGTTTTGTAGTCCAGAGAATGACATTGTTTGAGCTAGAAATACCCATTTATGGCATTTCATATCAAGTTCTGGACTATGTGCACTGTACGTTTATGAGAAAACGCTTAGTGGTGTATTAAATGTAGTTCAGTGTGGCTATTTAGGCCAAATGGACGATTCTGCCTAAATTGAGTAAGGCCCTTAATCTCTAAAGAACTCATAAGTGGGTAAACGACTTGAAACAAATCTACACCCCAGCAGGACACAACGGATGCCAAATCTCAGCAGTAAGCTTTTACCTCGCACCTCCTGGAGTGACCAGAAGTGCAGGATCCTCAGACTGAAGGTGTTGGAGGTTTTCATGTCCCAGATGCTGCCCAGAGAATGTGGAATCCTTTGCATATCCTCCAACAGTAATAAATAAGGGCAGAAGGTGGTCATTAGCAGAGGAATATTTGCAATGTCCCAGTAATGTTTTAAAATCTCTGACAGATGGTTAGAAGATTGTAGTCATTAAGTAAATTCTTATACAGAAGCTTGTCCCTTTTTTTCAAAAGTGTAGTACCAACAAGAACAGTTGTTTGACAGTAAAGAGCTTAAGCCTTGAAGTCTCAAAGACTTGGATTCGCTCTCTGGCAGCCAAGGAGTTAAAGAACCCATTCTGCCATCGCCGACATCGTGCACGACATCGTGCACCTCGTACCTTGCAGCCTGGAAACATGCCAGTTTGTTAAGGGAACGGAGCCTGCAGGGAGCCAGTTTTGCCCGAGGTCACGAAAACCAAACCAGAAAACCACAGTGCTCCTGTGCGAGTGCTTAACCAGCCAGCTCAGGGTCACTGGGAGAGCAGCAGGCCGCAGCGGAGGCCGGGAAACGCACGCCATTCCCGAAAGTATGGGGTGATTTATGCCCTTGTGCTATGTGACAGGGTTGCGGTCATTACTTAACCCCCTCAGTGCCAGAAAGAAACAATAGAACATGTATGAGGCCCTTGGTTCAATCCCGGGCATCTCCTCTTCTTCCCCCATTGTGCCGCGCAGAGGAATATGTGGGACCTCTAATAATAATAATAAATATTATTATTAATACATTTCTTTGCTTAGTGTTTCTATGTCAAAGGTGTGTGCAACTGATGAGTTATGTGCCCTTGTTTCATGGGTGTTCGTGTAAGGGACATGTTACATGCCTGTGGATGTCTGAGGCTCGCTAAAATGTTTGTAGCCCCCTGAGCCAAACGGCACGCAGACCACATTCAGAGGGGCCCTAACACTAATATAAATTCTTAATAACCTGTGTAATAACAGGCAAGAATGATTTATAGTAAATCTGTCAATATTAGTTGCAAAGTTCTAAGTCTGATTGAAGCTATTTATTTAACCTGTACATTACCAGGACAAAGTCACTCTGTAATTAGAGTTGTCACAACCATACTGCAACAAGCAGTTCTCCTGAGGAAGATGCTATGAGTGAGCCCTAACCATTTAAATGTTGGGAGGGGGTGAGCTTCAATAGGTAGGAGGTTGCCACCCTCCCCAACTTACGCGTTAGGGACCCCTGAAATGTGGTCTGCCGTGGCCGTAATGAGTTTCACTGGATGTGCTAAAACTGAGCTCTTCTGTGTTTTATGTTCTGTCTCTGGTTTTTTAAATATTATGCCATGACTCAGTAGCACTCCTCTGTGGACACTCGTATGCTTATATATATTGTGGTTATTTTGGGTGGTTCAATAGGAGCTTGTTATAGGGTCCAGTATGTTGTTAGCAATTCCTGTTTCGCTACTCCTCTGGCGGTTTCTCCCTATATATGGAGCGGTTGTGTTGTGTACATGGAAGCGCCCGCGGTTTCTCCGGATAAGGAGCGGTGTGTGTGTGTACTGGAGGCGTCCCTCGGTTCTCCTGTATAGGAGCGGTTTGTTTTTGTTTTTGTACTGGAGGCGTCCTGCGGTTTCTCTGTATAGGAGAGGATGTGTGTACTGTGACTGGAGGCGTCCCTGCGGTTTCTCCCTGTATAGGAGCGGTGTGTGTACTGGGGGCGTCCCTGCGGTTTCGGAGACGGGCGCATCCGGTTTCCTTGCTGGTGCGCTGTGAGCCTCTTCTCTCCTCCGTACAGCAAATTGGTTTCT
The DNA here is from genome assembly GCA_036426205.1 of Ascaphus truei. NCBI lineage: Eukaryota > Metazoa > Chordata > Amphibia > Anura > Ascaphidae > Ascaphus > Ascaphus truei. The sequence continues at coordinate 2,796,178 of CM071572.1, forward strand.
GGGCCCGCACGATGACAAAAAGCACTTTATTAAGAATGGATGAGTTTCTAAATGAGAGAGCGCGGTTATGCCATCGTTTTCATGTATTCTTAATAAACTGCAGCATGGAAACACATTCATTCAGAATAACGTGTACCACACAGGCCCAGAAACTGTTTCTTTCTGCGGAGGTGAGGGGTGCATAAATGTAACTGAGCTTTTGGGCACTTCGGGCAGCGTGTATAAGGGGAGAATACTTGCATTGTTGCAACTTCTCTGGCCCAGATTCACAGAAGGGTGCTAAGCTTTAGCCCGCCTCAGCTCCCACTACCGTATAATGGAGGAGGAGGAAAGGGTGCTAAGCTTTAGCCCGCCTCAGCTCCCACTCGTATGAATGGGAGGAAAGGGTGCTAAGCTTTAGCCCGCCTCAGCTCCCACTCGTATGAATGGGAGGACAAGGGGACTACAGTTTAGCCCGCCTCAGCTCCACTCGTATGAATGGGAGGAAGGGTGTTCTACGCTTTAGCCCGCCCCAGCTCCCAGTCCATATGAATGAGGTAGGAAAGGGTGCTAAGCTTTAGCTGGCTCCCGTCGTATGAATGGGAGGAAGGGTGCTAGCTTTAGCTCGGCTCCCACTCGTATGTAAGGGGAGGAAGGGTGCTAAGCTTAGTCGGCTCCCAGTCGTATGAATGGGAGAGAAAGGGTGCACTAAGCTTTAGCGTCGGCTCCACTCGTATGAAGGGAGGAAGAGGTGTGCTAAGCTTTAGCTCGGCTCCATCTCGTATGAATGAGGAGAAGGGTGCTAACTTTAGCCTGCCTCGGCTCCCACTCGCTATGAATGGAGGAAAGGGTGCTAAGCTTAGCTCGGGCTCCCACTCATATGAATGGGAGGAAAGGTCTAAGCTTAGCTCGGCTTCCCACTCAATGAATGGGAGGAAGGGTGCTAAGCTTTTAGGCCCGTCTCACTCCACTCGTATGAATGGGAGGAAAGGGTTGCTACAAGCTTTAGCCGTCTCACGCTCCCACTCGTAATGAATGGGAGGAAAGGGTGCTAAACTTTTAGCTCGGCTCCCAGTCGTAATGAATGGGAGGAAAGGGTTGCGAAGCCTTAGCTAGGCTCCCACTGTTGAATGTGGAGGAAAGGGTGTTATCTTATCTCGGCCCAGTCTGTATGATTGGAGGAAAGGGGTGCTAAGCTTTAGCTCCCAGCTCCCACCTCTTCGTATGAATGGGAGGAAAGGTGCTAAGCTTAGCTCGCTCCCAGTGTTAGAATGGGAGGAAAGGGTGCTAATCTTAAGCTCGGCTCCCACTCATATGAATGGGAGGGAAAAGGGGCTAAAGCTTTAGCTCATGCTCCCACTGTATGAAATGGGAGGAAAGGGTGCTAAGCTTTATCTCGGCCGTGCTCCCCTCGTATGAATGGGAGGAAAGGTGTCTAAAGCTTTAGCTCGGCTCGGCTCAACTGCTATGATCGGGAGGAAAGGGTGCTATTTATTGTTGGGCCTTTTGGTATAATGCACAGATGAGATTGCCCTGTATCTTAATCTATCTGTGGCAGAGGTTTAACCGCTTCCGGTCTGATGCCTGTGGAATGTCTTGTAGTGGGTAGGGAAGGTGTTAAAGCTGATAGTGTGCACAACCTTCCTATCAACAGTCCTGTGTAACTTGGCCGCTCCCAGAACACCGCGTGCTGTGCCTTGAGATCACTTCATGCCCGAGCGAGGTGAAATGTTTAGGGTTTGCAGGGGAGGAGCGCATGCTTCTCCAGCCTTGGTAACCAACGGAGCGTTGACATAAGACTTTATTTTCGCATGTTTCCTTTCCATATTTTCACAGCAACACGTCGCAACGATGCTGTATGTGCGTGCCTGACGATTATTGCGGTGCCCACCGTTTGGCACTAAAACCTTCGTCCAGTGAAGAGGGATCCCTATCCTATCGAATGTGCTCGTCGGCCACCACTAATAGTGCCGGGGGAAAGAGTCCCCGGAGTATCGTGAACCTGTGAGCTGATAAGTTAGGTGACAGAGGTGGGCCCAGCAAGAAACAGGGAGGTGGAGATATCCCGTCGAGGAGGTGGTGGGTAAGACGACTGAGGCGACGAACCAATAAGGGGTACAGACAAACAAGAGCGGCGGATGCGGAAGGTCAAGAGTACAGTGGGAGCAGAGGTGAGGAACGAAGGTCGAGGAAGAAAAGGCGAGGGATTGAGGTCGGGAAGGGGCCAGTCAGCACGGATAAAAGAGGGGGGCGGGGGGGCACTAACTTCGGGAGAGAGTATGGATTAAGAGTCCGAGTTCTGTGTTGAACCAACTTTAGCATGCTCACTCAGGCACTCCAGGTCTGGCCACACTGTCTTTTGAATCAACGTTCCGGGTTTCGACTGGCAATTGTCCACTGTAAAGGGAATCTAGGTGGCCCTTGATGGCTGGAGTTGCCCACTATTTAAATCTCAAGTTGCTAGGTCGTTTTTTATCAGGAAGCTGTAGTTTTTATATTATAGTCTAATATATTGCCTTTCTTTCAGCTCCATCTATTATCGAGTGTAATCCACACCGTCCTTGCCCATTGTCAGGAGTGTGAAATGCCCGTTCCCCATCCCCTTTTTTTACGAGTGTGAATGACAACGTCCATCACCTTATCGGAGAGTGACATGCCACCGTCCATCCCCTTATCGGAGTTGAATCCACCGTCCATCCTCTATCATAGTGTGATGCCAACCAGTCCATCCCCTTATCGGAGAGTGAATGCCACCGGTCCATCACCCTATCGGAGTGTGAACATGCCACCGAAGTTCCATCCCCTTATCGAGTGTGAATGCCACCGTCCATCCGCTTATCGGAGTGTGAATGCCACCGATCCATCCTTCGGAGAGTGTGAATGCCACCGTTCCATCCCACCTTACGGAGAGTGATCAGGCCCACTCTTCATGAATGCAGCATCCCCTTATCGGAGATGTGAGTCCACCCGTCCATCAGGCCTTATCGGAGTGTGAATGTCCCCGTCCATCCCCTTATCGGACGAGTAGGAATGCACCGTCCACCCTTATCGGAGATTGATGCCACCGTTCATCCCCTTAATCGGAGTGTGAATGCCACCTCTCCATCCCCTTTATCGGAGTTGAATGCCACCGTCATCATCGGGAACACCGTCCATCCCTTATCGGAGTGTAATGCACCCGCCCATATCCTTATAGGAGTCGGTGATGCCACCGTCCTCCCCTTATCGGAGTTGGAATGCCACCGTACATCTCTCGGAGTGTGAATGCCACCTGTCCTCCCCTTATCGGAGGTGAATGCCACCGTCCATCTCCTTATCGGAGTGTGAATGCCACGTCAGCACCCCTTATCGGATGTTGAATGCCACGTCCATCTCCTTATTCGGAGTGTTATGCCACCGTCCATCTCTTCGGAGTAGTGAATGCCAAGTACTCCCCCGAGTATGCCACCGTCCTCTAGTCGGAGAGTGAATGCCACGCCATCCCTCGGAGTGTGCCATCTCACTGTCGCCGGACTCCACGTGCCACAGTATACGCCTCCCTTGTTTTGTCCCTGGCTTGATTCTGTTGAAACCTATCCGTGCCAGAGCAGGGTTCAGTGTTGCCAGGTCTGTGGGTGTGACTGGTAGGAATGGCATATCTTACCGAATGCTCAATGTCCCCTCTTTAGTGCGGGTGTGACAGCCCGATAAGACGGGCGTGGTAACTGACGGTGTGAAACACTCTATGAATCCCTTCTGCGAGATCGCTGTGGAAGAAGCCGTCAGACTGAAGGAGAAGAAGATTGTTAGTGAGATTATTGCAGTTAGCTGCGGGCCCCAGCAATGCCAGGTACTCGCTCTCAATACCACAGGTACTCGCTCTCAATACCACAGGCCATCTGGCACCAAGAACATCATTCTCTTAGCATCAATAATATTAAAGCAGCAAAACGGGACATCTTGTATGGTGTTTTATATCTCTCCATCTCTCCATCTCTCCATCTCTCCATCTCTCCATCTCTCCATCTCTCCATCTCTCCATCTCTCCATCTCTCCATCTCTCCATTCTCGCATATCTCTATCCATTCTATCTCCACAATCTCTCATCCTGTAGAATTTAGATGAAACTTACTATATATTTTTGTAAATTTTCAACTCTTAATGTCATTTTTAATGAGTTTTAAAGCATCCATTGATTTCTATAGCAGGCTTTAGCCACCTCCCCTGCAGTGCAAGTTCTTTGTAACACTTTCCTGTTTGGGATCATTTGTTACCAATGTTCCCAGCGGTTTCAGTTTTAAACTGGAACAATAGATGATGTTACCGTACTAATATAAGGATACATTGTAGCTGCTGAGTTACACTGACTGAAGCTGCCATTATGTTAGACACACAATCAACTTTTGAAAATGTTGACAGATTTATAGCAGGAGCACCAAACGATTGCCATTTTAGGTAAGAATGTAGGATTATACAATGACACATACTTTACATGAACACAAAAATGGGGAGGGGATAGTATTGTTAGTTTAATCTAATTTCCCAAATGAGGTGTGTCTGTGTGTCTGTGTGTCTGTGTGTCTGTGTGTCTGTGTGTCTGTGTGTCTGTGTGTCTGTGTGTGTGTGTTGCTGTGTGTCTGTGTGTCTGTGTGTCTGTGTGTCTGTGTGTCTGTGTGTCTGTGTGTCTGTGTCTCCATCACTAGCTCCATTAGGTTTGGCGACGTGTACATTTGTCTCGAAGAGCTTCTTACATTCGGCAGAGCTGTGAGGGGGGAACCAGTTTGTGTGCTTAGATGTACCATGCAAGAACTTGGTACTTGGCCTCTGAACGTGGGACTGATGCACACGTGTCTGACCTTGACCAAGGTCACGTAACCTGTTTAGCTTCTGCCTGCGCTTACTGTTCCTTCTTGAACTTGCCTTGGGCTTCTCACCGCTGGCCTGCCAGCTCCTGGGGGTGCTGAGCGTTTCCCTGCAATGTCTTTACCCTATGATAGTTGTTGTGTTTTTCAGGATTTAGCTTTTAGGAGCTAAGCTTAAAAAGCACACAGGACCTCCTATTCTAAAAAGCACCATTGCTAGTGTTTACGTTTCCTGCAACTCCTACGTAGGTTGCTTGGTGGCGCTATCTGCACCTTTTGTATAGGGATGAGGAATAGTCCCACGTGAAACGCTGTGTTTGGAATTGCAGAAATGAGAACATTCCTCTTCCCCAATTGGGTTTAATGTGTGTCGGTGAGGATAATCGCGCTTCTAATGCGTGTCGGGTGGATAATCTATGCCTCAGAGCTTCCCCACGAAATGATACAGCAAGACCTTGCGTATAGAAAACATTTCACTGCGTTTTAGGGCCTTATTACGTTTAAAAAAAAAACTGAGCCACCTGTGCTGAAGCAGGGAAATCCTGAAAACCTGACACTGGCTCTTGAGGACTTCAGGTGGCCACCCCTTGTTCTAATGGATCGATCATCTGCATTCATTATAATGCACTTGTGCGTTCCAGGAAGCAAAGTATACCGGGCTCCTAATTGAATCCTGAAATGCCCGATTCTGCAGAGAGCTGACACTGGCAGAAACGAGGGGTTAACGTGCCTGCGTCTTTTCATGCCTTCCGCTCACAAATGGCCCGTTACAACCGGTCCTGTAGCCGGCGAATCCTGGCTTCTGAGTACATTGCCCTGGGGAAAAAAAAGGTCCGCCGGCGAAGCATAACTAATTTAATCTACCTCCACCGTTAATGTTCTCCTAAACATGCTCGAGGGCCTGTTTCACTACCTAGGGCGGAGCTGAGCCTGGCTGTCACTTGGCAGAGAAATAGTCTGTCCCAGAAAGCCGGTGTATGTATAGGCGTTGGGCGGTGGTGGGGGGTGGGCTGTGTCACTTCTAGTTTAGGAAAGACGTTACAGGCTCCCTGGTGCAGGCTTGGGCACTAATTGATGTTATGATTGGATTCGTCTGAGGATCAGCGAGAGCAGCTAGTCCTTGGGCTGCATACATTCTCTGATGGAAATGCAACGCACTGGCACGAAATGCATTCAACCCGGGCTTCCAACATAATCAATCACACGCACACACACATACAAGCATGGCAAACGCTTGCACACGCAACACATGCACTTCATATGACATCCATGACACAGTGTGCACAAGAACCTCCACCAAGACACCAATCGCACACACTTTAACACAGGTGACACATAACTCTGAACCCCAAACTAATCGTACAATGAAAGAATCGCACATTCGTTGACATCTGCCACTCCCCCTACCCACAAATCATCCCACGACATGACCAGCCACAAAAATCCATGACACAGTGTGCGCAGGAACACGAAGCCTCGGACTTCACGGCAGTGAACATGTCCGTTAACGAACATCCATGACACAGCTGTGCGCGGAACACGAGCTCAGACATCCACAGGCATGTAACATGTCCCACACGAACATCCTGACACAGCGTGCGCAGGAAACACGAGTGTATGTGTGTATATGTGTGGGTGTCTGTCTGTGTGTATATGTGTGTATATGTGTGTGTCTGTGTGTCTCCCCCCACTGCCGGAACATGTCCCTGCCCCCCCCCCCCCCACTGGCGGTACATCTCCCCGCGCTGTTGTGGCACATGTCCCCTCGCTGCCGGCACATCTACCCACCCGCTGGAACATCTCCCCCGCACATCTGACATCACACACACACAGCCCCAATCCAGCCAAGGACACGCCCCTCCCTTAGTAGCCACGCCCCCACCCCCTGCTCTAACAGATTTGCTGGACAGCCGAGGGAAACTTAGAAGGTCCATAATTTGGGCGGTAAGTCACATTGGAAGCTCTAAATAGTTGCGTTGACCTACAAATCCGCAGCAGAATGTACAGTGAAAGTTTTGTTGTGCTACGTGGTGCCGTTTCTGAGATTTCGATGCTTCAGACATACAAACAAACAGACGGAATCGAATTTAGAATTATAGTATAGATTACTGCTCTCCTTATACTATAGTCTCTGCTGTCCTTTGTGGTTTAATTATTCATATTATTGTTTATATACAACTATGGAGTGAATTTTTACTCTTGGATAAAGTTCTGGTTTTGTGTTTTTGATGAATTGATAGTTTTGTGAATCTCTGGCGGCTCTTATAGTTTAAAATAGATCTACATTTATCCAGCACCAGTACATGTGCTGGACCTCTGTGCTTAGGCATGGCTTATATGATGTAGGCCACGGTTCACGAGCTACCAACATGTAAGGTTTTCAGGATATCCCTGCTTCAGCACAGGTGGCTCAACCAGTGGCTCAATCTTTGACGTGCTATATATATAAGAACTACTTGAAGACTGAGCCACGGTTGAGCCACCTGTGCTGAAGCAGGGATATCCTGAAAACCTGACCTGTTGTAGCATCTTGAGGCCTGGAGTTGGCTGACCCCGATTTAGGCTTTCATTGCATCTAATTATTTGAAAATAAAAAAAGTGAAATCCACCTTTCAATGGGAGGAAACATGATATTTTCTTTTGTTAAACATGATTACTTAATGTGTGCTAAACTAAGGTTTCTAGCATTATATATATTCTATATCTATATAAATATATATATATATATATATATTATATATATCTATATATCTATCTATAGTATATATATATGTACAGTATGCTAGCGTCCTTAACAGATTCCCGATCTTAGGAGTAGCCATATCACAGTATAAAGGCTGGTGATAATCTATGTATCAAGCCTGTTTTTGATATAAAATACACACACAAAATTCATTTTGAATACCTGTTGGTGTTGATGTAGCACCGTGCAATATTCGCCACTGTTTTCGGCAGCCTGTGTATTGGGGAGTGAATATGTGGAGCAATAGATACTGGGTGCAATAATATATTGGGGTGTATCAAGTCACAGGGAATCTGACATGTGTCCCTCTTATAATCAGGTAAAACATATCAGGCAATTCACTGGAAACTCTTGTGAGTGTATAACTCACCGGTGCAACTCATCAGATTGCCACTGCAAAGAGTATGATTAGGTTTGAAAAGGGGATGAGAGGGAAAATGCTCAAGAGGGTGATCCCGGAAGCTGGGAGGTGATCGCGGAAGCTGGGAGGTGATCGCGGAAGCAGGGAGGTGATCCCGGAAGCTGGGAGGTGATCCTGGAAGCTGGAAGGTGATCGCGGAAGCTGGGAGGTGATCCCGGAAGCTGGGAGGTGATCCCGGAAGCTGGGAGGTGATCCCGGAAGCTGGGAGGTGAGGATATTTGCCATGCAGAGAAAACAAAGACTCCCCACGGCACATGTAATATGACAAGTTATTTTGTTCATTCCTATATTTTTTCTTCTCATAAGTATGGGTCATTTCGTTCAATCTTTTGGCCAGAACATATCAAGCCTCTAAGGCTCGCAGGTCCCACACTGCCAATGTTATACTGTCCTTATTGCTTCTCCCACTGCATGGAGAACAAACAAAGTGATAGTAAATAGCATGGGATGTATGGGATGTATGAGATGTGTGCAATCTCTAAGGCAGGGGGGCTAAACCCCAGTCCTCAAGCACCCCCAACAAGGTCAGGTTTTCAGGATATCCCAGCTCAGTACTGAGCCTCTCTCTGATTGAGCCACCGGTGCTGAAGCAGGGACTGATTGAGCCACCTGTGCTGAAGCTGGGAAATCCTGAAACGCTGACCTGTTGAGGGGGCTTGAAGACTGGAGTTGAGTTCTTTCTTACTGTTGTATATTTGAGGCCCCTTTCCCAGAGGCGCTCCGATTAGTTGAATTGAACCTATAGATATAGCATACTGTATGTCTATCTGTATACATCCGGCGCAGAGTCAGCGCCAGCGTCCCAATCTCCCAATGACACAAGCAGGCAGATTCTTGCTGTTGCCGTATAGAACACGTGCTTCCTTTATACACTGCAGATGAGCTTTGTGTATACGCCCTGGGCTTGTCTTTACAGAACCAGCCTGTCAGGGGCTCTCCGGACCCTCAGCGGGTAGCGGCGCGGCGTCTGCGCAGAGCTGCCTTGCAATCTTTTCCTCTTCGTGACCCGGCGACGGGCCAGGTGCTGCGCGGGGGTCGGGAGCTGCGCGGAGGGTGAGGTCTGTACAGGGGGCGGGAGCTGGATGGGGGATGAGAGCTGGATGGGGGGCGGGAGCTGTATGGGGGGCGCCGGTCTGACTGCCATTGCTGTGGCCCCCATGCTCAGTGCAGGAGCGGGATGCTTCGCAGCCTCCGCCGGTCTCGCCTCCTTGGTGGGCAGCTGCAGCTCCGTGTTCAGATTGGTTTCCTTCACTGGAGGGGTCAGGCTGCAAGACAAACCAGGACATCGGTACTGATTCCTTATTCACACCCCTCACTGCCGGGGGGATAACAGTGTTCTGACTATACCCAAAGCACAGGGACAATATGCGCTGGTACCGACAGACCCATAATACAAAGGGGAGCAGTGCAGGTTGCTGCTGCTAAGGAGTTGGCCTTCCTCTGAGTCAATATACTGTAAATGCAAATATAGGATAAGTATCTAAATGTAACATAGGTTGAACTCCAGGGACATGTGTCTTCTGTAACCCCACCCGCTATGTACCCAGGGTTGCCACCACTCCGGGTGTGACCTGGAGAATACGGGTTTTGGGCACATAACTCGGGGCTACAAGCCTCTTAATCTCCGGGTGGCGGTGGGGTGCTGTGTAGTGCGGCGGCATCTCCGGCATTCTCCTGCATGACTGATGACTGTGAAGATGGCAACGGGGCGTCATTTGACGCCACGCAGTCATGACAACTGGATGCTACGTGATGTCACCGCGTCACGCGACGCCCCGGTGCCATGGTAACGAGAAGCTACAAAGACATCACGGCGCTACACAGCGTCACGTTGCCATGACAACATGATGCTGCGTGGTGTTATGACGTCACAGTGTCCTGTTGTCATGGCAATGCGGTGTCATGTGATGCCGCGCAGCCATGTTCACTGGAGTTGTACGGGGAGATGCAGAAGGATGCCACACCACGCCTTCGCACCACGCCTTCGCACCACTCCTTCGCACCACGCCTTCACACCACTCCTTCGCACCACTCCTTCGCACCACGCCTTCGCACCACTCCTTCGCACCACTCCTTCGCACCACTCCTTCGCACCACTCCTTCGCACCACTCCTTCGCACCACACCTTCGCACCACACCTTCGCACCACGCCTTCGCACCACGCCTTCGCACCACGCCTTCGCACCACTCCTTCGCACCACTCCTTCGCACCACTCCTTCGCACCACGCCTTCGCACCACACCTTCGCACCACACCTTCGCAACACACCTTCGCACCACACCTTCGCACCACGCCTTCGCACCACGCCTTCGCACCACGCCTTCGCACCACTCCTTCGCACCAACCCTCCATCGCACACGCCTTCGCACCACGCCTTCGCACCACGCCTTCGCACCACGCCTTCGCACCACACCTTCGCACCACTCCTTCGCACCACGCCTTCGCACCACTCCTTCGCACCACGCCTTTGCACCACACCTTCGCACCACTCCTTTGCACCACGCCTTTGCACCACACCTTCGCACCACTCCTTCGCACCACTCCTTTGCAGGTAAGATACATTTTTCTCCGGGTTGGCCTTCAGTAGAAGGTGGCAACCCTGTATGTGCCACTATGTCCCTCCCCCAGGCTTCCCTGTGTTGTGATTGTCTCTTTGAGTTGCAGGTCACGGTGCTTCTGTACCACTGATGCTGTGTGATCGCCTCTCGGGGAAAGATTTAATAAAGGTGCGATAGGCCCAATGACCGCACACAGACTGCCATCGGAGTCAATGCGATCAAGTCTACCACACTTTAGTGCAGGGGTGGCCAACTCCAATCCTTCTCAGTCGTTGAATGAGCCACTGATTGAGCCACCTGTGTGAAGCAGGGATATCCTTAAAACCTGACATTGCTGGTGGCCCTTGAGGACTGGAGTTGGCCACTCCTGGTCTATATAGTGCATCGAGCCCTGTGTGTCTCCGCATCGCTGTAGCAGGAGAAGATCTTGTGTTGTGTTGGCTGTAACCTGGAGCAGGTTGTGTTGGCTGTAACCTGGAGCAGGTATGTGGGATTTGGGAGGTGTTACTCTACAACGGTGACGGAGCGGGTATGTGGGATTTGGGAGGTGTTACTCTACAAGGGTGACGGAGCGGGTATGTGGGATTAGGGAGGTGTTACTCTACAAGGGTAACAAGGGTGTTACTCTACAAGGGTCCCAGATATCAGCCTCGCCCAGGAGTTATTGGGAGTAGTTGATGATGGTTTCCCTTTCTTCATTGTCCAGCAGATCTTTGTGCCCATGTTTCACTCCTTTCCAACCCATTTGGATGGCCTTGTTTTGGGGTTCTTACCTTGTGGGCCTGATAGGCGGGAACATGTCTGTGCTGCCCCCCATGTGCGTCTGTCTCTGGGCCTCACGCACAACGCTCAGCACACTGCCAGCAGGAATCAGAAATGGATCGTTAGTGATTGGGAGCTACGTATCAATATCCAATATCAGTTGCGTTTTTAACCTCTTCACGAGGGGCCGGTACAATAGCCAAACGATTAGACCAGGGATGGCCACCTCCAGCCCTCATGGTCAGGTTTTAAGCCTTCCATGACAACAACACTGTCTCCAGGCTCCCCGGCTCTGTTCTATTGTCACATTTGATCACTTCCAAGTTTTACAGATATTAAGGCTACATTTGAATAAAGGGTGTTTAGACAAAGTAGCATTGGAAACCACTGACTTCTGATGCCGCTGGTCCCCCCATGATACCCCAGGTGCTCTCCCTTCTTATTAATGCACCGCTCGTGTCTCCTTGGTGCGCCTGGCTTCCCCTTCCACATTGCATGGAGTTTGGTTGCATAGAACAGGGGTGCTCAACTCCAGTCCTCAGGATCCCCGCCCCTCCCCCCCAACAGGACAGGTTTTAAGGATATCCCAGCTTCAGAATGTTGAGCCTCCTGTGCTGAAGCAGGGACTGATTGAGCCACCTGTGCTGACGCAGGGATATTCCCGAAAACCTGACCTGTTGGGGGGTCTCGAGTACTGAAGTTGAGCCCCCGAGGGGCAGGAGTTGCTTAACACACATTATAATGACCTGTATCGCTTAGCATTGTCCCTACTGCCTCTAATTCTCCAGGAACCTTATCTTGCTAAGAAACGTGCTTCAAATGAAAAAGACATGTGATAGACTGAAGCCGGCATCCACGGGAGGAGTGCCACGTCCCACCTCATAGTATTTCACCCACGGGAGGAGTGCCACGTCCCACCTCATATTATTCAGTGTGATTCTGATCTCTAGCAAGCGTCTAAATTGTCTTTCATGGACGCATTCAAGAGATGGTGGCCCATTTTTACTAAGCGGTGTTACGCCATCAGACACCTGCCTCCCATTCGCTTGGATGAGTCAAGGGTCCCGGGAAGCGGTCTCATGCCGTAGCATTGCTTAGTAGGTACGGGCCATTATGCGTGTTTATCTGGCTGTTTAACGCGTTGGTATCAATGGGCTTTGTCTTCATGTATCAGCCCAGTAAGAGCCGGTTTGCTATCGTACACTTGATCTAGTGCGACTATGCAGACGGGGAACGACCTTTCCTGTCTGCGATTTATTTCACCGCGGTGCTATGTTTATTAGGATTACAGTAACACGATTATATAGAATGGCAGGATGTAGATTTTTTTTTTTTGACGGCTTTTCTGACATTATAGATATTTATTGTTGTTCTATATGTAACTGTAAATATGTGATCGTTAGCAGGACTTCTTGTAACGTGAGAATCACTTCTACAATAATATATCAGATTGCTGTTGAGGTTTTTTTCTTTAATCGTTGTTTAACACATTTCACTTGGGACTATGATGTAATAATAGGTTATTGGCAGCAACTAGAATGAATTATTGGTAGACTGTTTGTTGGTGTGTGTGTGTGTGTATATCACACTGTGTGTGTGTATATCACACTGTGTGTGTGTATATCACACTGTATGTGTATATATCATACTGTGTGTATATATCATACTGTGTGTATATATCATACTGTGTGTCTGTGTGTGTATATCATACTGTGTGT
>CM071572.1:2809394-2884394 GCA_036426205.1 Ascaphus truei
CTGGTGAGTATTACAAGGCCGTCGCGTCGGTCCCCCCCATTTAAATTTAAATGCCTTGGGAGGGACCCGTTATTACATTGATTCCGCACCAACACTGTACGAATACTCCGCAGTACATATTCCGCACCATACACCTGTAACCGTAACATGATTCAGGACACCATACACCTGTACCCGTAGTACATTGATTCCGCACCATACACCTGACCCGTAGTACATTGATTCCGAACCATACACCTGTACCCGTAGTACATTGATTCCGCACCATACACCTGTACCCGTATTATATAGAATGGCAGGATGTAGATTTTTTTTTTCTGACGGCTTTTGACATTATAGACTTATTATTTTGGTCTATAGTAACTGTAAAAATGTGATCGTTAGCAGGACTTCTTGTAACGTGAGAATCACTTCTACAAATAATATGCGGATTGCTGTTGATGGTTTTTTCTAATCGTTGTTTACACATTTCACTGGGGACTATGATGATAATATAGGTTATTGGCAGCAACTAGAATGAATATTGAGTTAGTAGACTGTTTGTGGTTGTTTGTGTGTGTGTGTGTGTATATCACACTGTGTGTGTATATCACACTGTTGTGTGTGTATTAGTAGACACTGGATGTGTATTAATCATACTGGGCGTATATATCATACTGTGTGTCTGGTGTTGTATATCATACTGTGTGTGTAATATCATACGGTGTGTGTATAGATCGATACTGTGTGTTGTATAGATCATATATGTGTGTCTGTGGTGTTATATCACATGGTGGTTGCATAATATTCAGTGGCGACTCACAAAATCCTTTGCGGAGCGGGTGCCCCCCCCCGTGGCCTCCGTACGGCCCCCGGTAGCTGCGCCCCCCCCCATACCTTTTTGCCAGCGTCAAATGAAGCCGCGGGCTGTCATTGTGTGGTGATGTGATGGACCACAGGACCCTCTCAGCGCATTTGACGGCGCTTGATCATGGCGACGCTGTTCACCCGTAGCCGGTGCTAAATCCACGGAGTCGGGTTACCCACGCGTGAGTTACAGAGGCCCGCGTGGGTCCCCCCCATTTAAGATTTAAAGGTGGCTTGGGGAAAGAACAGGTAGTAGTACTTGCTTCCCCACCATACACTGTACCCGCAGTACATGATTACGCACCATACACCTGCTACCTGGCCGAGGTACAGGATGATTCCGACCATACGACCTGTACCCGCAGGACATTTGATTACGCACCATACACCTGTACCCGTAGTACATTGATTCCGACACGCATACATATATGTTGTGTCACCCGACAAGTACAGTGATTCAAGCACCATACACCTGTACCGCAGTACATTGATTCAGCACCTTACACCTGTAACCCGCAGGACATGATTCCGCACCATACACCTGTACACGTAGTACATATGAGTTGCCGCTACAATACACCTGACCCGCCAGTTACAGGTGGGTACCGCACCCCTCACCTGCTTACCCGTAGTACATTGATTGGACCTCACCATACGACTGTACCCGGAGTGTACATTGATTCCGCACAATGAACCGGTACCCGGAGTACATTGGTTCCGCACCATAGCACCTGGGGACCCGTCAGTAAATTGATTCCGCACCAGACACCTAGTACCAGTAGTACATTGATTCCACACCATAACATGTATACCGTTATACATGATTTCCGCACCAGAGCAACCTGTACCGTAGTACATGATCCGCCACCATACACCTGTACACCGTAGTACATGATTCCGCACCATACACCTGCTACCCGTAGTAATTGATTTCAGACACCATACACCTGTACCGTATACATTGATCGTAGATTCCGCACCATACACCTGTACCCGTAGTACATTGATTCCGCACCAGTAGTACATTGATTCCGCACCATACACCTGTACCCGTAGTATGGGATTATACATTTAGTTTAGTTGGCATTACCGCTCCTGTGTTTGCTCTAAACAATAAATGGGGCCATTCTAGGGTCTATAACATATACATGTATGTATGTATGTATGTGTATATATGTTTTAAGTTATGTTGGGTGAAAAAGGCAGCAAAAAACCTCCACCGTTTGCATATAACCAATAAAGAATATCACTTGTGAGCACATTCACATGTCATAGACAGGTCTGCAACCCTGCCTTTCAGCCATTATCACCTAGCATACTGTGCTCCACTGCAGTAAGGGATTCTGGGAAATGACATGCATATGAGCACACAATGTGTCACCTTTTGCCTGGAATATCCATTCACATGGACCCCGTAGTACATTGATTCTGCATCATACACCTGCATACGTAGTGCATGTCTGTGAGTGGTTTGACTTGCTTTGCTTGTCCCATGCTGTGCTTAAAAGCTGTGTGAACGGCGATACATTTGCTTAAATGGGCTCCATGTGAATGGATTTTCCAGGCAAAAAGTGACACATTGTGTGCTCATTTATATATATATATAAATAAATCAAATAAAATAAATCAGTACAGGATGGTTATGTTTCTGAATTCATAGACAAAGACCTTTCCGGCCTGAGGGAACCTCATATTGTATTATTATTATTATTAATTATTAATTATTAACCACATTCTAAGAATAAAGACCTGCTCAGCTTTTCCCCACAAACTTATTTGTCTACATGACTACATGTTTTTCTTGCTCTTGGTCCTGCAGACCATGCTCAATTCACTCTTTAATAATTGCTACATAACACTGCAGATCATTGCACCATTTACTTCTCCCCTGCTACATGAGTCTGCAGAGTATTGCGCTACTAATTATTTCCCCACTATTTGATTCTTCAGTGCTATGTAAGGTAAATTACAACATAAGGCAAGGGGAGGCCCTGTCCCACAGAGCTTACAATCGGAGTGCTATGTTGGGAAGGTTACAGACACAGTAGGAGTGGCTTATTAAGTAGTGCATTATTCACAGTCGGTGCCCTCGCTATGCCTTGGAGAGGTGCAGTGCCAGTTCTTACCCGGGTCTCAGCGGTGCCTGGAAGCTGTGGGTCGGTCTCTGATTATTCATTCTCACAGCCTTGAAATGCTCTGCCTGCAATGCCAACCATACACAGCAACCAGACAACTTATACACCGCGTGTCATAGATATGTGACATGCTCCTGATGTCATAATACACACTTGTAACCAGTGGCATGGTTTTTTCTCACTGTAAAACCTAAGAGGATCTTGAAAGGGAGAAAAGAGACTGAGTACCTATCACTGCCAGAGGTCAGCGAAGGGGCCAAGCACACACGTGGGAGACTGAGAAATATCCCTGTTATCCCCCAGTCAATATGCTTGTGCAGCTGCTTCCCAGTGCTAGAGAAGAGTTCATCTCCATTCCCATGAACAGGACTGGCATTTTCTCCAGCACAGGGAATGACAGCTGCATAGCATACTCACGGACAGGCTGATTACCAGTACATACTGAGACTCTGTTTCTGACGTGTTATTGTGTTTGCTCTCCTGCTGCTGATGCCCCCCGGTTCTGATCCCCCTGCCCCGGTTTGTGGTACCCTGCACACACACATCCAGCACTTCGGCTGCATTGTATTTGCACTGCTGAGCCTCTGCGGTGGTAGTGTTTGCACTTATCACTACACTCGTGGATACATTTAGTTGATACATTATTCCTTTATTTATTCAACACATTATCACTGTATTTATTTGATACATTATTCCGTTATTTATTCGATACATTATTCCGTTATTTATTCGATACATTATTCATTTATTTATTCGATACATTATTCCTTTATTTATTTGATACATTATGCCTTTATTTATTTGATACATTATGCCTTTATTTATTCGATACATTGTTCCTTTATTTGATACATTATGTCTTTAGTTATTTATGTGATACATTATTCCTTTATTTATTTGATACATTATTCCTTTATTTATTTGATACATTATTCCTTTATTGGATACATTATTCCTTTATTTATTTGATACATTATTCCTTTATTTATTTGATACATTATTCCTTTATTTGATACATTATTCCTTTATTTGATACATTATCCCTTTATTTATTTTATACATTATTCCTTTATTACGTGTTCTGATGTGTTTTTTTTCAGCACCTTCTTTGGTCTCTAAACTGAGCTTCCCTCCCCTTTACAACACTCCACCACTCTGCCCTGTCACTCCTGTGACATCACTGGGGGGGGGGAGGGGGGGTCACACAGGGTGAGGGGTAGGGTATACAGATGTAGCGGCCTTTTCTCTGCCGCGCAGCAACCTGAGCCGAGCTGGTCCCTGCCGTGAGATTTCAACAATTTTTCACGCGAGTTAGACGCGATTTAACCTAGGTTAACCGTGGCCGGAAAGTGGGCAGAAATGGCGTTGTCTGCAATACCGTTCAGAAACACAAGTCGGCGATCACGAGTTATTGTGTCTTAAAATCTAATTGCAATGGAACCTGTCACTTGTTCCTGTGCGCAGCTCGCCTGTTTACTGATAACCTAGTGAGATGTTCAGGTTACGTATCAGTGTCTCTGATGCATTCAAGTCAACTCATTGGGGTAGCAGCTCCGCAATCTGCTGCAGCCAGTTTCCGCCAGCAGCTGATTCGCGAGCCAGGGGGCGTCGGTGTCTCCTGCTGGTTCCGTCAGGGCAGGGAGATCAGACAGGGAGGAGGTCTCCACATCAGGGGAGCAGAACACAATGCACGGCCAGTGCACAGTCTCAGCGTGTGTGAAGTGGCAGCAGTCTTTATTACCTTATCCAGGCCTGGAGGTCTGTGGGACGGCAGCTCTGCAGGGTGTGGCAGCCAGGCTCCTCCACCCGCTCATTCATAAGCAGGTACAGTACATAGGGGTCACTGTACCCCGCTGTTTATGCAGATATATATATATATATATAATAGGTGTGTGTAACGGGTTTCCCTCCCCCCTCCCCCCCCCCCCCCCCCACAATCTCACATTGGCTTCCTTTACGTGAGGTAAACTGGCCCCTGTTTCTGTAATGTAGTGTGGTGCACCTGCTGGCTTACAGGACTCCTGAGTCTTCCGCGGTGATATGGGGAAATACATCAGGACTGGCTCATGAGGTAATGCTGAGAACTACTCACTTCTGGTACAGCGCCTCCATCTCTTCCAGGTCCCCACGACAGCAGGGAGGAGTCTCTGAAAGAGAACCTCTGGGTGCAGCTTCTCCCTGAATGACTCCAGTCTCGGGCAAGAAGGTTCTTTCATGTTGGACATTATTTATTAACATCTTTAGTGGCAGACTGCCCATCATTTCGGCCGTTCTCTAGCCGCTCGTCATAAAGGTTGCCCACCTCAAGGAAGTCCCTGGACACCACTCCTAGTGAGGGCCCTAGAAGCTGTCCTTGCTCTTCCCTTACTCTCTAATAGGGGAATAGTCTGCCCACCTCTCTCCTAGGGGAGGGCCACAATTCTTGCCAGAGCCCTGGCAGTATGTTGGGCCAGACAGTCTCATTCAGGTGGGATGAGACACTCACACACACTAAATTCAGGCAGTGTTGCATACTATATAGCTCCAGTAGGCACCACCCCTGTGTCACTGTAATTGGACACAGAGCATGATGTCACTTCCTTCACTACACAATACACATCACAGGGGATGAGGGCAAACCTGCCCTTTTAACAGGTTGATGATTACTCCTGGCAAACCTGCCCTTTTAACAGGGATTATTGCACAGGAGGAGAGAGGCATGTAACCCCAAAATGACACAGGGCTACATATGTAAGCCCCCGTTTGGGCTTACTATTTTGCTTGTAAAGGGTTAACTATTGTGGGATGTTGCGAAGTAGTAACCTTTCAAATATTGTTACAAATAAGTCTAACTGAAATGTAAGCTCCGTCTACTCTGTCATCAAGGGTGGGAGTAGCGTAAGGGAGCCAACCCACTGCCTTGTAACTATGGCGAACCATTCTGTCACCATTAAGTATACATATTGGGGGTGGGGGATTCTGGCCTTAGATCCCAGCAGGTATAGAGGAGGGGGTCTCACCTTGCTAGGTATGAAGGAATGGTCACCTGTATTGTATTCCATAGCAGGACGATTATCCAGTGGAAATGCCACCTCTCATTATGTGCCATAGGAGGGAAGTCCGTGGGAGCCCTAGAACCGGGACTCACTGGGGGGAGTACCACACTGGACTGGCTCTAACGCCGATTCCACGCCTAGGCACACAAGACCCCCAGTTGTAGGGGCTAGAGGGACCCTGCGCAGGATGACGGGTAACGAGAGCCTGGATTTAAGGCACGCCTTGAACCTAGCCCTGGTAGGGGTCTGGAAAAAACTTCTGGTATTGAGTTAATGGAGGCTATGTTCCTGCCACTATGGAAGCTATGAAAAGGATAACAAAAGCCGTGTGTACCTCCCTGGTCACAAGGATCCCAGGGAAGCTGTGTGTAAGAATGACTGTCAATAAAACCAGTCCTGTTTGTGCCATAAAGTTCCTGCCGCCCTTTATTAGCATCTCCCCTCTACATCTGAGCTTACAACAAGCAGCCGCCGGACACCAGCACCCTGAGAGAAGGTAGTAAGAGTCTGTGCATTAAACCTTTCTACACTATCCTTGTGCAACATCTCATTTTGAGCTGGGCAAGGGGGGGGTTACATAAAGATATACATGTAACAGGTGTTCCCCCACCCCAAGGGAGATTTCACTGTTACCGGGTGTCCTTATGCTGCTCATCTGTGAGGCTTACAGGATACTGAGTGTCCGCCGATGTTAGTGGGGAAGACAGGACAGGCTTTCAGGATATCCTCGGTTGTTTCTGGGCGCAGCGCCTCCATTTCCAGCAGGCCCCGGCAGAACCGGGTGCTGTTCCTGCAGGAAAACCCTCTTGCTCTCCCCCTGATAATCTGCAGCCTCAGGCAGGAGTATAATAACAGGAGCTTGGTGTTTATTTCTTCGTATACAGCAACACAACATACTCTCCTAGCAAGAGAGACTCACTCCCACTGGACCCAACATAACCCAGCAGAAGATCACCTTGCAGTTTGCTGCTCTGTTTGTCCTGGACTCAACCCCCGGGCTTGAGGCCCCAAAGGTCTATCCCTGTCTCCCATACCACCTGGTGGAATAAGGGGTATTACCCCCTGATGGTGGGGATGGAAGGTGGCCAAAGCCCTGGCTCCACATTTACAATAACCTAGTAAATTTATCTCTGCAGCCTCTTTTGTACCCAGGGGAGGGTTCTACGTCTGAGCCCCTGATAGGTCAGCACACAGGCCATAGGCCCACCCCCTGTCACTCAAGGGAGTTGTTTACTGCTGCAGCAGCATGGGCATAGATTTAACCCTAACACTGCCTGCGCTGGTACTAGGGCTTTGTGTGTTAGGTAGGGCAGATTAGTAGCCAAAAGGATACATGGCTACAACAATATGTTATGTACAAAAATAAGTGCCCTTCCAAAAGTGAAATAAGCTGTAACGCATAGCCATAACCTGAACAATATCGCATCGCTGACATTTATCGGGCGCCGGGTTAACTCCTAAGCTAATCACATGTTAACCTAACCACGCAGATCCACAAAGCTCCGCTCGTGTTAGCGCATGGAAATAACGTTACGATAATTAGGTCCCACGAAATCCTGCGGTTACATTCAGAGGCTGGTTATCATCGTGTTATTCCTGGGAGAGCCTACAAGCACAAGGGACAGGTCTTACCTGCTACCCACAAGATTGTACGGAGTGTAGGACTTAACCCTTTCATTGCGTGTGTCATACAAAGATATATATATTGTGTGACACATTAATGGCTGAAACACACCACTTCCACCAGTCTCCTTATGTCTCTTACTATATTCATATATCTCCATCTCTCCTTTCTTCCCCACTTCTCAGTTCACATGAACTTCTTTCTTACCTGCGCCCTCTGTCACCACACAGCTATACCCCCTTCACTAAAACACACCCCTACAAATCATCCTCACACATTCTCTTTCTTTCCATGCTTCTCCTTGCTTCTAGGGATATCTCTCCCAATCCTGGTCCCTGCCTTATTTCTACTTGCTCTCGTCCTCGCCTCCCACATCCAACTTCTACTCCTTCTGGTGTTAACCCCTCCAACCTCATACCCATCCCCTGCCACCCTCCCTCCTCTCTCCCATTCTCCTGTGCCCTTTGGAATGCTCGCTCCCTCTCTAACAAGTTCCTCTCTGTGCATGACTTCTTTCTCTCTCACTCCCTGCTTCTCTTTGCTATAACTGAGACCTAGCTCACTCAGTCTGACTCTGCTCTGGAAGCTGCCCTCTCTTATGGTTGCCTTTCCTTCTCCCACACTCCGCGCCCTGATGGCAGTGGTGGGGGCGTGGGGCTCCTGCTCTCCTCTCTCTACCGTTACCGAACCCTTCCTATTCCCCCCTCTCTTGCTTTTCCCTCCTTTGAGGCTCACACTGTCTAGATCTTTTCTCCTCTCCCTGTGGCGGTCATCTATCGCCCACCTACCTCTACTTATCCCCCTTCTGCCTTTCTCTCTCACTTTGAATCCTGGTTCTCTTTCTCTCCTCAGACTCCCCTGTTCTTCTCCTTGGGGACTTCAATTGCCACATTGATGACCCCTCTCTCCTTTGGGCTTCCCGCTTTCTTTCTCTAACCTCTTCTTTTGGCCTTCAACAGTGGACTGCCGTCGCAGCCAACCCACAAGGATGGCCACTACTTAGACCTGGTTTTCACTAAGAACTTCTCTCTCTCCAATTTCTCCATTTCCCCTTTTCCTCTCTCTGACCATCACCTCATCTCATTCTCTCTATCTCGCTTCTCCCCTTCTCCACCTCCGTCTAGCCCCGGTTTTGCAGAAACCTGCGCTCTATTCACTTACCTGACTTTGAGTCCACTTTACACTTCTCCCTCTCCTCTCTCAGCTCTGCTACAGACCCTGACAACCTGGTCAGGAACTACAACTCTGCCTTGTCCTCCTCTCTTGATCTACATGCCCCGCTTTCTCTCTGCAGCACACGCCCATCTAACCCTAGACTCTGGTTAAATTCCCACACGCGCATGCTGCGTTCCTCCACTCGTTCCTCTGAATGCCTCTGGAGGAAATCTCATACTCTCGCAGACTTCCTTCACTACAAATTTATGCTATCCTGTTTCAACTCTGCCCTCTCGCAAGCTAAACAAGCCTACTTTTCTTCACTAATCAACATGCACAAGTCTAACCCACGCCGACTGTTCTCTGTCTTTGATACTCTACTCAAACCACCCTCAGCTGCCTCTCCTTCCTCCATCTCCGCTCAGGACTTTGCTAACTATTTTAAGGAAAAGGTGGAATCCATACGTCAGAACATCCCCTCTGTTTCTTCCTCCCATCCTACACCTCTTCCTAACTCTCCTGCCTTCCTTGACTCTTTTTCCACTGTCTCAGAGGAGGATATGTCGCTGTTGATCGCCTCTTCTCCCTCTACCACTTGCCCTCTTGACCCCATTCCCTCCCATCTCCTAAAACCTCTTGCTCCTACTATAATCCCTACGCTCACAAACATGTTTAACTCCTCCCTCTGCTCTGGAACCTTTCCATCCTCCTTCAAACATGCAACAGTCATACCATTACTCAAAAACAGCAAGCTTGACCCTACCTGTCTTTCTAACTATTGACCTGTCTCCCTCCTGCCTTTTGCCTCTAAACTCCTTGATCGTCTTGTATTCTCTCGCTTGCTCCATTTTCTCAACACCTATTCTCTCCTAGACCCTCTACAATCTGGCTTCCGCACTGCTCACTCCATGGAAACAGCCCTCACTAAAATAACTGATGACCTCCATGCTGCCAAAGACAGAGGTCATTACACTCTGCTCATATTACTCGACCTCTCTGCAGCATTTGACACCGTGGACCACCCTCTTCTCCTTCACATTTTCCATACTCTTGGTATTCGGAACAAAGCTCTATCCTGGATCTCATCCTACCTCTCCCATCGTACTTTCAGTGTCTCTTCTGCTAACACCTCCTCCTCTATTGATCTCTCTGTGGGGGTACCCCAGGGCTCTGTCCTGGGACCTCTTCTCTTTTCTCTGTATACACTCTCTCTAGGTGACCTAATAGCATCTTTTGGGTTTAATTATCACCTCTATGCTGACGACACACAAATATACTTTTCAACACCCGACCTTACACCTGCTGTTCAAACCAAAGTTTCTGAATGTCTCTCTGCTATATCATCCTGGATGGCCCTCCGCCGCCTTAAACTCAACATGGCTAAAACAGAGCTCCACATAATTCCTCCCAAACCTGGCCTTACTACCTCCTTCCACATTACTGTTGGAACTACCATCATTCACCCAGTAGCCCAAGCACGCTGCCTAGGGGTCACACTCGACTCCTCTCTCACATTCGCCCCTCACATTCAAAACATTTCTAAAACCTGTTGCTTTTTCCTCCGCAATATAACTAAGATACGCCCTTTCCTCTGTTGCTCGACTGCTAAAACTCTGACTCGGGCCCTCATTCTCTCCCGTCTTGATTACTGTAACCTCCTGCTGTCCGGCCTTCCTGCCTCTCACCTGTCTCCCCTACAATCTATACTAACTGCTGCTGCCAGAATCACTCTACTCTTTCCTAGATCTGTCTCAGCATCTCCCCTCATGAAATCCCTCTCCTGGCTTCCGATCAAATCCCGCATCTCACACTCCATTCTTCTCCTCACTTTTAAAGCTTTACACTCTTCTGCCCCTCCTTACATCTCAGCCCTAATTTCTCGTTATGCACCATCCAGACTCTTGCGTTCTTCTCAAGGATGTCTTCTTTCTACCCCCTTTGTATCTAAAGCCCTCTCCCGCCTTAAACCTTTTTCACTGACTGCCCCACACCTCTGGAATGCCCTTCCCCTCAGTACCCGACTAGCACCCTCTCTGTCCACCTTTAAGACTCAACTTAAGACACACTTGCTTAAAGAAGCATATGTATAGCACTGTGGATATTCTGAACACATGATACATAAAGCTTGGCCCCCTGCATACGCACTTACCAGAACTCCCTCCTACTGTCTCTGTACATTCTCCCTACCTACCAATTAGATTGTAAGCTCCTCGGGGCAGGGACTCCTCTTCCTTAATGTTACGTTTGTCTGAAGCACCTATTCCCATGACCTGTTATTTATATTATCTGTTATTTATTTGATTACCACATGTATTACTACTGTGAAGCGCTATGTACATTAATGGCGCTATATAAATAAAGACATACAATACCAACAGATGAATCTGCAATTGTGTTCTTTTAATTGTTAAGTCCAAACACTGACCCAGTGTAAGCAATCAGCCACTGCTACCAGCAACTACTGTTATACTGGGCTTACAAAGAACCCATACCTAACGGCAGTGCCGTCTTAACGCACGGGCACGCTGGGCAGTTGCCCGGGGGCCCCACGAGCATAGGGGCCCCACGCTAATCTGTGCACAGACCAGAATTTAACACTAATTTTCCGATCACCCGCCTCAGCATTCACACCTCCCGCTAACTCGGTAGAAGGAGAAAAATGACGACTTGCAGTGGAGAGTTGGCGTGTCTGCATTCGCCAGAGAAATGTGGCCGTATTTATTGCTTGCAATGTTATGGAAGCAGAATATTGTAACGGATTCCCCGGAGGCAATTAACAGCTGGGGACAACAATTGCTGTGTAGGCCGGGCCCAGGGCACTGCTTTGCCCGGGGGCCTATAATGCTGTTAGGTCGGCCATGCTTAACAGAGAAAAACACGGGGTTGTGACCCCAAACCGATGATATTGTAATGCTATTATTATTATTATTATTATTATTGACAGCCATGTTTCCAGCATGTTACAATATAATCCCAAGGAACAATATAACCAATACAGTTCATTTAAAATACGGAAACACAAGGAAGCTTCCACCTAGTACATTTTCCTATTGTAGTGTTAATGTTCGTACTTTGGGTTTTACGCAGTATTAATATGATTACATTGTATCTGTGCATGATACAGCCCAGAGTTTTGGAAAGCAATGAGAAGTTTATTGAGAATCAGATAATCCTTTCTGTGGGATAACAGACAATTACAAAGCAGCATTTAAGCAAAAAGCAACATGGATGAATCTTCCGCGGGTTCATGCAGGGGCCACGGGCTCATATAGCTTCGTATCCAGCCGTGGGTGAGGATTTGTGGGCCAGGATGTGGCAAATCGCTGGTGAGAGAAGGGTTAGCTGTTAGAGGTCATTACAGAGGGGGTTTCCAAGTTCACGCGTAGCTGGGGTTGCCAACAGGCTGGTCTGACGCAGACTCGTTTCATTGGTTCCCATTACACAATAGACTCAATTAACTACAAATGGGAGGCAATGTAAATAAAATATACATATATACTAAGTATCAATATATGGAAAGAGGGTTATAAAACTGGGACTGACTAAGGCTTAGTGGTGCGCACTGCCGGAACAAATACCTAATCTCAATGGAGGCGCACATAATGCGCACAATAGCGACCGCATTTCCAAGCGCTGACCGCGTGACGTCCGCTTCACGTGAAGCGGTTCAGCCAATGAGGGCGAACCAGCTTTGTAACGCGTCCGCCACGCGTCCCCAGTCTCCTGCAGCCGAGTTCACAGATCGCTGGGGCTGCAGGAGTGTGCGAGGCGATGGGATCCATCACGCGCGAGTGCGCAGGTTCTATAATCTTAGCCTAAGCCTGTCCGGGGAGAGAGGGAGGGAAGAGACTATAAAGTTTTCAGATACCACCAGTGGCTCACAGACCACCATTTGAGAACCACTGGCGTAGCTCAGCCAGGGACTACATATCTTTGAAAAACTCACCTGCAAAGCCCAAGATGGGGACCGCAGCCCAGGACAGGTAGAAAGACCACTGGTAGTTAACGGAGGACTGGTTGACCGAAGATGCCGTCTCCCCAGTGAATACAGACATTCCGATGAGAAGGAAGACGGCTGTAATATACAAAGAGGGTCACAACACAATAAATATCTCACCCTGTTGCCCCATCATATGTACCTCTTACTATCAACCACCTGGCAGCTGACTCCAAGTGAATAACGTATGCATGCTCGGATAAGCGAAGTGAAGACATCAGCTGCACTTGGTGGCCACTTTGGTTGTGTGTCTGTGTTTGTGTTCTCCCTGCAAGAGGCCAAACGCCGTGGCCAATTCTGATACATTTACGTTGACATCTCCGTGGCAATGATAATTATTCAATGTGCAATAGGTATTTGAGTTGCACTTAGACTCTTGCCAACATTTTCAATATCCCTCCTTGTCCCCTTCTCCTTACATCTTTCCCCTGGTGTCTGGTGGGTATATTTAACACACAGGTATCCCTGCTTCGTTATCTTCAAAAAGCCCCATGTGGCACCGAAACGTTGATTATTGCTTCTAATTCTGTAAATAAATGTGAATAACTTTCTTCACAGGTCCCCTGGATGCCGGATTTCTGTGTTGGAATTGTGCAGTATAACTGTTCTTACATCTCGGCCTTATTGAGAATAATATGTTTTGTTTTATTTTCAACGTTCAGACAGTTTGTTGTGAATGAGATTGTTGCATGGAAGTGTTTACAGTTTGTGATATTATGTTAACTGGATTTATTTTCAAGTCGCAATCATGTGAGTGGAAGTGATATTCAGTACCTACATTTTTGTTTGATTTCAAGACAGCGCGGGATCGCTGCGACAGGCCGCGCGTGAACGCAGCGACAGGCCGCGCGTGAACGCAGCGACAGACCGCGCGTGATCGCTGCGACAGACCGCGCGTGATCGCAGCGACAGACCGCGCGTGATCGCAGCGACAGACCGCGCGTGATCGCAGCGACAGACCGCGCGTGATCGCAGCGACAGACCGCGCGTGATCGCGGCGACAGACCGCGCGTGATCGCGGCGACAGACCGCGCGTGATCGCGGCGACAGACCGCGCGTGATCGCGGCGACAGACCGCGCGTGATCGCAGCGACAGACAGTCGCCGCCATTCTGGAGGACTTAGGTGCCGATGCCTTGACTGTCAGTGGAAACGCTGCTTATTTACAGGCTCGTATAATACAACACAATAGTGCGAGAGTTAATTGGCCGGACATTACCGCTTTTAACTAAAGTCAATTTGACAATTTGATGAGACAATCCACACATTTATGGTGTTTGAATGTTGTTTTCCCGTGTTTCATCCATGTTATGAATTTATGTCCTATTAGCTTTACTCACTCATCCCACAACGCGGTATAAAATAGCGCGTTTCCTAGTTATTTATATATAGCCAATAACGTATCCATCATTTTACAAAAAAACACAATAGAAGGAAAAGGAAGTGGAAGGGATGCAAAGAAGACCGCGACAAACAGAGCGCAGAAGATAAGTCGGTGTACAGCGAGGAAGGAGATCTGAGATGTAGGGAGGAACAGACGAGTGTAAACAGAGCCTTGACGCAGCATTTGGATTTGATTTCAATGGACAAAGTTGCGAAACAGGTACACGTGTTAGTAGTAGGTTGCAATAATCAAGAAGGGAGAGAATAAGGGCACGCATTAGAGTTTTTAAAGAGTGAGAGTGGAAAGGGTGGATCGAGGAAGAAGCAACACATTCTAGCCAAAGCAGGCTGTGGTGACTGGACAAATGTGTGTTCCATTTACTGAGAAAATGTGGCCACTGTGGGATAATAATCCAGGCAGGTCTGTCATGATATCTTACTCAATGATGCCAAAGTTGCTAACAGACCAGCATGTTAATGACCCAGGAGGACAAAGGACTTTGAAACAACAGCGGCTTTAAATCTGAACCCCTTCAGTCTACATCTGCATTGTCCCAAAGGCAGACGCCTGATGGGGTTCCCCAAGAACTGCTCCTCTCTGCACAGGACCAGCGTGCTAAGCGTTAATATCTGCATTTGCTTATTGCTCTGTTACATCAGCCCCACCCTCTGGAATATTAATGACCCAGGAGGACAAAGGACTTTCAAACCACAGCTGCATTGAATCTGAACCCCTCAGTCTACATCTGCGTCACCCCATAGGCGGACAGCCTTTGGCGCAGCCAAAGGGCAGCTAAAGGGTGTGAACCATTTGCTAATGTTTGGCAATGTTAAAGCTTCTCTATTTCAATCTGAAACTCACCAGCCCTTTCATCCCCTGTACCCAATTTTCCAACACTAACTGTCAATGAAATGTCTGTTAATTGACTGTATAACCTCTGGTTATGTAATGTAACCACGTATTGTTATAACTCGGTGCCCAGGATATACCTGAAAACGAGACGTAACTCTCATTGTATCACTTCCTGGTAAAACATTTTATAAATAAATAAAAACATGGAAATAGGCTAGCAGGACATGGTCATTATCATACTCCTGACATGGAGTTAGTTAGTAGGTGGAGTTAGTTAGTAGGTGGAGTTAGTTAGTAGGTGTGAAGTACCTGATATGAATTCCAAGATGCTGGCTGCCAATGGTCCGGTGACTCTGCCCAGGGAAAAGTTGGCAAATGCAATACCAGAGGACAGCAACCCAAGAATGAGCAAAGCAGTGGAGATGATAAGGAGCCCCCGGGTGGCATCAATATACTCTGCGGAGACAACATGGAAGATGTGTGATGTGCGAGTCTGGCCCCAGCCCACACACTGCCAGAATCTGATCCCCATTCGCTGAACACTTATACACCATCTCAGAGGCACACGTACACCAGGGTCCAATCACTTTCTCTACCCTACATATTCAGACCACTCGAGGTATCAACCTAGCATTAATACACGCCGGCAGAAGGCTGAGCCATCGTGTATTATTTCTGAGTAACTTGACCAGAGAGTGGTAATGCAGGGTAAGCCCCAAATATGTATATAGATATACCTATATATTTATGAATATGTATCTGTGTATGTACAGTATGTGTATGCATCTATTTGTGTATAAGTATATCTATGTTGGAGTGTGTATGTATAGATGTGTGTATAAATAGTTGTGTTTATAACTATGTGTCTATCTATGTATTTGAATGTATATGTGTTTATGTCAGTGTGTGTGCATGTTTGTATGTATGCGAGTTTGTGTCTGTGTGCATGTTTGTATGCATGCGAGTTTGTGTCTATGTATTACACAACTCTCCCTGTCTATGAAGTAGACTCCCTAATACAGGGTTCTAAACTCCAGTCCTCAAGACCCCAAACAGGTCAGATTTTCAGCACAGGTGGCTCAATCAGTGACTCGGTAAAATACTGCACCACCTGTGCTGAAGCAGGCTCTTCAGCTGCATCACTGATTGAGTCACCTGTGCTGAAGATGGGATCTCCTTAAAACCTCAGCACTCACAACAAGAAAACTGGCAAACACTGCTAGCAAGAATACAGAATGCAATATGCAGAGCGATGTAATACAGGGAGAACAGAGCACAATGTTGGGGGGTTAGCCTTAGTTTCTTAGGGCTTGCGGACCACCCACCTGCACTAGCACTGCTCCTAAATGTAACCAATAGGTGAGTGTAATCAGACCCTATTTTCTCTTTATACTTATTACCCAGGGGTATACACTGATACGTGTGCTTTTCTAACAATGTTTTAAAGACGGCCCATTTATCTTCTACATTATTCCCGGCAAAAAAGTAATCCCAATGTATTCCATGTATATTATTCCTCAGCTTATTAAAATCTGCCTTTCTAAAATGTAAGGTCTTTGTTGAACCCAAGTAATCTGTTTTGATCATTTATTTCAAATGAGACCATGTTATGATCACTGTTTCCCAAATGTTCCTGGACTTGAATATTTGATGTTTGATATTACCAAATCTAGTAATGCCCCCCTCCCCTAGCTGGTTCCTCAATAATTTGGGCGAGGAATTGTCTTTTAGCACCAGAAGCACAAGAAGTCTTACCAGCTCCTGAGGACACTTTCATGCAGTGGTCTCTGAAGCACACCTGCCAGAGTCCCATATGAAACGGATTCTCGCCAAAATTCACCAACCAAAAATCGGACAGCAGCCCCGTGAGCAGCAGGATGAAGCCGAGACATGAGCCGATAATTCCCAAAACGTTATTGCACAGCATCCTCTCACACCAGCGACCACCGTGCTGTTAGAAAACCTGGGAACAAAATAAGATTACTGGGAGTCCAGTGGGGGAGCTGGGGTTAGTGAAGGAGTTTGGGGTGGGGTGCGCATGCAGGGGTGTCATGATCTCAAATAGAAGTATGGGTTTTTAGAAGAGGAAGGATAAGAAGTGAGACAGGGCCAGGTTTTCAATTAACAAAATACTGAACTGGACAGAGTTTGATCTAGTGTGATCTTTCAAAGTAAAGTTTTGATTTGTTAGAGCACATCACAGTTTTCTTTACTTAATGCTTATCGTTACAACTCAACCTCAAGAACCTCTAGGGGCTAACTGGCACATTTTAGACCGTGGGACATGCCCAACCAATTGACTAAGGAATCAGGTGGCCCACACACACAGCATATACACATGCACACACACCAGATACATGCACCATACACGCATGGGGGGGGGGGGGGTTTAGCATTTTGGTGCTGAGAGGTTATTGAATGGGAAAAAGAAGCAGGAGCTCTAATGGCTGGAGAAGACAGTGCTGCATGAACCTAGCCGCCTGTACCTGCAACCTACACTCAGAGGTTACTGTATGCAGTATAGTATATGGCTGTGTTCCGGCTGCAGGCTGCTCTTTAAGTGACAGAAGCCAAAAGACAGGCTGAGAGGCAAGAGAGTAGGATAGAAAACAGGCTCCAGGCACTCCAAAACGATCCAATTCTCTTCTGAGTGTAAAGAAAAAACTGTGGTCCCAGAGATGAGTAAAGATGAAAAAATATTTATTGCAACATACAAGGGTGAACAATAAAATACCTCCCAAGGTATTGGGAGGTATTTTATTGTTCACCCTTGTATGTTGTGTAGCTGTGACAGGGCTGCTTGCACTTTTTTAGAAGTTAAATGCATGTTTGCTTTCTGGCATCAAGTGCACCACTTTATCTTTCTTTCTTTCTTTCTTTCTCTGTCTTTTTTTGCTGGGCCCAGCGATCTTTTTTTTGTTTCCTTTATCTGAAACTTTACTAACCTTTAATGTGGTGTCCTGAGGTTAGTCAGTACAATACAGGTCTGGTTGGAGTTAAACACAGTTTGATGTTACACAGCCATGGGGCAGTCTCTGTTAAAAAGGAAAAGGGTGTTTCCTTCCTGCATACCATCCAGGGTGGATTACACCATGGTATGGAGGGGGGGAAATTAACGTAAGTGATACTGAATGTCATTTATTTTGCAGAGTAAAAACATGCATGGGATGTTTGTAAAAGGTACTGTTCTTTATTTTGGGGCTTGCTATAAAAAAATGTATGTTGTGTGAAGTGTATTATGTTTGCTAATTGTGTAAGTTTTGGGAGACAACTCTCCTGTGTGGTTTACCTAATTTGGTTTTGTCCTAATTAACCAGTAATAAAAGGGAGGGGGTTTCTTTCCCTTGGGTCTCTTTCTGCACTCCTTGTTGCTGCTATGTGATATGAGGATGTCTGTGGAACTTCAGTGAAAGGATGCAAACTTTCTAATGCAGATATTGCTGGCTACTCTGTGGCTGGAGACATCACGCTGGGAGAACTGGTTGTTGTACACCTGAATGTGGAATTCCTAATAAAAAGAAGGTTCAGAGAACAGCAAAAGCCTCTTTCATTCTTCCCAGGGTCTGATGCTGCTGCTTCTTTAAATAAAGGCTGGGATGCAACCTTTCACATATGGTGACAGCGGTGGGATATAAAAACCAGCATTTTAATATATTTACATACCTTGAATATGCAGCCAAACAGTCTTATTCTGTATATGTTTATGTCTTGATTATGCACTTTGTGTGACCAACATGGACTTAAGAATGTTCTAAGTGATTAACATAGACATAAGGATTTAATGACATAGTCACTTGTGAAGAGGCTGAAAAGTATTGAAGGGGTTAAATCTTTTATTCTGCTTTCGCGGGCTTTTAGGGTATTTAACAGGCTGTCACCACTTCTCCCCACTCCGAGACGAAGCCCTCTGTGTAAGGGTGAAACGCGTTGAGGGGGAGACGCTGGTGTAGCCCTGGTGTGTGTTGAATAAAGTTTATTGAAGAGACATCCGGGAGCCTTTTTTCAGACATGCGCAGTTGCGCCGAATCTCCACCATTTTCCTGATTCATATCGACGGTGGCACGCAGGAGCAGGCGAGGAGAGTGGGTCCCAAACCGGAGGAGCAGGTGATGTAGTATTGTTATCCCCTGCACCGGTTGAATCTGTGGCCCTGCATAGCTCCCTCGTATCACTCCAGTGTCTGATACTTCCAGACCTGTGTAATTGCACTGAAGCGCACGGCAGACTCCCTGGCACTTCTATACCATCATATGTATTACGGCATTGTGTATTAACCAGGGTACGCAAGGATCCTCAGTCTTCTTTGCAGGTGGAGCAGGTCATGGTGCCAAAAGTATTTCGGAAGGAGATTCTTCGGTTGGCACATGATGTTCCCATGGGGGGTCGTATGGGCAGAGACAAGACCTTATATAGAATATTAATGCATTTCTTTTGGCCTAAAGTACATTAGGATGTGGAAGAATATTGTGCCTCTTGCCCTATATGCCAACAGGTGGCCCCAGTAAACCTCATGGATCGGGGGAAATTGATCCCTATACCGGTAGTTGGGGAAGCTTTTGACCGGGTGGCCATGGATGTGGTGGGTCCTTTACAAAAAAGTTCTAAAGGTAATCAGTATATACTGGTACTATGTGATTATGCCACCAGGTATCCAGAAGCAATTCCCTTGCCCAGTGTTACTGCTAAGAATGTAGCGAATGCTCTTATTCAAGTATTTGCAAGGGTAGGAATCCCCCTTGAAGTTCTCACGGATGAGGGATCAAATTTCATGTCAAATTTAATGAAAGAGGTGTATCAATTGTTGGGAATCCACACCCTACGTACATCCCCATATCATCCCCAAACTAATGGTTTAGTAGAGAGGCTAAACGGGACACTAAAAAGGATGATTAGAAAGGTGGTAGGTGAGCAGCCTAACAAATGGGACCAGTGGTTGCCTTATTTATTGTTCTTATACAGGGAAGTACCACAAGCCTCAACAGGACTTTCCCCGTTTGAGTTACTTTATGGAAGGCAACCCCGGGATCTGCTATCATTAATCAAAGATTCCTGGGTGCAGCGGGATCCTTTGAGGGATAATATAGTAGGATATATTACCCAGATGAGGGAAAGGATTATCCGGATGCAGGATCTGGCTAATGAAAATTTGAGGGAGGCTCAACAACACCAGAAAGTGTGGTATGACAAAAAGTTCAGAGATAGGGTATTCCTTCCTGGGGATAAAGTGCTCCTCTTGTTGCCCGATAGAGAGAATAAACTGGTAGCTAGATGGCAAGGTCCATATACCATTGTGGAAAGAAAGGGGGCTGTGAACTACCAAGTAAGCATACCAGGAAGAAGGGACCAGTCTATATACCATGTTAATTTGTTAAAAGGTTGGAAAGAGAGAGAAAAAATGTCTTTGATGGTCCTGAGAGAATGTGAACCTGATATGGCAGGTGAGGCATATCAGATATTGCAGTTGGAAAGTAAGGAAGACGCAGTAACGTCTGGGGAGGAACTTTCAACAAAGCAAAGGGATATGTTAAAGAAACTAGTTACTCGGTATGCACATGTATTTACGAAAAGGCCAGGACGCACTACACAAGCAGTTCATAGGATAGAGACTGGGGATGCAAGACCTATCCATACCCGTCCCTATCGTATCCCTGAGAGGCAGAAAAAGATAGTGGAAAAAG
Organism: Ascaphus truei; assembly: GCA_036426205.1. Lineage (NCBI taxonomy): Eukaryota > Metazoa > Chordata > Amphibia > Anura > Ascaphidae > Ascaphus > Ascaphus truei. The sequence continues at coordinate 2,830,100 of CM071572.1, forward strand.
AAGTGCACAAATGTTGGAAATGGGGCTTATTGAGGTTTCCACCTCAGAATGGTGTTCCCCAATAGTGTTGGTACCTAAAAAAGATGGAACAGTACGATTCTGTGTAGATTCTGTGTAGATTTTCGAAAGTTAAATGAGGTGGCCCGTTTTAATGCCTACCCTATGCCCCGCATTGATGAGCTTTTGGATCTAGTGGGTAAGGCACATTATATCAGCACTTTGGACCTTACAAAAGGCTATTGGCAGATTCTGGTGGAAGCGTCAGATAGGCCCAAGACAGCATTTGCCACCAACCAGGGGCTCTATCAATTTGTAACCATGCCCTCCGGTTTGCATGGGGCCCCCGCGACCTTTCAAAGAATGATGAATAGGTTGTTAGTAGGGAGGGAACAGTTTGTGGCAGCGTATCTAGATGACGTAGTGATCTATAGCCCAGACTGGGACAGTCACTTAAACCATCTAGAGGAGGTGGTTGAGTTGATTGCTCAGGCTGGGTTAACCATAAACCCAAAGAAATGTGCCCTGGGTTTCACACAAACTAGATATTTGGGATACATGTTAGGAAATGGAGAGGTGCGACCGGAAAAGAGCAAGGTGAATGCTATTCGGGAAGCAGCGATACCTAGAACTAAAAAGGAGGTAAGATCCTTTCTTGGATTGGTAGGATATTACCGAAGGTTTATCTCTAACTTTTCATCCATAGCAGCCTCGCTGACCGATTTAACCAAGAATAAGGAACAAAATTTGGTGACCTGGACTCTAGAGTGTAATGCTGCATTTAATCAGTTGAAGGATATTTTATGCAATGAACCAGTGTTGAAAAGTCCAGACTTCAAGTTACCATTTATTGGACACTGTGATGCTTCAGAGGTGGGGCTAGGGGCAGTACTTAGTCAGGAAGTTGAAGGGGTGTTTTGTATATAAGCCGTAAGCTATATCCAAGAGAAACCAGATATGCCACGGTTGAGAATGAATGTCTGGCAATTAAGTGGGCATTGGAAGTGTTACCTGTTGGGGCAGCAATTTTCACTAGTTACCGATCATCATGCCCTTACGTGGCTAAACATTATGCAATGTAAAAACGCCCGGGTTACCCGATGGTATCTAGCCCTGCAACCATTTAAATGTACGGTATCATACCGTCCGGGAAGTCAGCATCATAATGCAGATAATTTATCCCGATATGGGGCTGAAATAACTAGGAAGGAAGGTGCTGAGAAATAGCAAGATTGATATTCAGGAACTTTAGTGTATTTAGATTTGACAACAGTAAATGTGGTTTTGTCTCATATAGGGCCTGGACATGGAACCTCTAGAGTGGGAGGGCGGAAGTTCCCTATTTCTCAGTATAGGTGAGTAAAATTGCAGCACCCCTGTCTCTTGCAAAAGTATGTTGGAGAAAAATCCTGACTGTTTTCCTCTTAAAGTGGGGGATATGTGACAGGGCTGCTTGCACTTTTGTAGAAGTTAAATGCATGTCTCCTTTCTGGCATCAAGTGCACCACTTTTCTTTCTTTCTTTCTGTTTCTGTCTTTTTTTGCTGGGCCCAGTGATCTTTTTTTTGTTTCCTTTATCTGAAACTTTACTAACCTTTAATGTGGTGTCCTGAGGTCAGTCAGTACAATACAGGTCTGGTTGGAGTTAAACACAGTTTGATGTTACACAGCCATGGGCAGTCTCTGTTAAAAAGGAAAAGGGCGTTTCCTTCCTGCATACCATCCAGGGTGGATTACACCATGGTATGGAGGGGGGGGGGATTAAAGTAAGTGATACTGAATGTCATTTATTTTGCAGAGTAAAAACATGCATGGGATGTTTGTAAAAGGTACTGTTCTTTATTTTGGGGCTTGCTATAGAAAATTGTATGTTGTGTGAAGTGTATTATGTTTGCTAATTGTGTAAGTTTTGCGAGACAACTCCCCTGTGTGGTTTACTTTATTTGGTTTTGTCCTAATTAACCAGTAATAAAAGGGAGGGAGTTTCTTTCCCTGGGTTCTTTTTCTGCACGCCTTGTTGCTGCTATGTGATATGAGGTTGTTCCCTTCTGCACTCCTTGTTGCTGCTATGTGATATGAGGTTGTTCCCTTCTGCACTCCTTGTTGCTGCTATGTGATATGAGGATGTCTGTGGAACTTCAGTGAAAGGATGCAAACTTTCTAATGCAGATATTGCTGGCTACTCTGTGGCTGGAGACACCACGCTGGGAGAACTGGTTGTTGTACACCTGAATGTGGAATTCCTAATAAAAAGAAGGTTCAGAGAACAGCAAAAGCCTCTTTCATTCTTCCCAGGGTTTGATGCTGCTGCTTCTTGAAATAAAGGCTGGGACGCAACCTTTCACAGTAGCCCTGTGTAATTTTGGGGTTACATGCCTCTCTCCTCCTGTGCAGTAAACCCTGTTAAGAGGGCCGGTTTGCCAGGAGAAATCATGAGGTTTGCCCTCATCCCCTGTGAGGTGTAATGTGTAGTGAAGGAAGTGACATCATTCTCTGTGTCCACTTACAGTGACACAGGGGTGGTGCCTACTGGAGCTATATTGTACGCATAACTTCCTAAAGTTAGAGGGTGAGAAAGTGTTGCAGTTTTGAAGTTGTAGTATGTGTGACTGTCTGACCCAACAGGGCTCTGGCAAGGATTGTGGCCCTCCCTTAGGGGAGAGGTGGGCAGACTATTCCCCTTACTCTATTAGAGAGTAAGGGAAGAGCAAGGACAGCTTCTAGGGCCCTGACTAGGAGTGGTGTCCAGGGACTTCCTTGAGGTTGGCAACCTTGAATATGTGCGGCTAAAGACCAGCCGCTATGATGGGCACTCTGCCAGTGAAGATGTCAATAAAGATTGCCCTGTTTGAAAGAACCTTCTTGCCTGAGACTGGAGTCATTCAGGGAGAAGCTGCACCCAGGGGTTGTCTTCCAGAGACTGCTCCCTGCTGTCGTGGGGACCTGGAAGAGATGGAGGTGCTGTACCCGAAGTGAGTAGTTCTCGGCATTACCTCACGAGCCAGTCCTGGTGTATTCCCCTATACCATCAAGCGGGAGACTCAGGAGTCCTGTAAGCCAGCAGGTGCACCACACTACATTACATGTAACATGGGACAGTTTCCTCACATAGGGGCAAATATGAGATTGGGTGGGGGTACATCCGTTACAGTTGCAATAAATATTTTTTCATCTTTACTCATCTCTGGGACCACAGTTTTTTCTTTACACTCAGAAGAGAATTAGATCGTTTTGGAGTGCCTGGAGCCTGTTTTCTATCCTGCATGCTTTTGGCCTCTGGAGGCACCCTTTCTGGAGGAGGAGGAGAAGGAGGAGTTTACACTGTGGAAGTGCAGTGCAACCTGACTGACTGTGAAGGAGGACAGATACTCAATATGGAGCCTGTGTGAATCAGCAAGAGGTGATTTCTCTGCTGTTCAGCCCATGAGTGAGAAACCTTTCTGTCAAGACTGTTGCATTTCATTCCTGTGAGGGAGGAGGACATCAGAGGGTACGTCCAGCGGGGTAAGAGGTTACTCATTGCCTTGCTTTTTCCCCCACCCCACCTCCTCTCCCTGGACATTGCTGCTATTTGTTTACACTCCCCCCTCCCCCTCTCGATCTTCAAGGATTCTACAGAGTGTTTCTATCCACCTGCCTTTGAGCACATGGCAGCATCTTTTTTGTTATGAGAGGCAAGAGAGCCTGAAGCAAAGTTATATTGTTTGCATAAAGATATCTCCATATGTCTGAACCACTTTGCGGACTGTGTTTTCTGAGGACAGTAGAGGTAAGGCACTGTGTCACGGACTCCAGGTGCAGGTAGGACCTCGATGGCTGGAACAGCAGGGCACAGGCATCGTAGTCGGGGATACAGGCGAGAGTCCAGGGCAGGCAGCAGGGACAGGACAAGCGAACAGGACCGGGAGCAGGACAAACGGGAACAAGCAAGCTGTAGACAAGGACCTTTAATATGTAGCAGGACTAATACAGGAATGGATCGGATCAGGCAGAGGAAGTCAGGCACATAAAACAAAGGCAAAGGAGGACCAGGAAACAGGAAACTATAAAGGCAGGCAGGGACAGAAGACAGGAGAACCCAAGAGGAGTCAGAAACAGCAGCACACCCGGTGGACAGACAAAGGAACTGTGACTGAGAGTGTAACGTCTAGAAAGAGCCAGACATTACTGTGAGGGTAGAGGGTAGCCAGCCTTCATAATAAAGGTGAATCCCGGCTGGCTGCCCCTAAAAAACGTGTGTCAAGAGCTGAGAGTCAGCTCTTGGGTCTAGTAATGTGCCTTGTTATGTTTCCCTGTATCTATGTTCCCATTGAAATGTCCCCTGTAGGGTTATAAGCTTGGAATGGCAGGGGGGGGGGGGGGGGGTAGGGTTCCTTATAGGGAATAGCGGCAGGGCCTCTGGGACTTTGGGAGCAGGAGGTTAAGTGTTGCTGACCGGAGATACCGGTAGTACTGATATTTAACGCGCAAGTAGTGTACGATTTGCGTGTACGCATCTGTAGATAAAGATGTGGTGGGTTATGGAAGTCCAATGTAACGTATAGGAAAAACCTGACCTGTTTTGTGGTTTACCTGTTCCCCTTATCCGATAAACATGGTATTTAGGGAGAGGGAGTTTTTTAGGTGGGATATTTGGGTCAAAATGTATTTAGATTTTGTGTAGGAGTTCGGGGGACAAAGTGATCAGTAGTCCCGTAATTCTCCCTGACATGCAGGCATGATTTGCGGGTTCGCGAGGTGAATTACACAGGGGTTACACAGTGTCCCCCCAGAATCCTGGTTTTTGAGCCCAAGTATCCCAGATCCATTTCCCACATATATATAAGGTTCCCCAAGGGATATATATTTAATAAAGCAGCGTAATAAGTTTTATTGCCTTGCGGCCTGACTGGCCTCTCACACTCCCAAGAAGGGAGATGAGGGAACTTACAAAGGGTGAACACAGACTCCTCTAAATCTGGCTCTTCCCTCCTGAGGAACCAGAAGGGGTGGGCTCAAGGTCTGTTCCTATACCAGATAGGCTGACACAGGCCATGAATCACCACCACACCTCTGTCACTCAGAAGGGAGCATGAGGGGAGTCAAAAGTCCACAGGATTGGCCTATCACAGCCTAGACTGCTTAGGGCTTATGTGATAGGGGGGAAGAGAGAGGCAGAATGAACTTACCATGTTACATATGTAATGTCTATACAGTCAGCCCGGGCATCTAAATAGCGGAGTGTATGTAAGGAGACGGCCCAATCAGAGAACCAGACCATCTTGAGGCTTGAGTCGGTGAGGCGCAGGTGGGCTTTTTCAAAGTTGCTCTGTTGCGAATAGCAGAGCAACCGGCTTCCTTTTTGGAGCTGGGAAAGCCTGCCTAGCTGAGACTAAGTCCTGCATTTTGCGGCCAAGTTCTACAAATCTAACGTTGCGGTAGTGGTCGCGGTTGGGTATTCTTGCCGGAAAGAGTACCAGGAATCTCAAAACAAGGTCCCAGTCAGGGTAAGCCTTCTGAAGCAGACGCCCTGCACCAATTTGAGTCTAGTTTTTGACTCCAGACCCCCAGTAAGTGTGTATTCTATCTGTATTGTGTGTCTGCAGGTTTCACCCGAATAAACCCCATTTTATTCAACTATAGTACATTGTTTTGTCTAGTGAATGATCCCATAAAGGTAAATAAGTGTTAAAAGTGCTGGTCTCCTGTGACAATTACTACCCCTTTTCAGGAGCTTTCTCCGGACAATCCTACAGGCTCTTCAGGGAGACCATGATGAAAGGCCGACTCTGGGTGGCTCACGTCTGGTGGTTTGTTGATAGGCAGAAGGGACTCCACAGGCACAGGCTATATAAGTCCATCAGAAGGCCGATAGAAAGATGCAATTCTCTCTTGGAACAGTTTGAGTGTCAGGATGCATTAACACAAAAGCCAGAGAATCCATGAGCTTCAAACTTGTCTTTGCAGTGGGGGCTAAAGATTCGGCAGAGGACACATCCGATACTGATGGGTAAAAAGAAGAAAGTGTGCTTGTCTTCACAGCAGGAGCTCGGGGAGCAAGCAACGGGCACATCAGGCTCTGCAAGGAAATCCAAGAGAGGTGCATTTATTCTTATCTCAGGAGCATAGGCATCAGCAACGGGTACATCAGGTGCTGACGAGAAATCCGGGAGGGGTGCATTTATCCTCCTCATAGAGACATAGGAATCAGCAACGGGTACATCAGGTGCTCCACAAGAATCAGTGAGGAGATTATTCTCCATAACCCCACAGAGGCCTTTTCGCTCAAACTCATCTTCCACAAGTTTGACCACGAATTTCCCCAGGCATTGTGCTGTCCTCTCTTCCTTATTGCTTGCGTGACCGTCTGCATCTGGTTCAGCATTATCGATTTCCAGCAGCTCAACCTTGGCCTCCACCAACGGAGGTCTCACCAGCTCTGACGGTATTCCGTGTCCTCTTTCTTTCTCCGGTGCATTCATTTATTCAGGCGGAAACACCACTCAATAACCAGTGATGCTTTTTTCATTGTGCGATAGCGGTTATATCTCCTTCATTCTAGTCACAGACTGAATCTTGATGGCGGTGGCTTCCATAACAAGGAATTTGGTTCGGACCACGTGAGCATGGTAGAATGACTGGATCAGAATTACACTTCTCAGTCGTAACCTGCTTCTTCTTTCCAGCATCTTGTGGAAAGCAGACTGTAGAACAAAGGCAGCATAGTGAACGTGCTTTTTTACAAGCCAGTTGTAGGCAAGGACCTTTTAATATGTAGCAGGACAAATAGAGGAACGGATCAGATCAGGCAGAGGTAGTCAGGCACACAAACCAAAAAGGCAAAGAGGAGCAGGAAACAGGAAACTATAAAAGTCAGGCAGGGACAGAGGACAGGAGAACCCAAGAAGGGACAGACAGAAGAAAACCCAGAGCAGACAGAAACAGCAGCACACCCGGTGGACAGACAAAGGAACTGCGGCTGGGAGCGGAACACACTGCCTGGAAAGAAACTATCATTTTATTTGGATGGCCCTCGCCAAGTTCGCTAAAGAAATGAAAGTTACAATCTTTCTATTTGGATGTTCAGTTAGAGGTTTATTTTGATGTTTGTCACTATGTTGGGAATATATAACACTCAGTATCTGGTTCCCTGAGCAGGGGGTGTGTATGCCTGTAGCTTGGAAAGGGCATCGCACACACGCCAACACGCTGTGGTTTGTTCCGATAGCAATATGTGTGTGTATGTGCAAAGGCAGAACGTATCATTATAAAGGAAATTCAGCCGTGAAAACCACATGCTGAGTATATGTGCGTACTCTGCAGACCCCCAATAACCACGGCAGTGACAGGAAGCCAGGTTTTACCACTGTGCGACTAACAAACTAGCTACGGTATAGACTGGATGGGTTACATTATCTTTCTGTTTCTGAGTCACTTTTTAACACTACAGGCAGCACACGGAAATAACCAGAATAAGAGCATCATTAGTTGTTCATTCCATATGCTCATTTCTAAATGCCAATTTATTGCAATTTCACACATAGCTCTACCCCGTCATATTCCAATTGGTTTTGGCAACCCTCTGACAATATCTGTGCATTGAAGGAAACACGTGAAGCTTGCGTTATCCACATGGTAATGGATGGTGCCATCAACGAGATATGATTTTTTTTTCATTTATTTTAAAGACCTCAGGCACCTTGGTTACTCCCGTTGGAAAACCTTCCCCTCTGTGTGTGCACCGAGTTGTGTATAAATAAGCAGGAGTCGTCATTCTGTTGAATAAACGGTCATGCAACTCATTCTAACCCAAGCATCTCTATTTGGAGATGAAGGACATATGTGGCATTATCCCATTCGTCTGACCCGAGCAGTCGACATGTCCAGTGTGTCAATGAATGTGTCGGTGATGTTACAATAGTTTGTTTGCAATGTAGAGGGTGTTAATAGGAGCAGTTAGATAGCCTTCATGGACTCATTTCTTCTATCTTTTGCTGGCCATAAACAAAAAACCATAATTCACTCCACCTCCACCACCTCCTCCTCCCGCACTCGCCTCCCCTCACCTCAGAATGGGTCTTTTCACATGGCCCAATGTCATAATAAAATTGACAACTGCAGTTCGTAGCGCCTCCCTAAGTGGAGTAAAAGTCGATAGCAACAGCTAAATGCCCCCCACCAGTTTGGTAAATACCCCTTTATTTATGACACACTAACGTAGGCTGCTGCATTCTGCACTTGGACATGAAACCTACAAATATCAGCCGGTTGTGCAAAGTGCTGCAACCTTGAAAATGGAAGAAAACGAGGAAGACGAGAGGTAGTGAAAAGCAGTTAGTATTTTATCACTGCTCATTCCATTAACCACTTCAGTACTAGAGGGGCAGGAACACATTTCTTTGCAATGCACTGCAGGCTCCTCCAGCACAGAAATAGTTAAATCCCATGGTCAAATGACAGCGTTTTTGCAGAAGTACTGAGAGCCCGATTAGAAATACAAGGAAACATTAACAATATGAAACGGTTATCATTACCTTTCAAAGGGGAGAGCTGCACGTGTGTCTGCTTCCTGACCGGTCTGCCAGATAATGTTATATTGCTGTATCACACGATCTATGTGAAGACGGGTATGAAAGGATATCTACTTTAAGGGATGCAACACTCAAAAAAAAATAGTCACACTCCCCCTCCCTTATACAAACCCCAATGTGACTCATGGCGTTTCCTCCATTCTCAGCTTGGTTACCAGTTATGGGAGACATATTTTAGTTGAAAGAATTGACCGTGTGCTGCTGTTACTCTTAATTACTGTTAACAGATTTGATGGGCTATGTGAGAGGATGTGTGAATTACTCCTTTGTCTCGTGTTAAAATATAGCAGAGTTTATTCATTTTACCAGCAAAGAAGAGTAGGTCGCTGTGTCCTTTCTTCCATGTAGTAGCAGAGGAGGGAGTGGGAGTAGGGGATAAGATACCTTTTATTGGACCAACAAGTAGTTAGTGTGCAAGCTTCTCCAACCTCTCAGGGTGGGGGTAGACCTGATGAAGAACCCTGAGAGGTTCGAAAGCTTGTAACATATCAGCTACTTGTTGGTCCAATAAAAAGGTATCATACCCCTACTCCCCCTCCCTCCTTTGCTACTCCATTTTACCAGGGAATTTAATTGAATCTCTGATGGAGGGCTGCCCTTCCTTCTTATCTGTACACCTGAAGGAATCATTTCCAAATGTTCACCCAGCCACCAGTACTCATTTTGATTTTGCCAAGATTCTGTGCAGGTATATCTCATGTTGACCTTGAATGTCCTTGCAATAATAATGGCACCAGGAAGGTGAGAAACTGACAGGAGGTTACATGGTAGATGAGGTTGAAAAAAGACATAGAGGTGACATACAATAGTGGATTTATTTCATACATAATCTGACTGCAGCCCAGCTCATGAGTAGACAACGAATTGTGAACATAAAAAAATGCGCCAGAAAATTATTCACCCCGAACGACATAATAAAATAAATGCTAATTCCTAGACATATTATTATGGAAGCACCTGCTATGTTATAACCTGTAATAAGAATATATTGTGGCAGTATGACCGTGGTTAGTGAGGAGGCAACACAATTCTTCCGGTGAAATAATATGCTGGTGGTTTTAAATTGTCCAAAAATATAACAAAACAATGGGTGCTCTGCCTCTTTAAGTAAAACAAAATATCAAACCAAAAGCCTATCCCCGTTAGGGGAACTAACTAAACAAAAGTTTAGTCTACCTACCTGGCTGGCTTGCTAACCTAGACCAGACCAGCAATGTTCAGTAACACCAGTTGGCTCCTTACCTGGGAGCTTTATTCCCCTCGGGACAGCATAAATATGAGCAGCCTGTGTCTGTCTGTCTGTCAGCTCTCCTCTGTCCTCTCTCAGTGTCTGAGAGAGACTGCTGCCCCAGAGGCATTTCCTCTTCCTCTTTTAAAAGCAGGTGAGCTTACTTAATTAGGATCACCTGTGGATTTCCTAATCAGTGGGTTAACTCCTCGCATACTGGAAAGCAGGCATACTGCCACCTCTTACCTCATAATGTATACAGAATCTATGACTCTGTCACATATCCCCCTCCCCAGCGTAACATTACCGAGTGAAGCGGCTCGTGCACTGATACTGTGCACTCTAGAAAGTGCATCTGCATTACCGTGCAGTATGCCTGGCCGATGCTGCACTGTGAAGTTGAAGGGTTGTAATGATAGAAACCAGCGGGTAACTCTAGAGTTCTTTTCTTTGTTTCTATGCATCCACTGTAAGGGTGCATGGTCTGTAATGAGCGTAAACGACCTGCCTAATAGGTAATATTTTAAAGTGTCTGTTGCCCACTTTACGGCCAAATGTTTCAACCTTTTAGATCTTATCAGTGTGAGGCTGGTTATACTTGCAAAAGTATATAACCTGTTGACAATCCTACAGTCTTTGTCTTCTGATTACATCTTGATTGTTACCTGATCGCTGGAGAATTGCTATCTGATACTTCTTCATCCCAACCCCTAAGTAAGTATTACCTTCTTGTCTGTTAATTGTACTATATTGCCGTGTTCACCTAAGGAATAAATATACTTTATTATATCTAAGCCTCGTTCAGTTCAACCCAGTTATTTGGTGTATTATTATAGCCTGTCATAAAGTTACCGTCACACTCTCTCTCTCCAACTCTCTCTCTCTCTCCAACTCTCTCTCTCTCTCCAACTCTCTCTCTCTCTCTCTCTCTCTCTCTCTCTCTCTCCTCCACACTCTCTCTCTCTCTCTCCAACTCTCTCTCTCTCCAACTCTCTCTCTCTCCAACTCTCTCTCTCTCCAACTCTCTCTCTCTCTCTCCAACTCTCTCTCTCTCCAACTCTCTCTCTCTCCAACTCTCTCTCTCTCCAACTCTCTCTCTCTCTCCAACTCTCTCTCTCTCCAACTCTCTCTCTCTCCAACTCTCTCTCTCTCCAACTCTCTCTCTCTCCAACTCTCTCTCTCTCTCTCCAACTCTCTCTCTCTCCAACTCTCTCTCTCTCTCCAACTGTCTCCAACTCTCTCAGACATATCCCTTGGAGAATCTCCCCAAACTTCTGCTCCACCTGACTGTGTGGGTCCTACGTGGGTAGTTCTTCTTTCACTGATATTTTGCTAGATAGGAAATCCCTGAACAGGCTACAAGTCTGACAGTTTTGCCTTTAGTACAGTGTGGTCAAAAAGCCAAGCACTGACTCAAGCTGTCTCTTCAGCTTTGAAGTTATAACCCTGATTCACATCACATCCAAGCCGCCTCATCATGTCAATTTAAGAGCTCAAGTGGGGCAGTGTGTGCACCAGCTAAACATGGAATCCCTTAAAGACTGCGCTCTGTATTGTTGCACCATGGCAATATTTAGTGCTTTAAGAGATTATTATAATTGTTTGCTGTGTAATATTATCTCTGAATACAAACAATCCCTCAGAGTAAAGGAAGAACCGGCACTCCTGAGGTCTTAAAAAAAAGAGCACACTGGTTCTCTCTGTACTCCGAGGAATTGTTTGTATTCAGTGTCGCTTCCCCTCTGCAGACGGATTTCCGGGCTCCCGAGGCGGTACATGGAAGTCATGGGAGTGTTCCTACTTCATTACAAATAATATTCCACAAAAAGCAGACAAAGATGCCCAAAGCTTCTTCCAATGTGACACAAATACACAGTGCAATACCTATATATTCTCTTGAAAAAAGAGTCATTTAATTTAACCCTTTGGCCAAAGCGTCTTAAGCCTGCAGCCAACTTCAAGACATGACCGTTAGCAGGTCCTAACACTCCCTGGGTTACAATTCTTATTAATCTGTATAATTACAGGAAGAATGATCACATTGGATCTGTCGTAACCTGGCAAAATGAAACTGAGCTGCCAACTTGGAAAGTGGGGAGAGGCAAGCTTAAACCTTGGGGGGGAGGGGCCACTACCCTCCGATAAGCAGCTGAGACCAGCTGCACACTGTTAATAATCACACAGATACCCAACAAGCTCTGAGAAACACCAACCATTACCACATAATATATATGTATATCTATAAGTCTCACATAATGTTTGTGTGTATATGTCTTCCCCCTGTGTGATTGGCCCTGAGTTCCCTCTGTGTCATTGGCCACGGACGCACCCCGCGCGCCCCTCACCCCACCCCTCACATTGCACCTCTTGCCTTCACTTGGATTAGGAATCTCACTTAGCAGGACCATCCACTACACTACCACCCACCGCTTGGCCTCACCTCTCCCCCATCACCAACCCCCCTCCCCCCGGTCACACCACTACCACCCGCCGCTTGGCCTCACCTCTCCCCACCACCAACCCCCCTCCCCCCGGTCACACCACTACCACCGCCCGCCGTTGGCTCACCTCTCCCCACCACCACACCCCCCATCCCCGGTCACAACACTACCAACACCCCCTCGCTTGTCCTCATCCTCTCCACACCACCAACCCCCCTCCCCCCAGTCACACCCTACCACCCCGCCGCTTGCCTCACTCTCCCCACCAACCCCCCCCCTCCCCCGACTCACCACCCCACCACTACCCCCCCTTTGGCCTCACCTCTCCCACCACCAACCACCCCCCTCCCCCGGTCACACCACTACCACCCGCGCCTTGGCCTCACCTCTCCCCACCACCAACCCCCCTCCCTCCGGTCACAACACACACCACCCGCCGCTTGGACTCACCTCTCCCCCCCACCACCCCCCTTCCCCCGGTCACACCACACTACCACCCGCCACTTGGCCTCACCCCCCCCTCTCCCCCACCACCAACCCCCCTCCCCCCCTCACATACACACCAACCACCGCTTTCCTCACCTCTCCCCATTGAACAATTTGTGTGTGTGTTTATATGTATTGTGACACTGTTGGGTGTTGTATGGTGTTACATGGTGTTTGTTGTGTGTGTTGTTGTGTTTGTGTGTGGTGTGTGTTGTTGTGTGTGTTGTTTGTGTGTGTGTGTGTGTTTGTGTGTCGAATGTGTGACACTGTGTGTGTTTGTGTGTGTGACACTGTGTGTGTGTGACACTGTGTGTTTGTCACGGTGTGTGTGGCACTGTGTGCTGCGTGTGGGGGGGGGAGGGAGCCAGCACGCAGGGGGGGGGAAGGACCACAGCTGCGCATGGTGGGGGGAGGGCGGAGAGAGACGAGGGGAACGGGGGGGGGTGGCGAGGGGAACAGGGGGGGGGGTGGCGAGGGGAACAGGGGGGGGCGAGGGGAACAGGGTTGGGGGGGTGGCGAGGGGAACGGGGGGGGGGGGGCGGGGGGGGCAGGGGGGGGGGGGGCGAGGGGAAACGGGGGTTTGGTTTTTGGTCCCGGGTCTCTCAGCTAGTGTATGTATATAAGTGTCAAAAGTGCTAGTGGTCGTGGCTAAATGTATACAACAAAAAACAGACAAAGATGCCCAAAGCTACTTCCAATGTGACAAAAATACACATCAGTCCAACCCTACCTCCCCGGCCACACTTACCTTTCAGAACTAGAAAACGAGGGGGAAAATCGCCACTGAGGGAGGGGAAGAGATCAAGACGCAAACATCCAGCAAGGACACAGGATCCACGACAGGGCGCTCCAACCTCACGCGTGGAACCAGTGAATGCTGAAAGCGCCACAGTCTTCCCGTAAAGACACAGGAAGGAAAATAATGGATTTCTCAAAGCTCACACCCAGTCTCCTTGGTTTAAAAAAAAAAGAAGAGTGGGCTCGCCAGACTGGAGTATATTTTGAGGAGTAAAGGTCTCTTCCTGCGGTGATCCCCGGACTCAGGCTCAGTAACCCCCTAAACAATCCGGACACTAAAGCAGCAAAAATAAAGACTTTTTCCTCCCCCTCCCTCCCCCTTTTATAAGTGTTTTAGATTGCATAGAGCACATTGAGGTATACTTCAAAAGCAATGTGATGTTTTTACCTAGGTTCTTCCACAGGCCTCCCCCTTCTCTTTTCCATCCTGGCCCTTCTCGCCCCCCCCCCGCCCTTGATTTTTCCCCTCTCCATTCTTCTCTCCCCTACCCCGAACCCCAAGCTTCCCCATCCTCGTCACTCTCGTTTCTTCCCAGCCTCCCCATTGTATCCCTTCCCTGGAGCCCCCTTCTCCCCTGTCATCCCTCCTCCGCCCCTCCTGTCCTATTTCTGAGGGTTTCTACTATTTCCGAGGGAAAGATCGATGTAGCCCGTAAATCAAGAGAAAATACAGTAAGAAAACATGTTAAAAAAAAAGAGTTGGAAAAATACACAATTGGGGGATAAGATTCTACTTTAGTTCCTATATTAGAAAATGTTTTATCAAAAGTTAAGAATTGGTTTGAGGCGCATGCGCGAGGCTGGAGTAGATGGCAGCATAGGATTTGAGCTCCGTCCCCCACCTCCACTAACAGTGTAAAACAACGACGCACAAGCTTTAAATAAAGTCTGAAAATAATATACAACCACGGCGGCGGCTACCCCCGAGATGGCCCCGCTGAACCCTAGAAAGAAGAAGGAGGGCGATCTACGCAAATACCTCGGCCATTCCACTCCACGGAGCGCCGGTGCAGCAATGGCGCCGGAATCAGCCGCGGGCTCTGACTCGGAACGAGAGGAGGACCCCCCAGCAGAGCCAGCACAGATGCCAGTCCGCAGATGTGATTTTGATCGCCTGTACCAAGACATGAAGACTATGATCCATGTCGGGCTGCAGGACTTGAAGAAAGAAGTACAGGGCCTGGGGGAGCGGACTGGGGCTCTTGAGAACAAGATGGCGACCGCAACGAAACAAATTAAAAAAGCGGACAAAGGAGCCACATATATGCAGGCCCAAATATCCGAGATAACAGACAGGCAAGAAGATGCCGAAAACCGGGATCGCCGCAACAATATAAGAGTTCGCGGCATCCCTGAGGCTATCACAGACGTGGTGGGGTTCGTCTCCAGATGGCTGGCGACATTGCTTCCCGACCTCCCAGAAGCTGAACGAGCTATGGACCGATGCCACAGGGCCCTCAGAAACCGCCCTGCAGCAATGGAGCAGCCGCGGGATGTCATCGCCAGGCTGCACTACTTTAAGACCAGGGACGCGGTCTTCAAGAGCACCAAAGCTGAGGGTTCCTGCCGGTTCGAGGAAGCCACGATGCAGCTGTTCCAAGATCTCTCCCCGGACATCTTGGCTAGGAGAAGGGCATTACAACCCGTCACCAGGTTACTAAGAGACCGGGCAATACGCTACTGTTGGACCTTCCCGTTTGGCCTATTGGTCATAAAAAACGGGAAGGCCATCTCGATGAAAGAGATCGAGGAGAGCGAGGACTTTTTGAATAAACTGGGGGTGAAGAAGGGCTCGACAAAAAGCCCCAGGAGGGAGCAACAGGAGGAGCCAGAATGGAGGATAGCCGGCCCGTCCAAACCAAACCGCGACCCTGAAGTTCCAGAAGAGATTTGCGGGGTACGCCAGTACCTCCACAAGAGCAGAAAGTTTGGGTTACGGTTTACCCTGTTTTAGAACGAGATATTGCCACTCCCATAAAGTTCCTCCCTGATCTGAAACCCTCAGCTAATACCTGACTCTGTGCTGAAGGACTAAACCCGACGTGGGCCCCGACTCGATGGAGCCCCGAGGCACCGGCTGAAAGAAGGGGGAGAAAAAACAACAAAATACAAAGCTACCAACCCTTACCTGATGCTGAAAATGGCCGATGGCAGTGGAACGCATGCCGGCCATAATGGTGCTGTTGGAACAGGCGGACCGCATGGCTTCGTTAAGGAAGCGGAGCTTACCCCGCGCGAGAGCAGATGAGAGGACGTCCTCTTTCACGGGCTTGACTAAGGAAAATGGCGTCCCCTGGAAGGACGTCACAGGAAGTGGAGCGGCCGCCATCTTGGAGGGGGCATGGGAGCAGAATCGGATGACGTCGGCAGACGGCGACGGGAGCCGCTGGTGTCCTGCGAGAGGAGGCGGCACACGCGGCGCACCCGGCAGCATTCAGGGCACAAGGGAGAGCCATAAGGAGGAGGAAGCCGAGGCCCCGGACAAGGGCCAAGAGTGCAGCGATGGCGATACACAGAGCACCGGCAAGAAGAAGATGAGGAGGGAGGACGAGAGACAATAAAAGACACGGGCTACAGAATGATAAGGCAATTGATAAATGGGATAGCCCCCCACCAGGGTACAGCGGGCCAAGGATATTCGCATAAGACAGATAGGAACACAAGAGGGCCACCCACACAAAAATATATAGGAGCATAATTAGAACAGGGTAGCATATGACCTTCGGGCAGCGGGGAGTTATAGCTCAGAAGCTTACGAATATAGTAGCGAAGGGAAGGAAAACGGGAGGGTAAGGGAAGTTGATAACTGGCAAGTTCTCAGATTAAAGTTTAAGGTTAGCAGTTATAATAACAATTATAAAGTGTTGTTTTACAATAAAGACTAGCTCAGGCGATGGAGGGGGGGGGAGGGTGTTGTCCCCCGCGACTGCCTTGAGCATGGGTCTCCACTTGGGCGCAGGGGGGAAACCCTGCATGTGGCCCATGAAAGTCCCAACTAGGCCAGCCAATCGGGGCGGGAGAGGGGGATGGAGGGCCATCCCAGACTCCGCCCAGGTTGAACGCCCAGGAGGGGCAATGAAGGCGATTGGGGGAGCTTGCTCTCGCCCAGTCGCCGGACATTCATTAAAGGTTTTGTCATGTGTTGTGATGTGTGTTTCTGTGTTCCCCCAGTGTGTCTCCCCTTGTATCCCCTTGTTGCAGTCACAGGACGCTGAAAGTATGAGCCGAAACCCGGAGAGCCCCCCCTCGGTCAGAGAGTACCCACGTACCCAGAAGATTCAGGGAGCCAACAGACAAGGAGAGATGCGGGTAACTACACATGAGTAGAGAAATTGTACTCCTTTCACATAATGTGAAAGGCTTTAATAGCCCAGGGAAGCGAAAACTAGCTATGACGGACTATAAAAAGACTGACCTCGACATCCTAATGTTACAAGAGACGCATTTCTCTAAAACCAGCTCCCCGAAATACATTGACTACAAATACAAAACATGGTTCTCAGCCTCTGCCAACAAAAAAAAGCGGGGGATAGCTATACTGTTCCATAACCGACTGCCAATCCAAGTACAAACCGTCAAATAAGACAAGAACGGTCGATTTTTGGTTGTCATAGGGGAAATACGGGGTCAACCTGTCACGTTTGCAAATGTATACGCCCCAAGCGACAACGCAGAGGCTTTCCTAGAGCGATTCTTCTCTGTACTCAGAAAACTTGCACAAGGGAGCATTATCCTAGGGGGAGATTTTAATCAGACTCTGGACCCTCTGCTCGATAGATGCACCCCAGGTGGACACAGCCGGTCAACAGTTAGGGCAGCATGGAACAGATGACTGAGAACCAATAATCTATTAGATGTTTGGCGAGAGCAACACCACACTGAAAAAGGTTTTACATTTTACTCCCACCCCCACGACAGATACAGTAGGATAGACTATCTCTTTGTGTCTAGCAGAATGGTCTCGCAGATCTCCCATTCGGGAATCCACGATATTCGTGGTCAGATCATGCGCCGATTGAGCTGCGGTGCACGAAATTCAGTCTTGACAGACCAGGAGCGAACTGGAAACTCAATGATGTATTGTTAAAAATCCCCGAAATCTCACAAAAAGTGGGGGATAGAATCAGGGTATACTTTCAGGAGAACACGGGAAGTGTGATTTCACAGTCCACCCTTTGGGAAGCCCATAAGGCAACTCTGAGAGGAGAACTCATTGGGATAGCGTGCAAGCGGAAGAGGGAAAAGGACGCAAAAATTATGCAATTGAAAAATGAATTGACGGTCCTGTCAACCCTTCACAAAGATAACAAAAATGCAACGACCCTTAAGGAGTTGTTAGACACTAAAACTAAACTAAACTTACTGCTGGCCTCCCGTGCTGAGAAGGAGCTGTCTTGGTCCAAGCGGAAATTTTATGAAAAGGCAAGCAAGCCAGATACACTACTTGTCAATAAGCTCAGAGACAGAAATCAAGTCTCCCAAATTCAGTCAATTCGGACAGCACAAGGGAATCTCACTTCGGACCCTAAATTAATAGTAGAGGAATTCAAATCATACTATGAGACCCTTTATGATGGAGCGAAAGTGGTCCACAATACTACCACTCAGGCTCGCCTGAAGACATTCTTAAAAGAGGCCAAACTACCTAAATTGTCCAGAGAGGAGAGGGACGCACTACAGGCAGACTTCACTATAGAGAAGCTTCTGGAGGTAATGAAATCACTGAAAGCATCCAAAGCCCCCGGCCCAGATGGCTTCTCCAATCTATATTATAAAAAATTCCGTAATCTGCTAGCTCCTCACCTGCTAAAATTGTGTAACTCATTTATGGACGGTGCCCCCATCCTGGCCTCGATGCTCCAGGCATCTATCTCTGTGATTCACAAACAGGGGAAAGACCCAGCGGATTGTAAAATCTATAGACCCATCTCTCTGATTAATTCAGACACAAAAAAATTCTCCAAATTACTGGCTAATCGCCTTAACCAGTTGTTGCCGCGGTTGGTCCACCCCAATCAAGTAGGGTTCATCTGTAGGAGACAGGCATCTGATAACACTAGACGGATCATAGATTTGGTAGATCTGGCACAAAAGAAACATATCCCGTCGATGATGCTTAGCCTAGATGCAGAGAAAGCATTCAATAGAATCGACTGGCCCTACTTGAGAGAGACGCTTGGAGAGTTCGGCCTGGGGGGGAGAATGTTGGAGGCAAATCTCGCTCTGTACCAGGGGCCGACGGCGAGGGTCAGGCACCAGGGCTTCCCGTCAGGGGAATTCCTGATTCAGAGCGGCACCAGACAAGGATGTCCTCTATCCCCCCTTCTCTTTGCGTTATGCATCGAGCCCCTCGCAGCACATATTCGCCTTAGCCCAAATATAACAGGTATCCAAATTGGGGAGCAGCCACATAAAGTGGCTCTGTACGCTGATGACGTGATACTAACAATATCACAGCCCCTCACCTCTCTGCCACATGTCTTCAGTATTTTAGGGGAGTTTAATGCAATCTCGGGGTTCAAAATTAACCAGGCAAAGTCAGGAGCCTTGAACATAAATCTACCTAAAGTCACTGAAAAATTGATCACGGTGAACTTTAACTTTAAATGGCAAACCTCCTCCATTAAATACCTAGGGGTAAATATCACGAAGCAATTTGACACACTATATAAAGCAAATTATCCCAGACTAATACGGACTCTGAAGGAGGATCTCCGGAAGTGGGCAGGGTACAGCATATCCTGGATCGGACGGATCCAGACTCTCAAAATGAATCTCCTCCCCAGAATTCTGTACCTATTTCAGACCCTACCAATCCCTATATTTAGGGAAAGCATCCTCCGGCTGCAGTCGGCAATGGGGAAATTCGTCTGGGGTAATAAAACACCCCGCATTAAAACTAGCACACTTATTCGGCCCACAACAAGAGGAGGGTTAGCGGTACCATGCTTGTTATCGTATTTCAGAGCGGCTCAATAATCCCAAATTACCCAGTGGCACACCCACCCGAGACTAAAGCGCTGGGTGGAACTGGAGTCTGACTGTTGTGCCCCGGTGGCACTACAAGACTTAATGTGGCTGCCAAAAATGGTGCATAAAACCATAAGCAACCCGCTCTCCGCGGTCAACAGCTCGTTAACAGTATGGGACAAGAGCAAATATAGATTTGCCCTTACACGGCAGCACTCCTTGATGACCCCAATTTTGGGGAACCCTGACTTCGCTCCGGGCCTGCACAGTAAAGACTTTATAATTTGGAAACAGAAAGGCTACACTCGGCTGTTACACCTGGAGGGACGAATATCAATAAAATCTTTTGAGCAAATTAAATCTGAAAAAGCAGTACCACATTCAGAATTCTTTAGATACCTCCAGTTAAGAGCATTCTATTCTAAATTCCCAAATCGCCCTAAGCGCACTAACTTCGAACAGCTCTGCTCCAGGGGGACAGATACCAGTGGACTTATCTCAGGTATATACAGAGAGGTAGTCTCCCCAGCGACTAACGAAGACGAGGTGCTGAGTTACAGGACCAGTTGGGAGAGGGACTTGGCAGAGACATTAGAGGACGAGGATTGGAACCATATCGTTACAGCAGCATCTAAAAGTTCTATATGCACCACATTAAAGGAGAATGCGTATAAAGTCCTCATGAGATGGTACCTGATCCCAATACGATTATCTAAGTTTGTCAGAAATTACTCCCCATTGTGCCCCAAACAATGTGGAGAACAGGCAGACTTGCTGCACATGCTGTGGGGTTGCCCCAAGTTAATCCCATTATGGGAAGACATCAGGAATTGGCTTCAGAGAATTCTCGGTCGCACGATCCCTTTGGACCCCTGGTTGTTTCTGCTGGCCAGACGCACCCCGGAGCTAAACAGATCGGCGCACAAATTAATTGCACATTTTGCAACCGCCCTGAGGTGTGAAATCGCAGCATTGTGGAAGCAGCCCGAGGTACCCAATATCCCACAAATCAGGAATAGAATTTGGTATGTCTGTCGGATGGAGCAGTTAACGAGTCTGGTTAACGACACCGGCACAAATGTCCTAAAAGTTTGGACGCCTTGGTTGGCCCAAATGGATATCCCAGGGGTCAGTGCCTCTAACATATTACTTTAATAGTCATTGACGCATTCTCCTTTGATGCGGGGAGATATTAGATTAGATAGACGTATACAAACTAATCAAACGAGACTTGACGCTAGGTCAGACAGGTGGAAGGGCTAGATGGTTAGCCTCAGTACGGTCACAGGGGCAGATGAAGGTCGGGGCCCTCGGATCGATACCCCATCCTGGGGGCCACCAACAGTGGGCTCTTCCTGCGATGCTCCGGAGAACCGAAAACACCTCGGGACTGCTACACTTTCCCTCTCCCTCCCCCCACCCCCCCACTCCCCTTCCTATATGTTCCTTGTCTATGGTCCTGTTCGTCAGTACAGTACGTCTCCCCAGTACGTCAGTTGTGGTTCATATATAAAAAATGAGTAGTCATGGTTACATGTATGTATGACATTGGGTTGGCAGCCACTGTAATGAATGTACCATGTGCCCAATAAAAACATTTTTGGTTGAAAAAAAAAGAAGTTAAGAATTGGTTTGTTTGTTAAAAAATTGGAGGATGGCGGGCGGACTCCAGGTGCAAAAGCCACGCAGGGTGCGCAGGGGAAGTCTCCCTAGGGCAATAAGCCCAAACTCCTGGTCACAAAAGGTGACTAAGGATACAGATTAAGGGGTCTTAAATACCCCACTCTTTTTCTCTCTTATTTCTCTCTCCCACTTCTGTCCTTTCCTGCCCCCCACCTACCTCCCCATACCTTTGTTGTGCTCGACCCCCAGTTATATATGATATGTCATCCCTGATGCCTATATCCAAAAACCACAATAACACAGCACTAATGGGGGGTCCCTCAATCAAAAGGTCCTCGGTCTAATCATGAAAAAACAGCCCTGGGATAATGCTGGATGTTACCACAGCTTACTTCTGATTCGGACAGAGGCCGCACCCCATGCAAGGTAAGGGAATAACCGCAGCTGGCTGAGCACTCGTCGTCACGTCCGCTCCCCGCTGCATGATGACGTCGCCTCTATGAGTTTCGCGTCATATGATACCTCCTGAAGAAGCGTCACATGAAGGTTTTTTTCCCTTTTTGCGCTTTCTTTTTGTATACATGTGTAGCCATGTCTAAGATTGGTGTACATATCTCTTTCTCATGTTGGCAGTAAACCTGGTAAGTATGCAGGATTGCCAGCATCAATCATGAGGTTTGCCCTCACACCCTGGTGAGGTGTCATATGTCCCCAAAGGAAGTGACAACATGCAGTGTGTTCCCACTTAGTGATACAGAGCATGTTTGTTCTCTGGGGGGTGATATAAGGCACAGCACTGCCTAAAGTTAGGAGTTCAGTTTCCTGTTGTTGTGCTGCTCTGTTCACTGAGAGGCACGTGAAGGTCTGCAACATTGTTGCAGTGTCTCCGGCTAGCTGTGAGTGAGTGAGCATACGCAGCAGAGTTAGAGGAGCTGAGAGAGACAAAGCAGCTCAAGAGAGGAGCTTACAGCAGCCAGAGAAGCTGGGGAATCTCTTTAAGAGTAGAGGTGGAAAGCAGATCTATTAGGGTAAGGGACCTTCCTAATGGAGTGCTGCAAGGAGATGAGTGGCTGAGCTGCTAGCTGTGAGGGGCAGCTTGCCCATACCAACCATCAATAAAGATGCCCTGTTTGAATATACCTCCACTGTGTGAGTGTGAAGTTACTCAGCAGTGGATGGCACCACCAAGAAGGAGTTCCTCACCAGGACCATCTCCCTGCGGAAGCACAGATCCTGATGAGGTGGAGGCGCTGCACATGAAGTAAGTTAGACTCGCACACACTACCTCAGCTGCCTGTCTGGATGACATCCCCTAATACCATCAAGCGGGAGACTCAGGAGCCCTGTTGCCTACAGGTGCACCACCAGACACGAACACGTAATGGGGACTGGTTAGACTACCCGGGCCAATGTGAGATTGGGGGGGGAAAACCCGTTACACATGTTTCGTTCCAACTCCACCGATCACGAGAGAGTGAAAGCTGCAGAGGGAGACCACCTACTTTGAATCAAGGGACTTTATTGAGACTGCGCGTATTTTTTTATATCTATATCCAAAAACGTAAGAAACACACTGGGCCCGCCCACTAAAAATAAAAGTCTACCACCTTGGGAAAGTGGCTAGACCCAGAACTACCTTTAAGTGGAAAAAAATGTCAAGTAGAACCCCAATAAAAACACTATCAATGAACATTAAAGGTCTAAATTCAAACAAGAAAAGGAGACTAGCACTGCAGGAACTGAAGAAAACCAAAAAGGAGATATTCTGTTCCTGCAGGAAACCCACTTCAATACAAACACCACCCCCCCCCCCCCCCCAAATACATTTAGACATATCTTCCCCCAAGCATATTTTGAGTCCTTTTCAATAAAAATAAAAAAGAGGCGTAGCCATTTTATTTAAAAATAATATTCCATTCATAGCCAGTAAAATCATAACTGACCCAAAAGGCAGATTTCTAATCCTTCGAGGATCCCTTTTAGGGGCACCGATAACTTTACTCAATGTATATGCCCCCAACGAAAAACAAGCAGAGTTCTTAAAAAAACGTACTAGAATCACTAGATGAGGAAGATTTAAATTCTATGATTGTAGCGGGGGATATGAATATGATAAGTGCACCTGATCTAGATAAAACTACAACTCCGGGTGTTAGCCATTCAAAAATAACTCAGAAGTATGCGAAAGCATTGAAGGGTATAAAGAAGAGTTTCTCACTCATGGATATCTGAAGAGCTCAGCACCAGGGCCAGGTGGGACTATACGTTTTTCTCAGCTCCCCATCAGTCTTACTCGAGGATTGATTATTTTCTGGGTACCAAAGATATTCTACAGGCATCCGCCCAGTCGAACATTGGAACAATAACCTGGTCGGACCATGCTCCTATTGAATTAGTGCTCTCTTCCCTTCAGTAAAAATAATCGATATCCATGGAAATTAAACGACTCTCTATTAAATTCGCCCGACATAGAGAGATCAATCAAACAAAAACTCATAGAATAGTTCTCAATAAACAAAGGCACAGTGTCCTCTCCAGCAATGCTGTGGGAGGCCCATAAGGCGACTATTAGAGGAGATCTTATCTCTATAGCGGCATATAAGAAAAAAGATAAACAAAAACAATACAAAGAAATATCGGATAAATTAACTGAATTAGAACAACAGCACAAAAAGAACCCCTCAAAAAAAAACAAGATTAGATCTTAAGAAAATTCAGCTAGATGAAGTAGGGAGAGCACTAATATGGACAAACCAATGTTATTGTGATAAGGGCAACAAAGCGGACAGATTATTAGCTAACAAACTCAGAGGTCTGAGAGTTAAATCTCAAATCCCAGCAATTCGGACCAAAATAGGAACAACAACATACAGACGAGACAACAAGTATTCTAAAGCTTGCCTTAAACTAGCCCGGTTACATGCTGGGTATGTGCTGGGTGTAACCTGGCTAGTTTAAGGCAATTTTAAGGCATTTCTGCATTGACTAATGACCCATCGGATTAACACAGCAGGGGTCCCTGGCAGTCCCATTCAGTTGGAATGGGACTGCCAGGGAGCCCCGCTGTTAATCTCATGGGCCATTAGTCAATGCAGAAATGCCTTAAACTAGACCCAGCATGTACCCAGCATGTACCTGCGTCTTTTTGGCGATTGCCACTGGTTTGTGTTAGAATAACCGTCGGCACTACAGTACAACGAAAAAAAATAGCCCAGGAATTTACGAACTTCTATACCAAATTATACAATTTAGAGTCGGCCGGGGGGGGGAGGGGGCCTTACAGGGTCCGAGGCAACATCTGAATATCTTAAAAAATGTAACCTCCCTTCATTATCTGAGGAAGACACCCAAATACTTAATGCAAAAATTTAGCAGAAAGAACTTGACGAAGCTATAAAATCACTCCAAATAAATAAAACTCCAGGCCCGGATGGTTTTTCCAACTTGTATTATAGAAAGTTTAAAGCGGTGCTGTTCCCGTTTATTCTCGAGATGTTCAATTCGTTCCTGGAGGGAGCAGACATCCCTGCCTCGATGTCAATGGCCAATCTAGCAATTATACACAAGGAAGGAAGAGATCCACTACAGTGTGGCAATTATAGACCCATATCTCTTTTGAATTCAGATTTAAAAATGTTTAGCAAAATTCTAGCAAACAGACTAACCCCGATCCTCCCAAAACTCATTCATATAAATCAAGTAGGTTTTGTCACAGGCAGACAAGCCTCGGAAAACACCAGAAAAATTATAAACATTATGGACCATGTGCATCTGACCGATAAGAAGGCAATTCTATTAAGTCTGAACGCAGAAAAAACGTTTGATAGAAAAAAGTGGACATTTTTAGATCAAACTTTGTTAAAATTCGGATTCTCAGGCCCTTGCCTGGAGGGTGTTAGAGCTCTTTACAGGACGCCCACAGCATATGTCAAACGTCCGGGAGGAGACTCAGATCCCATCAAAATAAAAAATGGCACCAGACAGGGATGCCCCCTATCTCCGCTTTTCTTTGCTTTGACAATTGAATCACTAGCGTCCACAATTAGAGAGGATATAAATATCCAAGGAATCCAGATAGGTGGAACAGACTACAAGATCTCTCTTTTTGCACACAACATAATTCGGACACTAGCCAATCCACTGATTTCCTTGCCGAACCTTCAATATCAATTAGACCAATTCGGGAAAATTTCAGGCTACAAAATTAATAATGATAAATCGGAAGTCCTACATTTAACTCTTCCAGCCCCAGAAATTAAACTGCTACAAGCAAATTTTAACTATAAATGGAGCCAAACGTATATCAAATACCTAGGAATTAATATAGCAAATTCATACCAAAAACGATACCAAAGTAATTTCCCACCCCTCTTTGGAAAAATCAAAAAAGGTCTCCAGACCTGGAACAGTTTCCAGATATCCTGGCTATGCAGGATAGCATCTGTAAAAATGAATATATTGCCTAGGCTCCTATATTTTTTCCAGGCGCTCCCAATAAAGGTCCCTCTTTATGAACTGAAAAATATTCAGAACAGAATCGTTCAGTTTATATGGAAAGATAAAAGGCAGAGAGTGGCGAGATCGATAATGCTTGCCCCGCGAGAGTGCGGAGGTTTGGGGGTCCCGGATATTACCAAATACTACCATGCGGCCCATCTAAAACAAGTAGTGATTTGGAACAGTGTCCCAGCAGCTGCTGGGTAGGGATAGAGTCATCCTACGCAAACCCTTCTTCCCTGCCGGTGTATCTTTGGTCTCCTTCGGAGAGGGTGGGGCAAACGGGAAGATTTGAACTGGGATCGATGAGATGCACATGGGAAATTTGGTCCAAAAGCAGAAAGAAGTATTCATTAATTACGAACCTGTCTTTGCTGATCCCTATGGTAAACAATCCAGCATTTCCCATGGGAAGCTCGCAAAAATACTCCAAGAACCTCAGGCAAATGGGTATAACAAGAGCAGAGGATTTAGTAGAAAAGGGGAAAATTCTCACTTATCAAGAGCTAAAACAAAAAGAACAAACGCAGGACCCACAAATTTTCAGCTATCTCCAGATCAGACACTTTCTGCAGACGGTCTCAAAAAACATACATTTCGCAGAATTGACAAAATTCGAGAAACATTGTGGAGAGGGTCTAGAACAAAGGGTTCTGATCTCGGGAATATATTCGGGAATAGCATCTCATACAACTACCCAAAATCATAATTATCTGTTGAAATGGGTTGAAGACCTCAATATAGAAATAGATACAGTATGGACGACTGGAGGGATATCTGGGAATCGGCAGCCAAAACATCAATATGTACGACCACAAAGGAGAATATATATAAAATTCTATTTCAATGGTACTTAACCCCGAGTAGACTGAACCAGATCTTCCCAGGAACATCAGACCTATGCTGGAGAGGATGTGGGATGAAAAGGGACATGGCCCATATTTGGTGGTCTTGT
This sequence comes from Ascaphus truei, assembly GCA_036426205.1. Taxonomy (NCBI): domain Eukaryota; kingdom Metazoa; phylum Chordata; class Amphibia; order Anura; family Ascaphidae; genus Ascaphus; species Ascaphus truei. The sequence continues at coordinate 2,856,664 of CM071572.1, forward strand.
CCGCAGGTTCAAAGATTTTGGATCATGATCCAATCAATGATTCATGAATTAACAGACCTGACAATACCTGTAGACCCTTTGACCTATCTGCTTGCTAAACCAATGGAAGAGCTTCAGACACCCATGAGAACACTGGTCTCCTTTCTCCTAACTGCTGCGCGATGCTCTATAGCGACTGCATGGAATAAGGGAAATACTCCTCCTAGGCGCATGGTAACTAAAAGTATGAATGAAATCAGACTAATGGAAAGACTGCCAGCCCAATTAAATAAAAAACTGTATCGCTTCTACAAGATATGGGAACCGTGGCCCCAGGACTAGAAACAGTCTGGACCATGTTTAAAAGAGGAAAGTAAGATTAGAAGACAGGATAAAGAAGGGAAGAAGCAGATTTCCTCCCATCAAAAAAATCCCTTTTAGATAGCTATGTTCATTAACAAGTCTCTCCCCCCCCCCAAAAAAAACCACTCCTCCCCCCTCTTTCCTAGTGTTCCCTCTTTCCTCTTTTTCCCCACATTTTCCCAGTTTCCCACCCCCTCCCTTCTCCCCCATTCTTCTTTCTTCGATTTCTCATATCTTCGCCTATCCTTTCTCTCCACGAAAGTTGAAAAATGAAGGTTTGAAAGACAAACAAAATACGAGCTTTCAAAACAGGCAGCTCTGTTCAATTATCAAAGAAAAACAGACAATAGATTGAGTTTGAAGTTATAATTTAATGTCACATGTTTAGAAAGAATTAAGATGCCTCGTGTATATATTGGTGTGTTATTGAATATTGTATCTCACAATTGTAATGTGCCAATTTGAAAACCTAATAAAGTTTGGGGAAAAAAAAGAGGTGTCCTGAAGGGATATGATAATTATACACGTATATATTAGGGGACAATACCAGAAGCTTTCAAAAGAACTATTCATCCCAAGAGCAGTACAAAGGACGCGGGGTCATGCCTTAAGGTTGGAGGAAAGGAAATTTCACCAGAAACAAAGGAAAGGGTTCTTTACAGTAAGGGCAGTTACAATGTGGGATTCATTACCCATGGAGACTGTGAAGGCAGATACTATAGATATCTTCAGAAAAAGGTTGGACATCTTTTTAGACAGTAAACATGGGAAGGATGCTAATCCAGGGAGAAATCTGATTGCCATTATTATGGTCAGCTAATAATAAATTTTTCCTCTTATGAGACATTGGATAATTAAACGAATTGTCCACAGCACTCAAACAGAAACAATCTCACTGGGGTAACTAAGACCCCCTAATGCAAGAAATACTAGTATTCCTAATGAAAAGAGTTTCATTAACAATGCATCTAGAATAAAGCTGTACAGTGATAACAGGTGGAAAGTACAACACATCCAGAATACAACCTGTGCTATAAGCCTTGATGCAAAAAATGCACACAAAGAGAGAGCATCAGTACACAATCTGTAGTACAACACTCACAGCAAAGCTATAAGTCTAAGGCTGTGTCCATAGTGCGAGCGACAGCACGCACAAAATACCGTTGCTCTATCGGGCCGGCCATACTGTGCATAAGGAAGCGCGACAGCATTGCAGAATTTTGAACAGACAAATTATTTTGGGGGTTTTTGAGCGACGGTCACGTCCGCGTCACATGAGCGGTTCAGCCAATGAAGGCAAACCAGCCTGGTGACCACGCCTCAACCACACCTCCCTGGCGTGAGCAATCCGAGTTCACAGATCGCTCAGGCGACATGTGCGCGCGACTCCATGCTCTCCGCACCTGCACTATGGACAAGACCTAAGTTATATACAGAAGAAGTAGCTATAATGAGCTGAACTGTTGCAAGTGTAAAGTTGCCTTTGCTTTGGCTTGGGAAGAATGTGGATTTCTTTTTGAAGTTTGTGTGTTTGAAAACATCAATTTCCAATTGATTCTCTCTTTCTACTTTCTGTTTTTCTATTCGATTTCCTGTTTCAAAAATGTTTCTTGCAAAATATCTTTTTATGGCAAGTTTTTCTCACATATTTGTTTAGATCTATATACAGATTAAAAGAATTATGTTTGCAGACTATAATGGTGGACATTAGAGAAGCCAATAATAATGGATGGGGAAGAGGAGGGACTATGAGAGAGAGGAGCCTTTAAAAAGGGGGGCGGTCATGTGCAGTCAGATCTTTGTGGACCTGAAGGCTATCGGGTTCGGTCGAGGATTGCAGAGTGTGCACAAGGCAGCAGGAGCAGAGAGATACAGTCGGGACGTGATAGACAGTTCAAGCGCTGTCGGAGGGGACACTCAATGGCTATAAAGCCCAGCAGTACCGAAGCACCTTTTCAAAGTACAGGCCTTCAACAGTTAGAACACAACGAGCTGCCATGGTGTACCGGCATCATCACGAGCCAACATACCCTGGACTGGGTGGTTAATGCCCCACTAACACTGACATACACACAGGTGTATTTTATGTATTGCGCTCCCCTAATCTGTTCCAACAATTACCTAAGGATCCTGGGTGATTCTCTACCGGGTTGAGCTGCTATACTTCTGGTCAGTATTTTATATATTATTTTACGGCATTCTTGCGTTCTTACTATATCAAAAAGAACATGCAATGGTTTGGGAAGCGCCCCAGTTTTTGCTTCTATACACACAGGTGTGCAGCGTTACTGGGTATTATTGCTGTATGTTGTTATTGGTGACCCTCTGCAGCAATGGTCCAAATGTTCTCTCTGCTTCCAGAGTCCTGGGCTATCCATACTGCCCCCCATTCTGTGCCTGTTATGGCCCTTTAATGCTAAAAGTGACTGCAGTGCCCTGTGCTCCAGGGTTTCTTCTGATATTATTTAAATGGCCGTCCCTAAAATGAATGAACCCGCGGCTCCATATGTGTGCTTAGATTAAACACGCTGCCCTGTCGCTTGGATAGATGGGATCTAGAACTATATTGATTGTTTGTTAAAATAATAGATGAACACAGTCTCTCTCTCCGATCCTGTGCAGTTCCCTATCTACATCTCGCAGTCTCCTCCTCTATATGTTTCCCTCTGTCTCATATTGTGTCTCGCTCTCTCCGTAGCTGCACTGAGTGTTTATGTTAGCAGAGTGGAACCAGCGGCCCCAATACCAGAAGCTCAAGCTGAGGCTGGAACTGCCACTGGAACCCAAACCTCATCAAACCCACCCGGAGGAGTTATCAGTCCAATCAATCGCTTCATTCAAATGCTTAGCAAAAAAACTCACCCCACCTCCATCCCTTATGGACATTTCTCACCTCCCACACCCCTCAAACCAGGATGTGTAAACTAGTTGTTTAGGCCTGATGCTTGTGCAGGTGGGGATCCCTGCTCAGATATTACAGGTAGACACAGTTACAGGAGAGGGTCACTGCTCAGATATTTCAGATATAGTTACAGGTGGGTGGTCCCTGCTCAGATATTACAGGTAGGGACATTTACAGGAGATGGTCCCTGCTCAGATATTACAGGTAGAGAGAGTTACAGGTGAGGATCCCTGCTCAGATATTACAGGTAGAGTTACAGGTGGTGGGTCCCTGCTCAGATATTACAGGTAGAGACAGTTACAGGTGAGGGTCCCTGCTCAGATATTACAGGTAGAGACAGTGTCAGGAATCCACTCCTGGGTTTGGCTGGAGCCCATCCATCCAGAGCTTTGCAGGTTCCAGACAAACTATTCCCTGCTTCTGCAATCACCTGCCTCTTGCTGCCTCCTGTGCAGCTCTGGCCTGATTGGCCTCCTGTGCTATTTAGATACTGCGCCGCCCTCAGGAAGTTGCTGGACATAGACTTTGCAATCCATGTTGCAAGTAACTGTGCTTGTCACAGACTCTCTGTTTGGCCTGCTAGGCCTCCTTGTGCCTGGTATCCTGCTTCCAGTCCCCTGCTTCACAAGGTCTTCTTGCATAGCAGCCCCGGCGCTGCTTCCCTTGATCCTGGCAGACTTCACCGCCACGCTGAAGCGGCTACGCTGGTTCCCCCAGTGTTTCCTGTGGCGTGTCTGCACCCCTGGTTTCTGTGGCCTTCCTTTCGGCAGTTCCTGTTGCCAGTGACCTTCCAGTGGTCTCCACCACTCTCGGCTGTACCCGGCTAGGGGGTGCCGTTCTGTGCTGAAGCACTGTATTCCCAGTTCCTGTTGTCTGCACCCCGGGTTCCTGTGACCTTCCTGTCTGCAGTTCCTGTTCCCAGTGGTCCCCACCACTCTCGGCTGTACCCAACTAGGGGGTGCCGTTCTGTGCTGAAGCACTGGAACCCAGTTCCTGTTCCCTCATTCCTGAAGTCCTGCTGTCTTCGCTGAAGAAGCTTTGTTGTATTCCCCGATGACGACCTCGGCTCGTATCCACGACCACCGCTCCTGTGCCGTCTGCCTTGACCCCTGCCTGGATAACGTTAACCCTGCTTTCTCCAATCCTGACCTGGCTATGTCTGAACATGGAATCCGCACTCCGGACCTGACTCCGTGGCTTAAGGTCGGTGCTTATACATCCCCACCTCAGCCCCGCGGTCCGGTACCAGTTTGTGGCAAGCACGTACGTTACAGACAGTTACAGGTGAGGAGTCCCTGCTCAGATATTACAGGTAGAGAGAGTTACAGATGGTGGGTCCCTGCTCAGATATTACAGGTAGAGAGAGTTACAGGTGAGGGTCCCTGCTCAGATATTACAGGTAGAGAGAGTTACAGGTGAGGGTCCCTGCTCAGATATTACAGGTAGAGACAGTTACAGGTGAGGGTCCCTGCTCAGATATTACAGGTAGAGTTACAGGTGAGGATCCCTGCTCAGATATTACAGGTAGAGTTACAGGTGAGAGTCCCTGCTCAGATATTACAGATAGAGACAGTTACAGGTGAGAGGGTCCCTGCTCAGATATTACAGGTAGAGACAGTTACAGGTGAGAGGTCCCTGCTCAGACATTACAGGTAGAGACAGTAACAGGTGAGGGTTCCCTGATCAGATATTACAGGTAGAGACAGTTACAGGTGAGGATCCCTACTCAGATATTACAGATAGAGTTACAGGTGAGTGTCCCTGCTCAGATATTACAGGTAGAGAGAGTTACAGGTGGGGATCCCTGCTCAGATATTACAGGTAGAGAGAGTTACAGGTGAGGGGTCCCTGCTCAGATATTACAGGTAGAGACAGTTACAGGTGAGGGTCCCTGCACAGATATTGCAGATATAATTACAGGTGAAGGGTCCCTGCTCAGATATGACAGGTACAGACAGTTATACATGAGGGATACCTGCTCAGATATTACAGGTAGAGACCGTTACAAGTGAGGGGTCCCTGCTCAGATATTACAGGTAGAGACAGTTACAGGTGAGGGTTCCCTGCTCAGATATTACAGGTAGAGTTACAGGTGAGGGTCCCTGCTCAGATATTACAGGTAGAGACAGTTACAGGTGGTGGGTCGCTGCTCAGATATTGCAGGTAGATAGAGTTACAGGTGGTGGGTCGCTGCTCAGATATTGCAGGTAGATAGAGTTACAGGTGGTGGGTCGCTGTTCAGATATTGCAGGTAGATAGAGATACAGGTGGTGGGTCCCTGCTCAGATATTGCAGGTAGATAGAGTTACAGGTGGTGGGTCCCTGCTCAGATATTGCAGGTAGATAGAGATACAGGTGGTGGGTCCCTGCTCAGATATTGCAGGTAGATAGAGTTACAGGTGGTGGGTCCCTGCTCAGATATTACAGGTAGATAGAGATACAGGTGGTGGGTCCCTGCTCAGATATTGCAGGTAGATAGAGATACAGGTGGTGGGTCCCTGCTCAGATATTGCAGGTAGATACAGATACAGGTGGTGGGTCCCTGCTCAGATATTACAGGTAGATAGAGATACAGGTGGTGGGTCCCTGCTCAGATATTGCAGGTAGATAGAGATACAGGTGGTGGGTCCCTGCTCAGATATTACAGGTAGATAGAGATACAGGTGGTGGGTCCCTGCTCAGATATTGCAGGTAGATAGAGATACAGGTGGTGGGTCCCTGCTCACCTGCTCAGACATTATAGCTAAGGGGTCAAGGAAAGTCTTTGAGCGATCAGGAATTCTATGATGTCAAATGAATATGTTATTGTTTTTAATGCTATACTGTACGTATTATGTTTCCATACAGATTATCACATAAGCTGTACTAGATTCCAAATGTAGTCATGTATTTACCAGCAGAGTATTGCCACATATCATCTGCCCAGCATTGCATGCCCTCATCTGACCTTATCTGACCTATACCTAAACAGCAAATATTTCCATAGCACCAGTTGGTAAATAAAACAGTAATGTATTTCTGAGGCTCTCTTCCTCCCCAGAAAAATTATATTCTGCAATATAAAGCAATAATGAGTATGCACACTAACAATTTTATAAATGCTTATTCTGATGCATTGTAACCTCACCTAGGGGACCAGGTTTCCAAAAACAAAAGCCGGGACACACACACACACACACACACACACACTTCTTATGTGAGAGTTTTAGGTGGGATATTTGGGTAGAAATGCAATTATTTTGTTTGCAGGAGTTTGGGGGCCGAAGTTACCGGTAGTCCTTTAATTCTCCCCGGCGAGAAGGCATGATTTGCCGGTAAGCGGGGTGAATTAAATGGTGGAAACCCAGTGTCCCCCAGACTCCTGAGTTTCGAGCCCAAATATCCCAAACCCATTTCCCTTCTAAGTATAATGGTTCCCCAAAGTCCATACTTTATTAAAGTGTACTTTGTAATATTCTATACATTGGTTATAAGTCTCTATACAGTCAGACAGGGCATCTGCACAGACGCTGGCATGCCTGTATAGAGTCCGTAGTTCTAAGAGGAGAGGATGTCCAGAGGGGAGAAGAATGTTTGGTGGGCGAGGAAGGGCAAATTGCCAGGTCCGGAGAACAAAGGGCGCCCTGTGGGGATACCTTCTGTATCTGCCAGACATGGTGAAGCCTGCCCAGCGGATGGCAATAAGTTAGCTGGGGTAGATACAGCTTGTAGGCGCTTCTCCCATTGGCTAAATCACATTTCCCGCTCACCCGGATTTTTGAGCCGGCTTGGCACGCCTCTGACGTCAGCCAAAGGGCGAGCCCCTATTCCTATTGGCTGGCGGGGGATTCGGGGGGGGAATTCTCACGCTCTGACTGGTCGCTCCTCCTTCCTCCATGCTGAACATAGAACAGTGTAAGGTATGTAAGGAGACGCCCCAGTCAGAGAACCAGACGTTCCGGTGACTTGAGTCGATGAAGCTAGGGCGGGCTTTCAAAGTTGCTCTGTTCGAAATGGCAGAGCAACCGGCTTAGTTTTGATGCTAGTAAAGTCTGGCTCGCAGAGACTAAGGGCCTCAAGCAGTAAGCCCCGATAAAATCTCCCGATAGGCCTTTTTTTGGCGATTTGCCCTCGCAGTATTCAGTAAGGGCCGAATCACTGCAAAAGCAAAACTGCCGATACAGCCTGGCTCCCGATAACCTTCCGATAGGCCTTTTCTGCCGATAGGTGGTTGCAGCAGAGAGAGACAAGCCGCTCTCTCAGCGCAAACATCGGCAAAAAATAAAGTATTTATAAACAACTTTTACTGATAGTGTACATGTGCAGGGGGTCTCCGGAGCTGAACCGCATTGGTTTCAGGTCCGGGGACCCCCTGCTTCCCGAGATACAGGCCCCTTTATGAGGTGCCGGTATCCCTCTGCATTTAAAGGTCCCGATCACGTGACCGCGGAATGTAAACAAAGCAGAGGGATACCGGCACCCCATAAAGGGGCCTGTATCTCGGGAAGCAGGGGGTGCCCGGACCTAAAACCAAAGCGGTTCAGCTCTGGAGACCCCCTGCACAGCTACACTCTCAGTAAAACACACATATCAATAAACACTCGTTCGAAGAGGAGGATGGCCTTCATCGTGGCAGCCGGACATGGGTGAGTGCTATATGTATTTCATGTATTTATTGCTGTTTATGTATTTAAAATGGGCACATTCACTATTATCCCTTTGTGGATAATAGTAATTGTGGCCATTACTATACTGTATGTGTTAAGGGGGGGGGGTTATTTCTTTATAAGTATGTATATGTTTAGACATTAATTTGGGGGGGCACATAATTGGTACTGCAGGCCTGCGGGTAACACCCGAGGGCCCCCGCCGGCCTATAGTATCATTGATGTGCATATATGTGTATGTTAGGGGTTGTTGAAGGTTTATATATATATATATATAGATATATATATAGAATATATATAATATATATATATATATTGATTGTTTATTTAACAGTATAGAGATATTTATTATTTATTTAGATTTATTTCGTGTGGGGCTGCTGTGTGTGATTATTTCTTATTGTGGGTAGTGGGGTTGGGTGAAGGGGGTATTAGCCCCGACGGTGGTTGTTTAGGGCTTGCGGGTGGGTAGCGGGAGGGCTTAACCCCTTCATGACCATAGCGGTATTAACTGCTACGGTCGTGAAGGGGTTAAGTGCACCCGCAACGCCCCCGCAAGCCCTAAACAAACAACAAGGGCCAAATACCCCCTTCACCCACACCCGCTACCCACAATAAACCTGGCACGGTGGGTTAACCCCTTCATTGCCTTAGCGGTTAGCCGCTAAGGTAATGAAGTGGCCTTTACATGCATTTTTCCTGCCTCGGATGCATGCCGGGGGGCTCCGGTGTGAGTATCAGCTCCGGAGACCCCCGGCACCAATCACAGACAGGAAAAAGGGCTGATTTTTTCTAAGTGTCGCCCTTGCCGATGCTTCTCCTCCACCAAGTTGCCAACTTTAGTTGGCGGGCTGGATTCCCGATAAACTTTCCATTCTGGAGTGCCGATCAGCAGCGAAAAGCTGATCGGGGCTACCTGAATGCAGCCGGGTTCAAAAAGTGCCAATAAGTGGCTTATCAGCAGCCGGCTGCCGATAATTTTTTATCGGGAAGAAAAGTTGCCGATAACTCCCACTTATCGGCGCTTACTGAATCGGGAGGGCAAAAAATGCCGAAAAAAACCTTAGCGGCGCTTACTGCATAAGGCCCTAAGTCCCGTCTTCTGCGGCCATACTGCACCGACACACTTTATTCGAGCAAATACCCGGTATGTACCTGGCAGATACCTGGAATGCGCCGCTCCTCACCTCTGACAAGCCCCGTTGCGTTTGCCTTCCCAGCCTAGGTTCATGCCTGGCTAACGGGCGGCTGATCTGTTAAATTATAATGATTAGGATTTAATAGGCTGCAATGCTTCGCGTGTCTACCAGATGGCATAAATTCATGAATTGTAATGCAGTATATATATATATACTATGCAGTATTGCAGCCAGTGGGAATAAAATGCTTCAAACCCTGCCTCTAAAATACCTCAATGCACTCGGGCAGAAAACAGTCACAAACCTCAATACACCCGGGTATACCCGAATTCGTGGGACTAGCCGAGCTCGAATAAAGTGTGTCGCCAGTGTAGTTCTACAAATCGAACGTAGCGGTCAGGATTTTTTTTGCTGAAATCAGTTCCAGGACGAGGTCCCGGTCAGTATTTTCTACAGAATCTCGGTCCGGGACAAGGTCCCGATCAGGGTGAGCCCTTGCAAGCGGGCGCCCTGCACCTAGTAAAGGCTAGATCTCATCCCCCAGACCCCAGTAAGTGTGCATATTTCTGTGTATTTTTGTGTTTCTGTTGTATTTCCGAGGTTTTTATGCAAATAAACCCCATTTTATTTCCCTGCCTTGTTTTGCCTATTGAATGATCCCGGTATACATTTGTAAAAAACCTGGCCCACACACACTTACTTGCCCAGCCACATACAGTTATCCACACACACAGTCACACACACACACACAGTCACACACACACACACATGAACACAACACTCTACACTCTACAGCCAGGGAGTGAAGGAGCAGTGTGAGCTTTGCAGCGCCACCTAATGGCCAGAGGAGATATTGAGCTGCAGCTACTCTCTCTGCTCAAAACCCCCGGGAAATTGCAGAGAGTTTATTTATTTGTAGCCCTTGGACCCCCACGCTAAGTGATATTGGGGGGTCTGCTTCTTATCTGGCTACTTTCTAGGTGTTGTGCTGTACCTGTTGGTAAACAGGAGGGCTGAGCGCTCCGTGATATTGTGGGGAGAAACAGGACAGGTTCACAGGTTACCACAGGTTCACAGAGCCTCCAGTCAGTATGGGTCCTTGGCGTGGAAGGAGAATCCATACTGACACCTTTGTTCTTCATAGGGGACATTGACTCACACAGGTTCTGGTACAACTGAATCTTTATTGCAGGCAGATGTTACAACCGATCAGATGCATCCTTTTCTGCCTTTCCCTTCTTGCAAGGCCATGGTTAAGGCTTGAGGCCCAGACCATGCTTTATGGAATCAACCTCTGCCTACTAGTGAGATAGAGGGTAGATGTATTCACTCCGCAGGGGAGGAAAGTCATTCCATCACTTAATCACACACAGAATTTAGGAAAGTCCCAGAATTTATAACCTGGGGTTGGTGATTGTAACCCTGCCCCTTAACAGAGCAGGTTGAATACTCATTGGTCATCACACATTACTGATGAACCAATTAGTATCCTTCCCTCAGGCTGGCACTCTGGCTGTTGCTAAGGCCTGCCCTTGGATACTGCTGATAAATCCAACGCTGCAAAAGCACACAGGCCTTGTTGAAGCAATTAACCCCTCCACCGCCTGCACCTAACAGGACTTACACTGGAAAAGTCCAGGAGAAGAAGTAGCGGCCGGAGGCTAGGCTCCATATTTATAAAATGTTTTACCAGGAAGTAACATATTGAGAGTTACCTCTCATTTCCAAGTATGTCCTGGGCACAGAGTTATGATAACAGCTACATGGTTACAAATATATACATTAGGTGAACAGGGTTATACATTATCTATAAAGACATTACATGAACAGTTAAATATGTTATAGGCGTATGACACAGTTACAGACCAGATTAAAATGTGAGCATCTTTAGTGATGAAAGAACTTAGACTGGTGGTGTCTGTGAGAGTCTCCTGTAGATTGTTCCAGGTGGGGGGTCCACAGTAAGAGGAGGAGCCGACGGATACTTTGTTGAACTTTGGGATCGCAAACAATTGTTTGGAGTCAGATCTCAGGTGATACTGTAAGTGCTGCGTGTGGTAGGGGTGAGGAGCTTGCCCAAACAGTATTTGAAGGCAAGACAGGAGAGATTAACTTTGTGCCTAGACTCAAGTGATGACCAATCTAGTTCTTTGAGCATTTCGCAGTGATGTGTGTTGTAGTTGCATTGGATGACAAAGCGGCATATTGAGTTGTAGAGGGTGTCTAGTTCGCTAAGGTAAGTTTGGGGTGCCGTGACATATTGTCGAACATTGGGACAGTAACCTACAAACCGTGATGTCTAGTCACCCTAAACCCCACCCCTTTCTTATACAGAATTATTTAGGTAATATAGACTATAATAACAGTGTTGATCAAAAGAAAGATCAGAACGTTTCCCCCTATAGTAAGCACTCTATGCCATATATAATGTCTATAGATGGACTTGATAGTCCAGCAGTGAATTACTGCAAATCAGGTCTAATGACCCAGAATCACCGGAGAAACCAGAAAAAATAATAAAATTTTATTACTTCTACATAGAAATTAAAAACACATATACATGATTAAAAGTGCCCATACTAGTGTGGCGCAAAGAGTTTATCATCAAAATAGGTATGCCTAAATAGCTAATACCCAAAAAAACTCATTATAAACATCCAAGGTCTCAATATAAGTAATTAATCAGATTAGCAATGGATCTCTAGGTATTAGGGCTAGAATATATCAATAACCTAAGTCGGGTATATATCTTCATCAGAGAACAACATATCCAGATGATCACATACCTGGGAGATATCACTGAGATAATACTAATATCAATAAAGGATCAGCTGGTGTGTACCTCTTTAAGGGTAATCTAAAGTATGGTGACTGCGACTTCATTTATCTTATTCTAGGTAAGATAGACTACCCTGTATCCTGGTGTGTTCATATTTAAGAAGCGCAAGCCTTACTTTTCATATTAAATACAGTTAATCCCCTTCACTGCACTCACAGTGTTAGGCTGATGAATCCTCTGGTAGCAAAGGGTTTCTTAAGCTTACCCATTCTTACAGAAATCAGACATGGCCGCCATATCATCTCCTGTCCAGCCACATTGGATCATTTAAACCAATTAAGAAAAGTCTATTCTGTGTTCTAATCGGGGCTCCTGAAAGTAGTTTCCAGAAATATTCTTCAATCAGTCGTCACTGTGTAACTTGGGCTGCGCTTATAGTGCGATGCGCGACGTCGCTCCAAAACAAATCAATTGACTCCGTCGCCAGCGCTTATAGTAAGCGCGGCGGAGCAACGGAACGACGTTGCGTCTGAAAATTTGGAAGCCGGGTCTATTTGATTTTTTAGAGACAATCGCCACATGTGACTGTCTCTAAACCAATCAGAGACCGCGGCCCGCCCCCTTTGGTGACGTCGCTTCAAATCAAATTACAACTTTCGCTGGTGGCGACTCTGACGGCTGACGTCATCGGTCGTGTCGCCGTCGGCAGCACTATAAGCGCGGCCTTAGGCACTTTGCAAAGTGAGTCTTGTTTGGAATAAGTGATACAGCACTACTACTCAGGGTGGTATCCTATATAAAAAAACTATAACATACATCAATAAATGTCTCAGTGTGAAGAAAGATGGTTAATATCGTGTTTTAGCGTTCAGTTTACTGGTTACTATGTGAGACCTGAAAAAGTATCTTTGTGTTAGGGTAACATTGTATATATTGTCAGTACGGTAGGAGCTTTGAGAAGGACATACAGTACAGGTTCTCAGTATCATTAGACCAGTGTTTTTTCAACAGAGGTTCCTAGGAATCCTTGGGTTCCCCGGGCATCACTAAAGGGTTCTTGCAATTTTCAGGTCATTTGAAAATAGTACCAAATACAGAAGAATTTACAATGCATCTGATCTCAGACACGCTATTAGAGAGGGTTGGGGTTCCTTACAATGCATCTGTCTCAGACGCGCTATTAGAGAGGGTGGGTTCCTTACAATGCATCTGATCTTTGACGCGTATAGAGAGGGTTGGGTTCCTTACAATGCATCTGATCTAGACGCGCTATTAGAGGGTTTGGGGTTCCTACAATGCATCTGATCTCAGACGCGCTATTAGAGAGGGTTGGGTTCCTTACACATGCATCTGATCTTTGACGCGCTATTAGAAGGTTTGGGGTTCCTTACAATGCATCTGATCTCAGACGGCTATTAGAGAGGTTTGTGGGTACCTAACAATGCATCTGATCTCAGAATGCGCTATTAGAGAGAATTGGGGTTTCCTTACAATGGATTCTGATCTCAGACGTGCTATAGAGAGGTTGGGGTACCTTACAATGATCTGATCTTCAGGGCGCGATTAGAGAGGGTTGGGGTTCCTTACAATGCATCTGATCTCAGACACGCTATTAGAGAGGGTTGGGGTTCCTTACAATGCATCTGATCTCAGACGCGCTATTAGAGAGGTTTGGGGTTCCTTACAATGCATCTGATCTCAGACGCGCTATTAGAGAGGGTTGGGGTTCCTTACAATGCATCTGATCTCAGACGCGCTATTAGAGAGAGTTGGGGTTCCTTACAATGTATCTGATCTCAGACGTGCTATTAGAGAGGGTTGGGGTACCTTACAATGCATCTGATCGCTCAGAGCGCTATTAGAGAGGGTTGGGGTTCCTTACAATGCATCTGATCTCAGACGCGCTATTAGAGAGGTTTGGGGTTCCTTACAATGCATCTGATCTCAGACGCGCTATTAGAGAGGGTTGGGGTTCCTTACAATGCATCTGATCTCAGACGCGCTATTAGAGAGAGTTGGGGTTCCTTACAATGTATCTGATCTCAGACGTGCTATTAGAGAGGGTTGGGGTACCTTACAATGCATCTGATCTCAGACGCGCTATTAGAGAGGTTTGGGGTACCTAACAATGCATCTGATCTCAGATGCGCTATTAGAGAGAATTGGGGTTCCTTACAATGTATCTGATCTCAGACGTGCTATTAGAGAGGGTTGGGGTACCTTACAATGCATCTGATCTCAGGCACGCTATTAGAGAGGGTTGGGGTTCCTTACAATGCATCTGATCTCAGACGCGCTATTAGAGAGGGTTGGGGTTCCTTACAATGCATCTGATCTCACACACACTATTAGAGAGGGTTGGGGTTCCTTACAATGCATCTGATCTCAGACACGCTATTAGAGAGGGTTGGGGTTCCTTACAATGCATCTAATCTGAGACGCGCTATTAGAGGGGTTGGGGTTCCTTACAATGTATCTGATCTGAGACGTGCTATTAGAGAGGGTTGGGGTTCCTTACAATGTATCTGATCTGAGACGCTGTCAGCCTTCTCCCGTAGTCCTCTGTCACCGCCTTCCCGTCATCCTCTGTCACCCCTTTCGTCAGCCCGCCACGCCTTCCCGGCTCCTCATTCCTCTGTCACCGCTTCCCGCTCTCTCTGTCACGCCTTCCGTATTCCTTTCCTCGCCCGCCTGCCCGCATTCCGCTGTCCGCCTTCCCGTCATTCACGCGGTCACGCCGTCCCGGTCAGGCCTCTGGTCACGCCTTCCGTGCATGTCCCTTCTCACGCATTCCCGTCATTCCTCGCCGCCTTCAGTGCCCGGCCACGCCTCCCGCATCCCGCACCCGTCCCTGTCCGCGCCTTCCGTCAGCCTCTGTGCACGCCTGTCCCGTCAGCAGCTGTCACGCCTTCCCGTCATTCCTGCTCACGCCGTCCGTCATTTCCCGCCCCCTTCCTTCAGGCCGCTCCACACGCCTCCCGTCATGTGTCCGCTGTCACCGCCTTCCGTCATTCCTCTGTCAGCCTCCCGTCCTTCTCGTCACTCTGTCTGATCTTAGGCATACTCAATATACTGTCACCTTTCCCTTTCCTTGAGACAATTTAGCCACATAAAGATATAGCCAATTCTTAGTTATTTAGAATATTGCAGCCCTATCTCCATCTCTCCAACTGGCAACATTATCCTCATCTACCAGGACTGGCCAACTCCTGTCTGGAGGCCACCCACAGAGCAGGTTTTAAGGACCTGCTTAAGCACAGGTGGCCCATCACTGGCTCAGTCGAGGCCACTGCTTGGGCTACCTGTGCTGAAGCAGGGATTCCTTAAAATCTGCCCGTGGTGGCCCTTGAGGACTGGAGTTGGCCACCCCTGCTATCTCGTTCTGCAATTACCCGCCGTCAAACAAAACGCGTCTCCATCTTAACTCCGACCCCCATGTGCTCTCACACTCGCAGTAGATACGTCAAGGGTTTTCTTGATCCTGCCTTTAGTGGCGGTGTCGGAATGGCATCGTTTGTGGCTTGCTGAAGTAACGACAAGTCCAGCGTATGATCTCCACCGTGCCACCGCAGGGGTGGTCTGTCGGATTGTTCAAGTGTATGTACGCCGTGACATACTTGCACTTTCCATACAAGTGACTGAGCTGTTGCCCGTTGGATTCCAGTTCTTCAATGGGGAGGGGGTGGGGGGGGGGGGAATGGATGCAAAAGAACCTGTGGTTGCCTTCCAGCTGTAATCCATTATTAGGAGACGCGAGAGAATCACATGACAGGCAGGTAGTTTGCTTATATCCCAACTGTCGCATTTAATCTCTTGGCATGCCAGGGCTTCTACTGTAAAACAGGAATTCTGGGAAATGATGCACAGGAGCTCACTGTGTCACCTTTACTACTTCAGTACATTTTGACATAGACCCTATAAGCTTAGGGTCCTGCAACATTACACGCTTTATCCAGCACAACCTAGGTAAGAGGTGCAAGCCAATAAACCTACTTCGGACAGTCGTTCAAAAACTTTTGCATCACCACATCAGGTAGGCTCAGGTATTTGATTGTACTGGTTATACTGGTTTTAGCGCAATAACTGGATAGGGTTTCATACCACGGTACATTGTGCATCAAATACCAATACTCACGTGGTGAGCACATTCATGTCTCAGGCAGTCTGGCAACCCTGCCCTTCCATTGTTATCTCTTGCGATCGATCAGTGCCTTACCCCTTGCGCTAGGGATTCTGGAAATTACATAGCAAAACATATGACACATTGGGTCTTGGAGACCCTGTCATCTATAACCCTCTTGAGTGGGAAAGTACTGCAGGGCACGTCCTCCTCCTCTTACTGGACAGCTCAGCGCGGACTCCGTCACAATGCTCTCTTCCTTACGAGCATGTCAGCTTACGGAATGATCCACACCAAGTATTAATTCGTCTCTTCCATTTACTACAGTGACTTGTCCTGCTACCCATGGGCTGGATAGCGTTATATCACCAATTTAGCACTGGTAAGTTTTCTACTGTATTTGATCATCATGTTTAGTGTTCGCAACCCGAGGGAAAATCTTCTGCCCATATTTACTAAGTGGTGCTTTGCTGGAAGAGGCTTTCTGGTTATAGACTATACTAAAAGGTAAGAGGACCCGTCTGATGTCGGAAAAATATAGGTTAACAGTAAATAGGTCATTCAAATATTAATGCTACTTGCAGAGTTTTTCGTGATTCATTAGTAAGGTGACCAGATTTTGAAAATGAAAACCCGTCGACACATTTGTTTTTTTTACATTAGTTTATTATTTGTAGTACACTTATCGTTACTACCATTCGTTCCTTGTTCACATATTTCTTGGTGTGTGTTTTGTTGTTAGTTGTGTGTGTGGTGTGTGGTGTGTGTGTGGTGTGTGTGTGTGTGTGTGTGTGTTGTGTGATGTGTGTGTGTGGGTGTGTCGGATGACCTCACTACTGAACAAAAGTAAAGCAAATGTGAATGATTCTGAACCCCCTTAACCATTGTCCGGACGCCCGCACCGTCTCACAATTTCTAAAAACCTAAGACCATCCCCGCCTGGGATCTTACCGGATCCGCAGTCCTCAGTACTGAACTGACTGGAGGGAGGTGTTTCCTACCTGTCTTCCGGATGCTCCTCCCCCGCGTGAAACTTGAGTTCAGATCTGGAAGAAAGCAGGATAGGTTACTTTCTGTAGGTAATAAACTGGCAATTAAATATTGACAGGGATGGTGGAGAAAGGTGAGGGAGAAGGGAGGATGAGGAGAAGGTTAGGGAGACAGGGAGGTGTAGGAGACAGGAGGTTGAGTGGAGACCCCACACACACCCACTGATACACACACCACACACACACACACACACAGCCCTGATACCCCCACACCACACACACCCCACCACACTGAACACCACCACATCCCAACCCACTGATACACACCATACATACCATGATACACACAACACACACCAGACTACTGCACACAGGACACACACCCCCAGGTCATAATGTACGCCCCACCCTTCCGTTGTCTAAGGGCAGCGGGGGGGGGTGGGGGTGAAGCGGGGGGGCCCCGCAAGGGGACGCCTGTCACGGAAAGGAACACACACCCATCCACTTACCCCACACCACGACCCACTGACCACACACCGCCGAACCCCCTTATACATTGCCGTGTGGGGGTGTCGGAGGGGGCAAGGGGACCACGGAGCCACCGGGGTGTTAGGGACGGGAGGGGAGAGCCAAGGGGGGAGTGGGTTCGAGCAGGATGACGAAGGGCTGTCAGAAAAGGGGAGGCCCCGGGACGCTTCATAGCCCAGCCCCGCCTCTTTCTCAGCGGCCCGGACGCAACGCCGCGCCAGCTTCTGCGGCCCGAACCCTGACTCCCTTTCCCGGCCCCCGCCTACTTTCATAACCCACCCCTCACGAAAGCGGTGCAAAAGGGAGGGGGATACACGGGAGACCACATACGGAGACACACAACACAGAGGGGAACGCCGGTGCGGGGGCGGGGCTGAACCCACCCAACACAGGACACAGGGGCCCCGGTGGGCTATCCAGCCCACGTTAACAGGTCGGGGTATGGTGGTGCACCACATTAAGCAACGGACGTCCTGAGTCCGTCACCGCATGATGGTATTCGGGGATGTCAAGCCAGACAGGTATCTAGGTAGTGGGCCGCGGAGTCCTACTTACATCACGTGCATCGCTCCACCAGGTCATCAGGATCTATCGATGCGGATATCGGTCCAGATGAGGAACTCCTTCTTGTGTGGGTCAGCCCCAGGAGATTTAATTGCAGACGTCACACCAATGGGTTTTCTCCGTTAAATCAAGCCATATTTAGTTGTGCGTGGTGATATAGGGCCAGCTGCCCCTCCAGTCATGGTCTCGGAGCCTCACATTGTTGCCGTGATTCCCTCCCTTTTAAAAAGGACCCGCTCCCACTGGAGTGGGATACCCCATCTCCCCGCGGGAGATACCCCTGTGCCGATGTCCGCCTGGAGCACAGTTGGCCGTCTCTGGCTCTTGGATATAAATTGATGCCTACTAGTTTAGTGCCTAGTGGGCCCCGTTTTAACTGGGCTGCTTCACCGTGCACCATCAAATCTCCGCAACCACAGGGGTCCTGCAACCTTATCCACACTAACTTTTAGGCAGTGCCTTATATACCGTTACAGGAAACAGGCACAATTATCTCTGAGGTCACAATAATGGACTCAGAGTCATGTAGCCACTCCCAATCATACATAGGGCAAGCTCACCAGGTGTGGGGCAAACCTCCATGATTACCGGGGGGCTGGCATTGCCTGTAACTTACGCAGGTTTCTACTGGGCCAGCGAGAATGACTGTAGGCATTGTTAGACGGACTACACACTGATACCATGCGCTGATCAAACACACACATCACAACCCACACACACAACACACCCCACACAGGCACAACATCCTATCACAACACATTCTCACCACAACCTAGAACAATCAACTACCTATCACACCACACCCTCGGCCGCCCCTAGCAAACACCGCCCAATCACAGGCGACGGAATCTCACTTGCTCGCGCGAGGCCCGTTGACTCTGACGGGAGAGAACCCGGGCCCGCGCAGACCTTTCTCTCTCTCTACGGACTTCCCACCACTTATCTACCTCACACGCCTTTACACACACAAGCTGGCCCACACGAGCCCACTTACCACACAGGGAGACGACACCGCCCTTGATACGGACGGGCTGGAGGTAACCGTGGGGCCACACTAGGGGGAAAACAGGGAGCCACCTTACACACCCCCTTACAGCAGGAATCCTCCACGACACAGCACACAGCTGGGAGCAACACACGCCAAAACACACTGTTACAGCCAACACACACCTGGGGGTACACACATCACTCCGCTTCTACTTATCCACACCCTCCCCTTATCCCGCACACGGGGGCGGATGAGATTTGCCCATCCCTTGTCCCCACGCGGTAGCGGAAGCGGCGCCCCCCACCGCAGAATGTCTCACTCCTGGGGGGGTAGTGGGGGATTTATAGGGTTAAAGAACGAAACCGGGACACCCTAGAGTCGTGGGGGTGGGGTGGGTGAGGTCAGGAGGTAAGAGGGGGGTGGGGGAAGGGGGACGTGAGTCGCCTGGGAGGGGAAAGGTGGTGGCTGCTCCGGGGCAGGGGTATCGGAAGGAAGGGGGCGTGGTAGAGGTAGGAGTAGGGGGAAAAAGGATTATGATGCTATGGGGTGGAAGGGAAGAAGGACGACGCGTGAATAAACGGGGGAAGGAGTTCGTTCCGTCGGACGACCTTAAACGTGGTTTGTGATTGTCCAACCAAAACCATTCTCGTGCTCGCGACCCACTTCCCCCATTCCCCCGCCCCCTCCTTCCCCGCGTGTTCTCCACCCCAACACCCCCTTCCCACACCCCCACTCAGCTTACTCCACCACACCACTTACACCCACCCCATCTACACCCCCACCCCACACACCACGCGTACGAGTCGATATACACCCACACACCCACTACACAGCATCCCACTGACACACACCCACACATCCCCACCACACCCACACAACACATCCACTGACATACCCACCCACTGACACCACCACCTCACTGCTCTACCACCCCAAGAGTAACCACTGTATACACCACCCACTGATACCACCCACCTATCAGCTTATACACACACCACCTGATCCACCAAACACCCCCACCTTGATACACCCACCCCAGCTGATACCACACACACACACACTCATACACACAACACTCATCACATCACACTCCCACCCAACCCATGACAACCACACAACACACCTACACACACACACACACACACTGTGCAGCACACACACGGTCACACAACACACTTGCTACACCAAACACCCCACACTGACCACAAACACACACACACTCCGATACCCAACCACACACACACACCACACACGACACATCCACACACACAATCCACGGGCCATACTGATACAACACCACACACACAAGGGCTGATACACAACACCCACCCGATACACCACCACATCACCACACTGATACCAATCACTCACACTGATACACCCAACACACAACCTGATACACCACACACACCTTATAAACACACACGGACTACAACAACACTGATACAAACACACACACGGCTACACACACACACCTCAAACACAACCGACACCACCTCCTACACACACACTACTAACCTCCACACCAGCACACTCCGCTCCCTCCCCCTAACCACCCGCCCTACAATGGCTTCGCTTCTCTCCACCTATCGGGAGAATCCTCGCGCCGGACAGAAGCAGGGAGTTCCCCTCAGCACCGCGCAACTGTCCCCATTCGCTTCGCGAGGAGTTCAAAGTGCTACACCTGCGAGGGCGTGAGAAATGCGCACACTCCACTATCAAGCACAACCAGCCAATCCTCGCGTCGCCGCCACCCTGCTCCCCCCTCGCCTACCCTCTCTACCTCGGATCAGCACAGCAGCCACGAGGAACGGAGCAACGGGGGAAAAGCGCTAAACACCCAAACGGCTGTCCCCACTCCCACCTCACTGCCCGCTCTGGAGCCGGCGGGGAATCGTTGCGAAGTTGAGAAAGCCCACCCCCGCATCCTCCCGCCAATCACTCTGCAAGCCCGTGCATATAGAGCCCGGCCGGAGAACCCGCCCTCCAGACCTGCTCGCTCTCATCCACGGAACACACTCCACTGACATCACACACCACAACACACTCTACCCCCACTGACCACACACAGACACACCCCTGACGACACCCACTGACCTACACCCAATGACACATCTGGTAGGTGGCCACACACTACACACACACAGACTCACCCACACTCACAAGCACAACACTACACACACACACACAACGACACTCGACACACAGAGCACACCACGGCACTCACACAAGTCCACTGACACACAACACACTGAGACAAACACACCCCCTGATACACACAACACACCCACACCGGGACCAGCAACACCCAGCTGACCAGACACACCTCCACTGACACACACCCACCCACCACTGAGACACACACACATCACTGCCAACACACACACCTAACACCCACACACGACCCACTGACATCGATAAACACCCACACATACCCTGCAGCACCCCTGGACACCCCACACCCACTGACCACACACACACACCACTACACACACACACAAGTTGGGGGGCACCTCACACCCACACACACCACATCCACTGACCCCCACACAACCCACTGACACACCACCTGACACCCCACCACACACTGGAATACACCCACTGTCCACACACCATCAGGAAGCCCACTATACAACAACCCCCCACTGATACGCTGCAACACAACCGCTGCGACGGCCCCATGCGCATGGCGTCTGGATTACTCAACCTCACAACTAGATAAAGCACGGGAGACTCCCGAACGTAAGTAAAAGAAAACACTCTACACGGCAGACAACTGAAGCATGGAGAAGCCGCCCGCCTTTACCCCTGTTCTTCATACTCAATGCCTCATTCTTACATCGTCCTCTTGTTACCTATTTTTTACTTGCTTGTTCTCTATATCTTTGTCTCAATCCTCCCCCGCACTCAGTTTTGAGTATACTGAGCGACCTATGGCTTCCAATGTAAGACGCCTGTTATAACGCAGTGTGCACATCAGCAGGATGTCTTAGCAACCTACCCTTCCCACTGCCCTCGTCGTAGGGGCGTCAGACGAAGATCTGAAGCTGCTGGCCGTCTACACCCCACCTTTCCGCTCCTTATCACATCCCCTGTTTCGTTCTTTGCCGCACCTCCCCTATCCCCTTCTGCTTCACCCCCCACTGCTATCTTACTTCCCCCTTACTATACGCCCCCCACATTTTACTCCTGTCTTTCTCCAATTCGCTCGTAGTTGTTCTCGAAGTCAAAAACCTCCATTCGTTCTCACGCGGCACTAGGTCTGCTGTCCTCCAAAGGGATTGTGTTGGGTGTTAGCTTTGAGCGCCCAGAGGTCCTAAGCCGCAATATATAGCCCGACATTCGACATAGTCCTTCGGTCACCGGGTGGCAGCTCACGCTCGTCTCGAACTGGCCCTTCTCGTTTACTTTACTTAGCACCCTCTCTTGAGGCATGCAGCACCGAATACACGCGCGAGTATTCAAGGTCACGCCGCCGTGCTCTATCCCTTTAATGGTCAGCCCCCACTTTCCCGCTCGACTTCTTTGTTCGGCGCCGGGTATATGTGGTTCTTCTGCCACCCCCTTCCTTCCTCACTCGAGCGTTCCCCCGGGCTCACTCTCTGACTGCGGCTCGAGCTCTTCTATCTTCTGGCGGAAAACTTTTTATCGGTGTGGATAAAAAAAAAAAATATGCAAATTGAGTGCGCCGGCGTTACTCACTCACATAGTAATATGTACTGGAGCTCACCCACTCTCCCAGGGATTTTCTCTACCAATAAGATCCCCCGCGAGCGGCTTTGGCTTACGCTTGTCTTCGCTCTCCCTCTCGGGTAGGGAGAGGGCGTTTGTCTATAGCATCGGGAGGGAAAAGTCGCCCCGCGAGGGAGGAAAGTGGCGCACCACCACCAGCCATCCGGCTCCCCGCAACTGCTCCCCCATGCGCCTACCTCTCTACATACCTCGGGCAGCAGCAGCAGCAGCCACAGGGAACGGATGCAGACGGGGGAAAAGCGCTAACAACCCCAAAACGGCTGTCCCCACTCCCACCTCACTGCCCGCTCGGCCGCGGGATCGTGGCAGTAGTGGAAAAGCCCCACCCCCCCCCGCTATCCTCCATCCGCACAGATCACCTGCAGCGCCTGGGTTGTGCACGGCTGTCATAATTAGAGGCCGCAACCCCTGAAATTCAAAAAATCCACTACACCACCGGCCGGGCTGCGCATCCTCGCCTGCCGCCGCGCATCCGCCAGCACCCGCATCTACAGTACAAAACTAAACGGGGCCAGAGGAGAAAACCGTCGGGACTTGCCGGACCATGAAACTGGCAGCCGGGACAGCACAGAAAAAACGGTCCTGTCCCGCATAAAACGCGGACGCCTGGTCACCCTATTGGTGACCATTAATTTCAAGAGGCTGCCAACAATTAAAAGCCTAGTGTTAGGACTTAGTGGGCAGGGAGCAACCGTGGCGGGGTGTGCAGGTAAGGTTGAGGTAGTTGCAGGGTAACCTGTGGCGGTAGTCTATATGCAGTATTGATTAGGACTTGCAGGGACACCGGGGCTGGTGTGGCGGTAAGTGTTAGACTTGCAAAGGGACAAACGCGTGGCGGGGTGTGTCAGGTAGTGTTTGGACTTGCAAGGGGAGCACCGGGGTGTGGGCAGGTGATTGCGGACGTGCGTAGGTATGTTAGGACTCATGGACGACGTCGTAGGTACAGTAGTAGACTTCATGGAGACAATCGCGTGGCGTGGTGTTGAGCGAGGTAGTGTTGGACCTGCAGGGGACCATACCGTGGGCGGGTGTGTGCGGTAGTGTTAGGACTTGCAGGGGACACATCGGTGGCAGGTGTGTGCCAGGCTTAGTGTTAGGAGGACTTGTCAGGGACAGTCCAACCGTGGCGGGTGTGGCGGTAGTGTTAGGACTTGCAGGGACACCGTGGCAGGGTGTGCAGGCATGGAGTGAACTTGCGGACACCGTGGCGGGTGGTGCAGGATAGTTAGGAGGATTTTGCATGGACAAGATGGCTGGGTGTGGGCAGGTAGTGTTAGGAATGACTTGCAGGGGACAACCGTGGCGGGGTGTTGGCAGGTAGTGTAGGACTTGCACGGGACACACGTAAGTGCGGGGTGCGAGTAGTGTTAGGAAGCTGCAGGGGACACGCGGGGCGTGTGGCGAGTGTTAGGAACTTTGCAAGGGGACTACCGTGGCAGGGGTGTGCAGGCCAGTGTTAGACTGTCAGGGGGGACCCGTGGACGGGGTGTGCAGGCTGTAGATTGAGGGCACGTGCGTTATGAGGTTAGGCTGTGAGGGGACAACGTGCGTGGGGCAGGAGTGTGGCTGCAGGACCTCAGTGCGTGTCAGGATAGACTTGCAGGGGACAAAACCCGGTGCGGGGTGTGGCAGTAGTGTTGAGGACTTCGGCAGGGACACCGTGGCGGGTGTCAGTAGTGTTAGGACTTGGCAGGGGACACCTGTGGCGGGGTGTGCGGTAGTGTTAGGACCTTGCTAGGGGACACCGTGGGCGGGGTTTGCAGGCAGTGGTTAGGACCTTGCAGGGGACACCGTGGCGGGTGTTGCAGTGAGTGTTAGGACTTGCAGGGGACACAACTTGAGCGGGCAGGACGTTGGAGTTGCCGGGACCGTTTGGGTGCAGGTAGTGTTGATGCATTGCAGGTGGACACACGTTGCGGGTGTGGCAGGTTGTTAGGACTGCGGGGACCCGTGCGGGGTGCAGTAGGTCAGGATTGATGTACGTATGGTGGTGCAGGTTCTTGCAGGGGACACACGTGGCGGTTGGCAGGTAGTGTTAGAGACTGCAGGGAGGCACACCGTGGCGGGTGTGCAGAGTAGTTGTTAGATGCAGGGACTAACCGTGGCGAGGGTCGAGGTAGTGTTAAGGACTTGCGAGGGGGACACCGTGGGCGGGGTGTGCAGGTAGTGGTTAGGACTTTGCAGGGACCACCGGGCGGGGTGGTGAGGTAGTGTTGGACTTGGCATGGGGACAACCGTGGTCGGTGGTGTTGCAGGTAGTGTATAGGACTTGCGGGGGACTAAAGGCAGTCGTGCGGGTTGTGCAGGTAGTTAGTTAGGCTGCATGAGGAACCGTGGCGGGGTCGTGCAATGTGTTTAGGACTTGCAGGGGACACCGTGGGCGTGTGTTTGTCAGGCATAGTTAGTACTTCAGGTGGGATACCTCGTGGCGGGGTGGCAGGAAGTGTTAGGGACGTTGCAGGGCAGAACACCGGTGGCGGGGTTTGGCCAGTATGTTAGGACTCCTGGCAAGGGGACACGTGGGCGGGTGTGCAGGTAGTGTTAGGACTTGCAGGGGACGCCCGTGGCTGGGGTGTGCAGTATGTTAGACCTTTCGCAGGGACATCACCGTGGGCGGGGTGTCAGGTAGTGTTAGTACTTGCAGGGGACACTCGTGCGGGTGTGGCAGGTAGTTTGACTGCAGGGGACAACCGTGGGCGGGGGGTGCAGTAGGTGTTATGGACTTCGCATGGGGACCGGGCTGGGTTTGGCATGGTATTGTTAGTGGACTTGCAGGGACAACCGTTGGCGGGGTGTGCAGGTAGTGTTAGGACTCTGCGGGACTGCAGGTGCGGCGTGTGGCGAGGTGCGATTGTTAGGACTTGCAACTGGGACCGCGTTGGCGAGGGTTGCAGGTGTCGTGTTAGGACTTGCAGGGACTGGCACCGGGCGAGGGTGTGCAGGCATTGTTTAGGACTTGGCAGGGAACCGTGGGCGGGTTTCAGTCAATTTAGGTTAACTTGGGCAGGGGACCGTGGCGTAGTTGGGCAGGTAGTGTTAGGACTTGCAGGGACACCGTGGGGCGGGGTGTGGCAGGCAGTGTTACGGACTTGCAGTGTGCACCGTGGCAGGGGTGTGCAGTTATTGTTAGGCTTGCAGGGGACATACCGTAGCGGGGTGTGCAGGGAGTGTTCAGGACTTGTCAGGGGACACCTGTGCGGGGTAGTCGGGTCATCAGTGTTTAGGACTTGCAGGGGCAGCACTGGCGGGTCAGGTGTGTTATGCTTGCGGGGGAATCCGTGGCGGTGAGGCAGTCTTGCAGGGACCGACCGCTGTCGGTGTTCGGCAGAGTGTTAGGACTTGCAGGGGTACGCCCGTGGGAGACCGTGGCGCATGTGTTAGGTAGACTTGCAGGGACACCTGTGGGCGGGGTGTGGCAGGTACGTTCGGAGACTTGCCGGGAGCACCGTGGCGGTGGGTGTCAGTCTGTGTTAGTGACTGTGCAGGTGGACGACCGTGGCGTCGTGGTGCAGTAGTCAGTGAACTTGGCAGGGGACCAGCCGTGGGCGAGGTGTTAGGCTAGGGTATTGTTCGGATGTTGCTATGGGACACACCGGTGGCGGAGTTGCAGGTAGGTTAGGACTTGGGCAGGTATGCACCGTGGTCGGGGTGTGGCAGTAACGTGTTTAGGACTTGCAGGGACACCGTCGGGGTGAGTAGTGTGGCTAGGGGAGACTGGCGGGGTGTGTCGAGGCAGTTTAGGCTGCAGGGGAAGCGTGGCGGGGGGCAGGTATTGTTAGGACTTGGGGGGACACCGTGCTGTGGTTGTGCAGGTAGTGCTAGCGACTTGCCGGGAGCACCGTGGGCTGTGTGCGGCAGTGTTAGATCTTGCAGGGGACACCGGGGCGGGGGTGTCAGGTGGGTCAGACTGTGCAGGAACTCGTGGCTAGGTGGTTGAGCATTTGTAGCTGGTCATAGGACACCGTGGCGGTGGTGCAGGAGTGTTAGGACTTGTCATGGGGAACGGGTGCGAGGTTTGTGGCAGGCTAGTGTTAGCTATGCTAGGGGAGCCCTTGTGGCGAGTTGTGCAGTGCCGGTGTTAGGGGAGACTGTGCAGGGACACCGTGGCGGGTGTTCTGGGGGCAGTGTGTTAGGACTTTGCAGGGGAGCACCTCGTTGCCGGGTGTGTGCAGGGAGTGTTAGGACTTGGCAGGGAAGCCGTGGGCGGGGGGGGTTTTGGCAGCGTAGTGTAGACTTGCAGGGAACACGTGCGGGTGTTCAGTATGTTAGTGACATGGGGGCAGTGGGAATCAACGGCGTGGGGGCAGGCAGTTAGGTCTTGGGACGTGGGCGCAGGTACGAGGACGGATGGACGGACTCTGGGTCCCAGGGACGCAGACACGTGTGCGGGGTGTGCTAGGAGTTAGGGACTTGTGCAGGGAGCACGTGCGCGGGTGTGGCAGGTAGTGTTACGGATACTTGCTAGGGTACACGTGGCTGGGTGTGCAATGTGTTTAGTACTTGGTGCAGGGACAATACGCGTGGCGGGGTTGTGCAGGTACGTATGGTTAGGAACCTTGGCTGGACACCTGGTGCGCGGGTGTGCCATGGTAGTGTTTTAGGACTTGCATGGGTGAGCATCCGTGGGCGGGGTGTGGCAGGTTAGTTGTTAGTACTTAGCGATGGAGCAACCGTGTGCGGGTTGTCGCAGGTGTTTTAGGTAGACTTGCAGGAGACAAACCGTGCGGGTGTGCGCGTTATGTAGGGACTTGCTAGGGACCGTGCGAGGTTGAGTGAGACTTGAGGGTATTCCCTCGTGTGGCTATGGTAGTGTAGGACTGTCAGGGACGACACACGTGGCGGGTGTAGCAGCATTGTTAGGACTTCGGGACGCCGTGGGCGAGGTTCGGCAGGTAGTGTTAGCTGCAGGGACGCCATGGCGAGTTTGCGGTAGTGTTTCAGGAGCTTTGCAGGGGACAACCGGCGGGGTGGTGTGAGCCAG
>CM071572.1:2886894-2898867 GCA_036426205.1 Ascaphus truei
GTGGGGACTTCCGCCTTAGCCCTTTCTCACTGACTGCCCCGCACCTCAGGAATGCCCTTCCCCTCAATACCCGACTAACACCCTCTCTATCCACCTTTAAGATCCATCTTAAAACCGACCTCCTTAACGAAGCATATGAGTAGCTCCGTGGCTGATACTATACACCTCATACCTTTGCCCCTTGCAGACTCACTTACTGTTTCTATAGGTTCTTCCTTTTCCTAAGTGTCCCTTTTATGCCTTAAGCACTTATTCCCATTGTGTATTTTGTATTATTTGTTATTTATATGATTGTCACGTGTATCACTGCTGTGAAGCGCTATGTACATTAATGGCGCTAAATAAATAAAGACATACATACCTGAAAAAATTATCTGTTCAGTGCTGCATACACTGTCAGTGCTATGCCAGAGGGAAAAAACAATTATTATACCTGTCACGGGAGACCAGGTTATTTACACCTTTAATCCGGAATCATTCATTGAGCAAAACAAGGTAATCAAATAAATTGTTATTTATTTGGCATAAATTCGCTTATACACAATGATACACAAAATACAGACAAAAAGACACACTTACTTTGGGACTGGGGTCGAAAACTAGACTGTCCTAGGTGCAGGGAACTCTATGGGAGAGTTTTACCCTGACCGGGACTTAGCCCGGAATCTCCTGGAACCCAAATCGGCATAAAATTCCATACACCACCGCTACGTTCTGTTCTGAGAACCTGGTCCCTCCTGACCGCGAGTTAGTCCAAATCTCCTGGAACTCAAATCGGCATAAAGTTCCAGCTGTGTCCGCTACGTTCGATTCTGAGAACTTGGGCGAAAAATGCTGGACTTAGACTCTGGCGGGCAGGTTTTCCTGGCTTGAAATCGAAGCCGGTTGCTCTGCTGTTCGTGCAGAAGCGACTTTGAAAAGCCCGCCCACGCTCTTACTACCAGAGAGAGCTAATCTGATTGGCTCATGGTAGTTCTGGTAGTATTTTCTGTTTCATTCACAAAACTGAACAGCCAATCAACGCGTGGGAATTTTCCCAAGCAGCCAATCAGAGCCAAGCCGGATCAATGGGAAATCCGAAATAGCCATGGGACATGCGCAAGCCTGCCTCTCTCCCGGGCTATCTCAATACCACTCGCTGGGCAGGCTGCACCAGGTCTGGCAGAACAAGTGGCATCCCGGAGGAATGCCATTAGTCTCCGGACCTGGTACTCCACCTTTCCCCGCTGACCAAATGCTATTCACACCTCTGGGCATCCTCTGACTGCTTTGAACTCCGATGTCCAGCAGACTTATCGGCGCCTATGGGTTAGCTCGGGCAGCCTGTTTGGATATCGGTTCCAAATGTAAAAAGCATATTACATTAAAGTATATTGTAATACACTTCTGAGTCTCAGGGTACAGGGGATAGAAGAGGGAAAATATTGCAGTTTTATTTCTATCTGCCTTATTCCCCACACACTTTCCCTTGGACTCAGTTTGGACTCTCAATCCCCCCTCAACCTTATTTATGGTTGGGGCACCCACAGGCCTTATATTAGTTGTAGGTCACCTTGGCACTAACAGGGGTACCCCCCTTAACCTAGGGATTCCCTCAGCTACAGGAATACATGTTTTATCCCTGTGCCTCATTCTCCTTTCTGGGCTGTGCTGAAGTAGGGGTGAGTCGTGCTCGCATTTTCAAGGGGAGGTATTGCCGGAACAATATGCCTTTATGTATCCGAGAATCAGGCTTGATTCCCGGGTACATTTATGGGGGAACCCACAACTCCGGACCCAAACCTCCTAGGAACATTCTGTCAACGGTTCCTCCGCAAACCCCCCTTGAAACTTATACCCTGGCAATCCCTGCTTGATTGCATGCCCAGAAAGTGAAAAACACAAACAAATGTATTACATACAGTATAACACAGTGATACAAGGTTACTGGGTCCAAGTAGAAAAAATAAATAAGTGCGCACTAAAATATATACTTAATACAAAGTGTTAATTGTGATGTCAATGTAAATCAAAAAAACACACCCCACCATGTGGAAAAGGTAAATAAATATATACCAATGTAGATGAGCGTCTGCTGCTGTGTAAAGGGTAGCCCAAGACCCTAGAATCTAGTAACAAAAAAACAAACAAAATGCACAACACTCATCGTGAAAAATGTAATAAACTATGTTTATATATAAGGTGTTTCAAGGTTATGCGTACATCAAGGTAGATTAATCAAGCATAGAGCCACAGAGTGGCAGTTACCAGCGTCTGCAACCAGGAACCACCAGAGCTTCACTCTCCTTTCCACCTGCAGGTAGGTGAAATGCCAGATAATTGATGACTCTGCCACAGTCTCAATGTCCTGTAAATAGCGTCAATGCGCTTAGTGAATCCTGGGGAGTGGTTGTCCTTTGCTCGCAAGTAGTACACAGGTTCCTCTGCAGACCTCACTGTGTTTCCCGATCAGTCAGGCAGCGTGACGGCGTGGTCCCGCGGGCCCTTCTGTGACGTCAGAGCGCCCGCTCTGTTTTGAGTAACAGCGTCTGCCAGTAATGATTCAGACCTCACTTGGCAACCACAGAGGCAAGCAACAGCGCGGCACATGCGCAGAAGAGGAAATCAACTCGGTGTTCAGCAAACCGTTTGACAACAATAAAATACACCTTGGAACATGAATAATAAAAATATGGTTGAATGGTATCTCTCCTACGCAGCGTTTCGTAGCTCGTAGGCCACTTCTTCAGGGAAATACCAGACATGATGTGGTAATGCGCAGTGGATAAATCAGAGAGTATCCCCTCTCGTGTAAATCAAACGGCTCGTGGCGTCTCCCCTGTGCGGCAGATGTTCCGTCTTTCAGCTCTCTCTTCCGTCTTGCTCGCTTCTCTTGGTCTTGTGACCATAGACCTCAGTTCGTGGTCAGCTCGGGGGTAGAAAGATCTGCATCCACAGTTTCGCTAAACGGGGATCCCACCAGACACGTGAATAGCAGCTGCAGATTCGCCGCGTTCTAGATATCAAATAACGTGTGCAGTATAGTCCCGTCGGTGGTGGTCACAAAAGTGAACAGCAGGGCCAGCAGATCCCACCCTACGCGTTTCGGAAGTAAAACTTCCTTCCTCAGGGGTAAAAGGTTCTTTCTACTCCCGAGCTGACCACGAACTGAGGTCTATGGTCACAAGACCAAGAGAAGCGAGCAACACGGAAGGGAGAGCTGAAAGATGGAACATCTGCCACAGGGGAGACGCCCCTCTCTGATTTATCCACTGCGCATTACCACTTCATGTCTCGTAAGTGGTCACTTCAGCTTCAGCAGCAGCAATACCAGCAGACCTATATTTCTGTTTTAACTATGGTTATGTCCTATTATTGTTTATAATATTAAATGTGTTTTATTTTACCTGTTGTTTTCTCTCAGCTCTTTCTTTTAGTTTTGTTTTTTGTTTTACTGTATTGATTCAGTAGTATTTATTTGACAATATTACGCTATATGCTTTTATTTTGTCTTTATTTATATGCGAATCTTCTTCGTTTGGAGCACATCCCTTCACCTGATCCAGCATCTGATCCGGGTTGTATATATCCTTTTATACTTTGAGGTTATGTGCGGGGCGCCATACAGTGGCGGCCGCCTTTATTCTCCTGCGGCCGCCACCGCAATGTGCGGGCAATGTGCAGGCAGACACGGCTGATTTCTGACGCGTGCCGCGCATCACTGTGGCGCCGGTCACACGTGCCAGGGTTCCGCCGGCATCCCCGAAGGTTGAAGGGGTAAGCGGGGTAAGGGGAAGATGCGGGGAAGATGCGCGAAGCAGAGGCGGAGCAGCCAGGGGGTCGCGAGGGGAGGGGAAAATGTGGGGAAGATGCGCGCGAGGGGAGGGGTAGGGCGGGGAAGATACGGCTGGCGCTCGGCCAAGTTCGGCGCCAGCCGAAAAAAGCCCCGGAAAATTACGGGCAAATGTTAGAATTAAGCTGGCCGCAGTAGATATAATATTTCACATCACATGTAGCTATGTAACGTGCTATTTGCTCATTTTCTTGGGGATGATCGCGTTCTGCGCTCCTCGGGAGGGTTAAACATGATCGGGCCGGCTGAGGAACGGAAGGTGATTCCCCCACCACGTGATTGCTTAGTGCACGAGGAGCTGTGGTACACTGGTGCAGCTCCGGCACTCAACGGGCTAAGTTATAGTTTACCGTAAATAACAGTTGTTGACGTTGGATTGGTCTCTGGGGATAGTGGTGACTTGTGGGATTGGGGATGTGTGGAAGTTTACTGTTATCGTCAATACATTTAGCCTCAATAGTCTACACTGGTTCTCATGAACAATTTTCCATATAGTTATTGGAGTGTTTGGAATTAGTGGCTCCACCCAACGTATCCACCAATCCAGAAGAGTAATGCAGTACTCGTGCAGACTGTCAGTTACTCTGAGGTGGAAGAATGGATCCCTTGAGAAAGAGGTCTAGCGTGGCACTCTCATGGCAAAGAAATGGCTCCCACAATGCAGTGATCCAGTGGAACAAGTTCACCCCACATCTTCATCCCAACAGGACCCAGACTTCCTTATCATCAGCCACATCATGTAAATCTACTGCAAGCACCCCATATACCTACAGTATGCCTGCCTAAGTGACCGCTCACTGCCCATATACCTACAGTATGCCTGCCTAAGTGACCGCCCACTACCCATATACCTACAGTATGCCTGCCTAAGTGACCTCCCACTCTCCCTATTATTCATTTGCACTCTTTCTTTCGTTCATTTATACCGTGTCACTTTCTCTTATCCTTTTATAATAATTCACTCCCTCCTTCTATCACTGTTATTCTTTCACTCCTGCTCTGCTGTCCATGTTCTGTTCCGTTCCATGTTCTTCTGTTTCAGATCCTGGGAAGAAAGCCGACGACTCTCCAGTGATCTCGGCCAAAAATGTTTTAGTGGTGAAAAAGTACAAGGATGAACGCTTTCGGTCCTAGTGTGACCCTTTGTCAAGGACGATAACGCTTATAAACTGTCATATTTCACTGTACTTTTGAGTCATATATTCAACCGACTCCAAGGCGATTTCCCCCTCCCTGTTTGCTCTAACTCGGCAAGGATTTATGCTGCATAGAGTTATCAATAGGTTGCAAGGAGCTGGTTGATGTGATGTGATTAATGTACTAAGTATCATCCGCCTTGCTTTGACTAATTATCGATCATTGCATGTAGTTCATGGGTGTTGTGCTTAATAGCAATGGCATTGAATAAGAGTTTACATCACTTTTGCCAATGTATGGCATTTAAAAGGTCTTTCCTTTGGGCCATCCCATTCGATTGGTTGCCGCCTATACTAATACGCGCGGATGACGCTGTGCGTGACCTCCTGACGAAGCACGTTGTGCGAAACGCGTAGAGGTCACGACAGGTCATCCTGCGCGTGTTTGCTGACGGGCTGAGACGGAGCCTGCGAGAAGCACATGCGGTGTGTCCATCTCTGCGGTGCCGAGATCCGGATCTTCATACGGTCACCGTGGACCCGCATTTCTGCTTCAGTGTGAGTTACCGTCTCCCCCTGTCAGCCTTTGATAGTCCTCTATGGCGGTTTTACCTTAAATCATCTCGGATTATTGTTTTATATTAACTGATTACATTTGTTTTTAATTGTATTTTATGTGTTATACTGTTTAGGGATATAGATATCTCAGGGTTCATATGTATGGTCACTGGATCTGAACTGTGTAACAATTGTAACTGAGGTGGGGTTGGATCCCCTCAGTATTATTTGTGTATTTTTATTATTAAATGACAATTACTTAATCCCTGGTGCGCATTGTGTGCATTCTCTTTTTTCTGTGTACAGTATGTTTATTTCATACATGTGACGGGTAGTTTGGGATTTCCAAGGATTTTTGACTCGTCTTGAATACCGGATTGATACAGTTTATATCAATACAGACCTGTTTGTATTTTTTATTTATAACTAGTATTAATAAGTGTTGGCTGCAGGCGGGGCCAGCTGGGATATTTGTGGGGCCCGGCGCAGAGACAATGTGTGAGGCGTCGGCTCTTACCTTCTCCGGCAGCATCTCCTCCGGCACGGTCAAGTCATTATAGCTCTGCGACGTAAAATGGCGTCGCATTGCCATGACAATGTGACGCCACGGGATGTTGTGGCAGCACAGTGCGTCCTGCTGTCATGGCGGAATGACGCCACACGGTGTGGTGACTTCGCGTCCCCTTGTCATGGCAACGCAACGCTACTTGACGTCACGGAGCCATAATGATGGGACCATGCAGGAGGAGCTACCGGGAGGAGATGAGATGCCCGGAGGAGAAGGTACGAGAGTTAGAGGCCCCGCGTACCCCCCCCATAACCAGTTTAATTGTTCTGGGGTAGAGCACTCTGTTACCGCGGGGCTCGGTGCTGTGGCAACGACGGCACCGCCATCCCGCCGGCCCCGGCTACAGGTAATTATTTATAAAATCCATACCATGAAAATAATACCATTTCTAACCTATATAATGAAACATCCGTGCTGCGGCAAATACATTTGTGTTTGATCCGTAGCAATTTCCGTCCACGCTATTAAGCGTCTTTTTAGGGTTTATGAACTTGGCGGCCGATTTTGACGCAGAGAAGTATTCTTTTTGCATACGTGCCAGTTACATCTGTACGCCTATAGCGCAGCCTGTTTGTGTGAGCAATAAAAATATATAGCATCAGGTTTATTAAAAGGGAATAAAATCCCATTGAAAACCAAAGAGGTTTTTTTTGTGTGTGACAAATATGGCACTTATATACTATACATAATCACCTTTAATAACGGGAGCGAGACTCGTGCAGGAGAACAGCTGCACATCTATAGGTGAAACAGAGTTAAAGAATGGAATATTTTATTTTGATAAATCAGGTGCTGTTTTTTCCGACCAGTTCTGCACCCAGGGATATTTGATACGTAACGGAGAATGAAGTTACTGTAAACGCAATTCAACAAACCCCAGTTTATTATATCACCGAGGGACGAATGAAGGGAGCTCTGAGCTGATGGAGCTTTCCCTGCGAGGAAAAAATGTGGTATATTTACTACAGTAAAAAAAAAAACAGAGCAGAAATCTCATTGAAAGCAAATATTTTTCCTTTAATATATCTGGTTTTGACCCCGTTTTGCAGCTGGAAGTCTTTAGTAAATAATCCCCAGTGTTACACAGAACTAGAGGGTGTCTTTCTAAATCTCTCCTGCATGTAAAACCAGCTCACTAAGTAGCAGCAGATTTATATAAATAAAACATTCAAATAAAAGCAGCTATATTTTTGTTCTTTTTAGAAAGTGGCATTTTTGTACTCTTTTTGCAGCAGTGTTGGCCGAGCTTTGCAGCTGGAAGACTTTGATGAATGTGCAGAGCTGAAATAGCAAATGAAATGAACACTTGTGAGCCCGTTCCTGTGTCTCGGGCAGATCTGCGAAGCTATACGTGGCAGGTCTCGTTCTGCTCCAGTGAGTGACCACTATTAAGCCAGTTCTCCCTCCATTCAAGCGGATAGGAGATCCTTTTGCGGGTGCAGGTAGTGTTAGGACTTGCAGGGGACACCGTGGCGGGGTGTGCAGGTAGTGTTAGGACTTGCAGGGGACACCGTGGCGGGGTGTGCAGGTAGTGTTAGGACTTGCAGGGGACACCGTGGCAGGGTTTGCAGGTAGTGTTAGGACTTGCAGGGGACACCGTGGCGGGGTTTGCAGGTAGTGTTAGGACTTGCAGGGGACACCGTGGCGGGGTGTGCAGGCAGTGTTAGGACTTGCAGGGGACACCGTGGCGGGGTGTGCAGGCAGTGTTAGGACTTGCAGGGGACACCGTGGCGGGGTGTGCAGGCAGTGTTAGGACTTGCAGGGGACACCGTGGCGGGGTGTGCAAGTAGTGTTAGGACTTGCAGGGGACACCGTGGCGGGGTGTGCAGGCAGTGTTAGGACTTGCAGGGGACACCGTGGCGGGGTCTGCAGTAGTGTTTAGGAACTTGCCGGGGACACCGTGGCGGGGTGGTGCATGCAAGTGTTAGGACTGCAGGGGACAAACCGTGGAGGGTTGTGCAGGCAGTGTTAGGACTGCGGGGACACCGTGGTGATGTTTGCAGCAGGTTAGTACTTGCAGGGGACATTACAACACCGTGGCAGGGTGTGCAGGCAGTGTTAGACTGCAGGTGACAACAGCCGTGGTCGGGGTTGCAGTCCGTGTTAGGACTTGGCAGAGGGACACCGTGGCGAGTTTTGCAGTGTGTTAGGACTTGCAGGTGACAACACCGTGGCGGGTGTGCCTGTAGTGTTAGGACTTGCAGGGGACACCATGGCGGGGTGTGCAGGTATGTGTTTAGGACTTGCAGGGGACACCGTGGCGGGTTTGCAGGTAGTGTTAGGACTTGCAGGGGACAACCGTGGCGGGGTGTGGCAGGTATGTTAGGACTTGCAGGTGACACCGTGGCGGGGTGTGCACAGTGGTTTGGACTTGCAGGGGACACGTGGCGAGGTTTGCAGGTATGTTAGTACTTGCAGGGGACAAAACCGTGGCGGTGTTTGCAGGCGTGTTAGGACTTTGCAGGGGACAACCGTGGCAGGGTGTGCAGTCAGTGTTAGGACTTGCAGGGGACACCGTGGCGGGGTGTGCAGGAGTGTTTAGGACTTGCAGGGAACACGTGTCGAGGTTGTGCAGGTAGTGTTTACTACTGCAGGGGACACCGTGGCGAGGTTTTGGCAGGCAGTGTTAGGACTTGCAGGTGACACCGCCGTGGCGGGTTGGTGCGCAGGTTAGTGTTAGACTTGCCAGGGGACACCAACCGTGGCGGGTGTGCAGGTCGTGTTAGTTTGGACTTGCAGGGGACACCGTGGGGGGTGGTGCAATTCAGTGTTAGACTTGCGGGACACCGTGGCGGGGTGTGCCGGCAGTGTTAGGACTTGCCGGGGACACCGTGGCGTGGTTTGCAGGTAGTGTTGGACTTGCAGGGACAAACCGTGGCGGGGGTGTGGCCAGAGTTTTGACTGCCGGGACCACCCGTGGCGGGGTTTGCAGGTAGTGTTAGGGAACTGCAGGGGAACACGTGGGGGTGTCGGCAGTAGTGTTAGGACTTTGCCGGGACACCTGAGCGGGTGTGCAGGCGAGTGTTAGGACTTGCAGGGGACAACCTGGCGGGGTGGCAGCAGTGTTAGGACTTGCAGGGACACAACCAGTGGCGGGGTTTCAAGGTAGTGTTAGGAACTTGCAGGAGGGACACCGTGGCGGGGTGTGCAAGCGTGTTAGGACTTGCAGGGGACACCGTGGCGGGGTGTGGCAGTAGTGTTAGGACTGCAGGGGACACCGTGGCGGTGTGGTGGCAGGTAGTGTTGGCAACTTGCGGGGGACGCGTGCGGGTGGCGGTGTGTGCAGCAGTGTTAGGACTTGCATGGCACCGTGGGGGTGTGCAGGCAGTGTTAGACTTGCAGGGGACACGTGGCGGTGTGGCAGGCAGTGTTAGGACTTGCAGGGGACACCGTGGCGGGGTGTGCAGCAGTGTTTAGGACTTGCAGGGACACCGTGGCGGGTGGGCAGGTAGTGTTAGGACTTGCGGGGACACCGTGGCGGGGTGTGCAGCGTAGTGTTTAGGACTTGCAGGGACACCGTGGCGGGTTGTGCAGGTAGTGGTTAGGGACTTGGCAGGGGACCCGGTGGCGGGGTTTGCAGGTCAGTTGTTAGGACTTGCAGGGGACACCGTGGCAGGGTGTGAGGTAGTGTTAGGACTGCAGGGGCACTGTGGGGGGTTTGCAGGCAGTGTTAGACTTGCAGGGACAACCGTGGCGGGGTGTGCAGGAGTGTTAGGACTTGCAGGGAACCGTGAGGGTTGCAGGAAGTGTTGACTTGCGGGACACCGTGGCAGGTTTTGCAGGAAGTTTTTGGACTTGCAGGGGACAACCGTGGCTGGGTGTTGCAGGTAGTTTTAGGACTTTGCAGGGACACCGTGGCGGGGTGTGCATCAGTGTTAGACTGCAGGGGACACCGTGGCGGGGTGTGCAGGTAGTGTTAGGACTTGCAGGGGACGCCGTGGCGGGTGTGCAGTGTAGTGTTAGGACTTGCAGGGTGACTCCCGTGGCGGGTGTGCAGGTAGTGTTAGGACTTGCAGGGGACACCGTGGCGGGGTGTGCAGGTATGTTTAGGACTTGCAGGGGACGTGGCGGGGTGTCAGTAGTGTTAGGACTTGCAGGGACCCGTGGCGGGGTGTGCAGGCAGTGTAGGACTTGCGGGGACACCCGTGGCGGGTGTGCAGGTAAGTGTTAGGGACTTGCAGGGGACCCGTGTCGGGGTGTGGCAGGTCAGTGTTGCGGACTGTGCAGGGGTGACACCGTGTGCGGGGTTTGCAGGTAGTGTTAGGACTTGCAGGGGACACCCCAAACCGGTGCGGGGGTTTGTGGCACTGTGGGTAGTGTTAGGACTTTGTCCAGGTGGACACCGTGGCAGGGTGTTGCATGGAGGTAGTGTTAGGACTGCAGGGGACACACACGTGCGCGGGGTGCGCAGAGTGTTAGGACTGCAGGTACACCGGGCTGGGTTGCAGGTAGTGTTAGGACTTGCAGGGGACACCGTGGCGGGGTTTGCAGGCAGTGTTAGGACTTGCAGGGGACACCGTGGCGGGTGTGCAGGCAGTGTTAGGACTTGCAGGGGACACCGTGGCGGGGTGTGCAGGTTTATAACGCTTTGGCCTAAGAGTTTAACTAAATGACTCTCACTTATAAAAAGAAAAACAGATACGTATTTAACTCTATAATGACTATATAATGACTATATAATGACTATATAATTGGCCACATTGGGTGCAGCACTGAGGCGTTCTGTCTTTTGTTATAGATCTGCAAACCTGCCTTTCCCCATTAACTCTTAGCATACCGTGCTTTTACTGTAGCCAGGGATTCTGGGTAAAAACATGCAAATGAGCACAGCAGGTGTGTCACTTTTTGCTTCTTGTCTATTTCAACATGGGCGCCTCCCTATAAGCTCATGCCTGCTGTATAAATGTTAGGTACAAGCATCTACTGCATTTACTGACCTCCGACGAGGGGTTAAGGAGCGCGATCCCGCATTACTGCAGAATGCAAAATGGAACTCCGTTACCCGGAACCTCTCCCTAATGCCAGGCTCTGTCCGCAAAGCCGAGGCACCCAATATGGGGGTGTCCTCTACCGGACACTCTGTGTAGCATTGCATAATACAGGGTACGCCACCGTTCCCACGCAGACCTGAGTGCCCTATCTTTAGGCAGACATTGTATATGTTCCGTGCTACTTTTCCCAGGGCTCTTACCCGGCGGGGACGTACAATCTGCCGCTGTAGGGGGTCCATGTTAAAAGGGGCAAGAAGCAAAAGGTGACACGGTGTGCTCATTTGCATATCATTAGCCCGCTCCTTGATAACGGCAGCGGTATGCTGCGGAAACGCTGGGTTCTCTGGCACAATAAATGTGTGTGCTTAAGACCGTGTGCCTGCTTCCTTTCTCTTCACACTCATTTGCATGTCATTACCCAGAATCCCTGGCTGCTGTGGAAACACTGTATGCTAAGAGATAAGGGGGAAGGGCAGGGTTGCAGACCTGCCTGAGACGGGTGAATGTGCTCACACGCGGGACTTTTATTTCCTAATATTTAAGCACAGCAAGGCTGCGCTTATAGTGCCGGCGACGCAACGTCGCGGCGAAACAAATGCATTGCCCCTGTCGCGTGCGCTTATAGTAAGCACGGCGTGACGGAGCGACGGTTTGGTCGCGATCGCTACAAGTCATCTCTATTTGATTTTTCCAGGGACCGCAGCCTGACGTCACGTCGCCGGCACTATAAGCGCAGCCTGACGTCACCGTCACGTCGCCGGCACTATAAGCGCAGCCTGACGTCGCCGGCACTATAAGCGCAGCCTGACGTCGCCGGCACTATAAGTGCAGCCTGACGTCGCGTCGCCGGCACTATAAGCGCAGCCTGACGTCACCGTCACGTCGCCG
>CM071572.1:3657252-3767079 GCA_036426205.1 Ascaphus truei
TGTTATATACAGTATCTCAGAGTACTCCAGCATTGCATTGTTATATACAGTATCTCAGAGTACTCCAGCATTGTAATGTTATATATGTAGCCCTGGTCTTATTTTGTACTCACTGACCCCCTTCCGCGAGTGCCGAGCGGTTGCGGGTGCCGCCAGAGGCAGCGACGGACCCGCCGGCACTTCGCGAGGGTGGGGGCATCGGTGTCCCTGGAGCTCCGGCGGCGCACCCGGCTAGCGGGGGCAGCCATGACACGTTGCGCGAGCGTGCGTGGGATCGCGGATGCGCAGATAGGGGCAGGGAGTTAAAGAAGCCCTTAGGAGATCGCGCGAGAGCAGGGTCAGCAAGGAAAAGGTTGCGGCGGCCATTAGGTGTTCGCGCATGTGCAGGGCAAGTGCGCACGCGGCCCCAATGCACAGACAGGTCCCACAGGACTACAATTCCCATAGGACCTAGCGAGGCAGGCACCAGGTGCCTGATAGTGGCCAATGAGGCCAAGGATTCCCAGACGGCCAGAAAGGATACATTTCGCGGGCTTGGAGCACGCAAGTCAGTGAGAGCGAGGAGCAGCTAAGGGAAGGGGGTAGGGTGCAGGAGGGAGTGACTCCATGCACTAGGCCAGCAACCCCCAAGGCCCAAAATAGCTCTGAGTCGCTCAGTGAAGTAAGTGTTGCCAGGGATAGCCTAAGGATAAGGGCTCTGTCACTTACAGCAGTTGAAACTGGGAGTACGAAGTGGAAGGAAGGGTGTAAGGAGCAAGTGGCTCCTGCACCAGGTAAGGATCCCCAAGTCCCAGGCAGGCCCCAATCCCTGTTAGGGTAGTGGGTAATTGATAAGGGACGGCCCGAGATAGGGAGGCTGCCCTTAGGTGTGAGAGTGTGTGCAGCGTGTGCGGTGTGTTATTGCTGCATGTTGTTGCTGCAGGTTGTTGCTGCGAGGCTAGTGCTAGTTACAGTTAGGACTGGGACGAGCGAAGGGAGTGGGGCAGGTTATTAACCCCTGTAGGCCCCTAGGAGTTTTCCCCAAAGCCATCAAGGTTGCTGTACTATAGGGACGGCCTATAGTATAGCGTGTGTCACTTAGATTAGATAGGGACACAGCGGACACTGCGGTTCCTGCTAAGAGGTTCGGATCCACGTTGGGGGTCCGCGTGCAAGGAGGCCGGTTGGGGATCAGATGACGTCCTTCTACGACTGATCCTTTGCGAAGCCCGTTGGAGATCCGAGCACGGGAGTGCTCGGCAGGTACTATCTAATACACAAGTGCACCAACGGGCCCTTAGTTAATAGTGACTGCGCAGTCACCCACGATCTCTGCAAGAGTGCGGGACATTGGGTGGGGTTCTTTGGACACTGGGTGGGATCACCTGGTGTTGGGGAAGTGTCCTGCGAGATGCAGTAGCTAGTGTTTCCTCCAGAGAGGGACACCCGTCATTCGGTGCAGGTTATGTTGTGTTATGTTCTCTATGCACGTTAGTAAAGTATTAGTTATTATCTATACAGTGTATGTGTGTTGTTGTATTTCTTGCCCAGGGGAATCTCACGTCACGGGGATCCTGGGTAAGTGGAGGCGCTGCGCTAGGTAAATGTGTAAGTATTACCCCAGGCTCCCAGCTAGCGGAGGCTCAGATCTCCTGGAGCCGCAGGTGTAGTACAGTGACCAGTAGTTCCTTTGGGAGGGTTCAGAAAAAGGGCTACATATACAGTATCTCAGAGTACTCCAGCATTGTAATGTTATATACAGTATCTCAGCTTACTCCAGAATTGCAATGTTATATACAGTATATTAGCTCACTCTAGCATTGAATTGTTATATACAGTATCTCAGAGTACTCCAGCATTGAATTGTTATATACAGTATCTCAGAGCACTCCAGCATTGCAATGTTATATACAGTATCTCAGAGTACTCCAGCATTGTATTGTTATATACAGTATCTCAGCTTACTCCAACATTGCATTGTTATATGCAGTATCTCAGAGTACTCCAGCATTGCATTGTTATATGCAGTATCTTAGCTCACTCTAGCAATGCATTATTATAAATCTCCGCTCACTCCAGCAAAGCGTTATTATATATCTCACTCGAGCAATGCATTATTATATGTAGCCCCCTTTCCCCCTGTGTCAGAGCGACTATGTGTGCTGCTATACCTGTGTGGCAAACAGGAGGCCTGATCCTCCGCCACTGGGGGAGCCTGGGGTGTATGTTTATCTACTAAACTGTGCCTCCACCTGAGAAGGATCCTCACATACAGTAGTAGGATAGCCCCTCCCAAGACAATATGCCCAGTGATTCCACACACAGAGTATGGGAAACAGTATTTACTGGGAGGTAATAAACAATGACAACAATAGGAACAGCAATAGACATACTGTATGTATACCAACATGCGGAATATCCCCACAGTACTTGGGTGCAGGGACACCAGTGTTCTAGTGTCCAGACCCCAATGGCCTTTCCCACCCCCAAGTGTGAGACAGCGGTGCCCACGTGAATGTTGGTGCACTTACAGTATGCGGATACCTTCCCGGGTGCTCCAGCCCCCGAGTGTAGCTGAGCAACAGTCAACGAGCAGTCTGCTCCAATGACGCCTTCCGCCTCCGCGTGGGGTGGCCTACAGCAGGAGCTTCCCACCATAGATAATCTCTGAACATAGGTGGTCTGATCCCAGACCACAAGTTACGCGTCACCGCGTGGCGTAGACACTGTG
Organism: Ascaphus truei; assembly: GCA_036426205.1. Taxonomy (NCBI): domain Eukaryota; kingdom Metazoa; phylum Chordata; class Amphibia; order Anura; family Ascaphidae; genus Ascaphus; species Ascaphus truei. The sequence goes on from CM071572.1 coordinate 3,659,963, forward strand.
TCTCTGATAATGCACAACACAGGGAAAAGGGTCCATAACTATGGGCTTCTCTATACAGCTGCAGGTGCCTACTGTGAGTCGGGGACTAACTGGGGCCTGCAGGAGAAAGCTGGCCTAGCCCCAGGGCTACTGGCACCTGGGACCCTACCTCTCTCTCCTGTACCCTGCTCCCAACTGCCAACTCTCCTAACTATCAGTTCACATTTAAAGCTCACACAAAGTTCCAATCTCCCCTCAGGAGATTCTAGCAGCCCTATTGGCTGTACTGTGTCGTGTGGTGCAGCCCCTGGGGATGCTGGAACCTTTGCATGCGCTAACCTTTTCTGCGCATGCGTGTGCACAAACAAAATGACGACGACCTTTCCAGCTACCTGCCTGCAGCGAAGGTGAGGAGAGCTAAAGGGAGGACTGGGCTACATATATATCTTTCTTTGACAAAGGCCCCCGGGCTGAAACGCGTTAGATGATCCTGCAGCTGTACCTGTCTGTTCAATAAACCTTCTTGAAGTCACCACCCACGTTTACCCTGTCCTGTTTATTTGGCTGTGCTCCGCGATTTCTCCTGCTGCTGCTGGAGGACTTCATACATATATATCTCACTCCAGCATTGTATTATTATATATCTCCGCTCACTCCAGCAATGCATTATATATCTCACTCCAGCATTGTATTATTATATATCTTACTCCAGCATTGCATTATTATATCTCATTCTAACATTGTATTATTATATATCTGCACTCACTCCAGCAATGCGTTATTATATATCTCACTCCAGCATTGCACTATTATATCTCACTCTAACATTGTATTATTATATATCTCCGCTCACGCCAGCAATGTGTTATTATATGTCACTCTAACATTACATTATTATATATCTCACTCCAGCATTGCATTATAATATATCTCACTTCAGTATTGCATTATTATATATCTCCGCCTACTCCAGCAATGCGTTATTATATATCTTACTCCAGCATTGTATTATTATATATCTCCGCTCACTCCAGCAATGCATTATATATCTCACTCTAACATTGCATTATTATATATCTCACTCCAGCATTGCACTATTATATCTCACTCTAACATTACATTATTATATATCTCCGCTCACTCCAGCAATGTGTTATTATGTCACTCTAACATTACATTATTATATATCTCACTCCAGCATTGCATTATAATATATCTCACTTCAGTATTGCATTATTATATATCTCACTCCAGTATTGCATTATTATATATCTCCCTCCAGTATTGCATTGTTATATATCTCACTCCAGCTTTGCATTATTATATATCTCACTCCAGCATTTCATTTTTATATATCTCACTCCAGTATTGCATTATTATACTTCTCCCTACAGTATTGCATTATTATATATCTCCCTCCAGCTTTGCATTATTATATCTCACACCAGTATTGCATTATTATATACTGTATCTCACTCCAGTATTGCATAATTATATATCTCACTCCAGGATTGCATTATTATATATCACACTCCAGTATTGCATTGGTTGAAGAGAATCTAAAGCATATTTACTTCCTTACTGAGCATATACATATTTTCCCATAATGGGAGTTTTATATTTTTGTTTAAATGCCTCATTTTGTTAGGTGTCTGTGCGCTGTGATGTTTTGCATTTCTGAGACTTGTTTTGTACACACATCACTGCTACTGTAGTTACATTGTGCCTGGAGGTGCATTGAAATTTGAGCCTTGTTACACAGCCATACTTTCCAATGGACTTTGCCCTTTTAAATCTTCTACTTTGAAAAATGAATAAAGATCCTTTTACTAACCTATGTGTGGGATATGATCACTGAATGCTGTCTTAATCCTCTCAAGCAATGGTACTGGTAAAAAAATGATAAGTAGGTGCCAAACAACTAAACAGGTGATCACTGTGAATATAGTGAAATGATAATAACACTTTAAATAAAGTAAAAAAATAAGGTGCAAGAATCATACACATATAAACGTGAATAATAGTGATATACCAAATAATGGTGACACAAAAATAATGAAATTTCACCCCCTGTTCAAACCCTCTGGTGGGATTAGTCTTCACTTGACCCAAATGTTGCAGTAGATACACGAAATCCAGGGGGAGCATAAAGGAGGAACACACAAAGGCACAGAAAATCTAAGTGCAGAAGAATTGCAGGGTGGACAATAATCAGCTCCAAATCTTGGCTCATATAGAGTGTCTAATTACAAACTTTAAGAGTTTCAACAGCAATAAAGAGGCTAAGGCAGTCAATCCGTGGTGGGTATCAGCTCAGGGTCATCAAAGGAAAGGCGACCACAGTACTCAAGGTGATAGACCCCAAATGTAGAGAGAGAGAGGAAAACACTGCATAGCACAGATCAACCGGGTATAAAACTTTTTAATCTAAATGATAAAATGTGCAATTACAATGTGTCAATTAAAATAGGTCATATCACACTTCAATTGTGTGTATAGGAGACCATCAGACAGCCAACTCACCATCCCATGGCTCCCGATAGACCTCCGTCTCCAGCCCCTGCTCCGTCGCGTCACCGCAAGACCGGGCGTATGACGTCAGATCCGGTTGCACTACGTTGGTAACCCAGCTTCCTGTGTTTCCTCTCCAGACTGCTCCGTGTAGTAAGGTGACTCCCACTCTACGCGTTTCGCCACGTAGTCACGTCGGCTTTGTCAGGAGTGTGGAGTTTCATTCTTAGTTTGTTTCTTAAGTAGCTTGTGCTATCATTATTCATGCATCTCACATGGTGATTCTATGCTAGTTTAGGGGTTAACATTAACTACCTAATGTAAGTGTGCTTTGGACTATAGTGGTAAAACTACCAAACTGAGTAAAAAAATAAGTCAGGATATGAAAGGAACGGGATATAGAGCACAATATATGAAGTATAGTAATCTTTTGATGACCTTGAACCAATATCCACCACGGATTGACTGCCTCAGCCTCTCTATTGCTGTTGAAACTCTTACAGTTTGTAAGTAGACACTCTCTATATGAGCCAAGATTTGGAGCTGATTATTGTCCACCCTGCAATTTTCTGTGCCTTTGTGTGTTTCTCCTTTATGCTCCCCCTGGATTTCGTGTTTCTTAATCCTCTCAAGCCACACACAATTATAGAAGAGCCCAAATTACATGTACAAATGTAGCACCTGTTATTCTAAACTCGCACGCACAAGCCAAGCTTGTATTATGTATGTGTCTTTATTTATACTGCGCTATTTGTGTACATAGCGCTTCACAGTAGTAATACACGTGCCAATCATATAAATAACAAATAATACAAATAACAGATCATGGGAATAAGTGCTTCAGACATAAATGTAACATTTCGGAAGAGGAATCCCTGCTCCGAAGAGCTTACAATCTAATTAAGCGTGTTACAGTTAAAGCAAGTTTTAACGCCAAACGTATCATGCCTCTGTACAAATAAATAGAGCCATGGTAACACATTAAAAATGCAATTAAAGTTAAAAAGTGTGTAAAGTCGTGCTCCCATTAATGAAACTGGTTGCCACACCTGTATACACCTATTTGCAGAAGCATTCTTCTGCTCTTTCACTATTACACCTTTATATATCATTTATTTTGTTATAATATACAATTATAGGAATACTATTGTTTAACCCCATTTAGATCACTGTGGTTGTTTTTCCCAAAATAGCTTTATTTCCCTCCGCTAACAATGTGTAGTTATAAACCACATACCTGTGCTATTGTCCTGAACTGTTTGATGTTTGTTTTTCTAGGATTCTACAATGGCATCCTGTCTTGGTTTGGGGCCCTTCTATATTCTATATCGGTAACATCAATAGAATAGCTTTTAGACAACAGCAAAAAAGGGTTGCTTCAAGATTTCAGATTCCCTTTCAAATGCTTCCAAAGAGGAACAAGCTAATTCAAGACAATTCTTACAGTTTGAGCAAAAATACATTGTCCCTCTTTGGAAGCATTTGAAAGGGAGTCTAATGGGGGGAAAAGGGAGATTGAGGTTAATAATAGAGTAGATCAAAAGGCCAAAAGACAACAGGATGCACATGGTGAAACCTGAAAAGGACGACTGTTACAGGACAAAGAAAGTTTTTTTTGACCAATAGGTCATTTAATTACACAGGAGTTTTTTTTATTACTTGTGGGAGATGTTCTGCCAGAGCAATGTACTGGTGGTATGGGGGGGAAATGATCAGATTATAAAGGTTATTAGTTGCTGATCTAGATTTGTCATCTCCCTGTCGTGGTGTACATGTGGAAAGAAATATATTGGTAGTACAATCGGAAAACCGAGAAATATATATCGGGAATATGCAGTATCAGACCACAGATAATAAGATCCGAAAATATGAGGTGCTGACCCTTTTTGGGAGGGAACGGGATATGAGGGCCGGAGACGTCTTCAAAAAGAGACCTCATAGGTTGTTAAATATAACACACACAAAAAAAACCTTTTGGTTTAAATGAAGATGTGGATTATGTCCCTTTTTATAATATAGTATTTTTATGAAAAGTTATTATTTTCTGTGTTTTAATGTTACATAGTTACATAGTAGATGAAGTTTAAAAAGATATGTGCCCATCAAGTTGAACCTATGTTAAATTTAGACCCTATATCCGTACTTACAGTACAGTATATTGATCCAGAGGAAGGCAAACAAAAAACCCCAGTGACATATCATCTAATGATATTTCATAAGGGGAAAAATAAATTCCGTCCTGACTCCAAATATTGGCAATCAGTTATCTCTCTGGATTAACATCTTTCACCGTTAAATTGTTTATTGTATACTTCTCTCTACTTGACTCATTAAGTACCCCTTATAAATTGAGGTTTCTCTGTAAGAACACCCGTTTCTCCTGATGGGCGATGGGGAAACATAAGCTGGGGTCTCTGTATACCCTCTTGGCCTTGTTACATACCCTGTTATTCTATGACAATATGGCCAAAAATCAATAAAAAAAAAAAATCATCTCTATCTCTCTCGCCTGTTGTGTAAATAACGGGCACAGGAGAAAAGTAGTGAACGTGGAGGTTGCAGCTCCACTGCTAATAATTATACAACACAATGCACTGGAAGCTAAAAGCTTGAAATAATCTAAAAACAGATGTGAGGCTAATGAGACTGCTTGTGCCCAGTGTCAGAGGTTCTCAACTCCAGTCCTCAAGACCCCCACAACAGGTCAGGTTTTAAGGATATCCCAGTCGAAGACTGAGCCCCTGATTGAAGCAAGGACTGATTGAGCCACCAATGCTGAAGCAGCGACTGATTCAGCCACCTGTGTTGAAGCTGGGATATCCTTAAAACCTGACCTGTTGGGGTGGGGTCTTGAGGACTGGAGTTGAGAACCCCTGTCCTAGGTGATTGCTTGCTTTGTCTAACAATTAGGGTGTACTGTTGTTAAATGTCCTTAAATTCGCTTTTTCTGTAGATTTACATCAGTATAACAGAATTCAGCATTCTTGTCGTTTGCACACAAAAACAAAACGTTTATTTTGAAAATAATTACTTACATACAAAAATAGTAAGAATGACGATGATGTTTCAAATAGATTGATATTCTTAAGAACAGTTGCACATAGTAACCTTCTTTCTGTTAATCTCTCCAGGTATTAACATTTCTTTCTCCTCTTCATGATATCATCACTCTGGCCTGGTCTTTCTTCCTCTGGCCTATCTTCTCCCCATCCTTCCTTCCTTCCTAAACTCACTAAGCTCACTGCTGTATTTATCCATAAAGACCCACCCAGTCAGCCTTTAAAATGTTATATCCCAACATGGTATTCACCTACATTACTGATGTCATATGAACTACTTCTGAACATATAAGTAGTTTCAAACTTACTGAATTGAAAAGTCTTATGCAGCATTTTTCCCAGTTAGGACTTGCAGCTGTTCAACAACTTGAGGCCACGAATTGACCTTTTGGGTCAATTCTGTCTGTCAGAATAGATCTGACCTTTTACTTAGAATACTGCACATGTAACAATAACTGAATATACAATCAGATAATATATAGATATGAAGGAAAGTCCAGACTATTATACTGTATACTTTAACATTCTGCCTTTGATAACAGATTCATTCATTACAATATAATTATTGCTAAATTGGATTTTCTTAGCAGCCCCCCTAAATTAGATTGTAATAGAATCACTATAAATCTTTCAAACAACCATACATATCACATTCAAAACTTATCAAACAGAATGTCAGAATACAGCATACCTCTGAATTACTCTGCCTTCACAATACATATTACCAAGAGTTGAAAAACAATATATCATGTTATAACAACGTACAATGATGAAGACAAATGAGATATTTCCCAATACTGATAAATTATAACAGATTTCTTTAAAAACTTTGCCCATTAAGTCTGTAATAACCCATCATGTTCTGTCTCTTTTAGTTTACCTTCTTCATGTTGAAAAACAATTTCTGCTTTTTATTGTTTTTGTAACATCTGAAGTAAACCTTCATCTTTTTAAATTTCTTCAGCCCATTTCTCCCAAGAGAACTCAAACTCATTTATTTGAGATATATTAAATTGTAATGGAACCATATTTACATCTCTCAAGAATGTGTAAATATATTCCTATTGGATTCCTCCAATACAATTTAATTCTTCAATCATTAAAGGTTTTTACTGTTTCAATACAAAGTAAGCATGAATGATAAATAATCTTGACTGACGTAATAAACAAAGTATTTTAGAATAAAAATGTAAACAAGCGTAAAAAATCTATCCGTTAAGTCTTGCTATAATTGTGTAAAAAATAAAAATCTGGATATTGGAGACTATAAAATAATAACTGAATATTACTACCACTTTCTAGTACTGTTCTAGGAAATAAAACTCTTTCTTTTCCTAATATGAACCTTTAAAGAAAAAATAATAATACTTGTACATACTGTACATTACACCCATAAATCTGTATCATTTAGAACCAATAAAACTTCTCTAGCAAACTTCGTTGTACTCCTAGATATGTAATTCCCCCTTGTACTTTTTCAGTATTGATTATTTCTTTCAATAGTGCCAGTAGTAATAAATATAATAAAAAATAGTCATTTTGTCCTTTTTCCTAAAAAATGAAAAAATATTCAGTCCCATAGGTGATGACTCTTGTTGATTTTCCTCATTCTTCTTGACTCCGATCATCCAATCGTATTCTTTATTCATCACACAATTACATATGACGTTTTGTTAAGTATTTTCTTTCACCGAAAACTTGTGCTCCAAGACTCGAATTGTTCCCCCACAAACGTCGCAACGTTTCTTTGAAGAAATTCCACGCTATTCCATTCAGCGCATACAAATGCTCCAGACAATGCTCCCTGCACGTCCCGCAAATGTACCTTCTTCCTTGGGAAACTTGACCAGACAAAGGCAACCCCCGAACAGTCCGTCTCCCTCTAGGAGATTCGTGAAACGTGGTTCTCTGTCTCTGATCTGTTAATCAACTGTAGTCAAATCTACCAAAAACTTGACACTTCTTTTTTTCTTCGGTTCGTTTCAATTTTTTCTCAAATCTTCGATACAGGATGTATCGACCACACCCCCTCTAATCCAAATGTGACGAAAAAACTGATTGAAGGCTGGCTCGCTAATGTTAAATGTCCTTAAATTCGCTTTTTCTGTAGATTTACATCAGTATAACAGAATCAGCATTCTTGTCGTTTGCACACAAAACAAAACGTTTATTGTGAAAATAATTACTTACATACAAAAAATGTAAGAATGACGATGATTTTTCAAATAGATGGATATTCTATAAACTTTGCACATAGTAACCTTCTTTCTGTAATCTCTCCAGGTATTAACATTTCTTTCTCCTCTTCAGGATATCATCACTCTGGCCTGGTCTTTCTTCCTCTGGCCTATCTTCTCCCCATCCTCCTTCCTCCTTCCTAAACTCACTAAGCTCACTGCTGTATTATCCATAAAGACCCACCCAGTCAGCCTTTAAAATGTTATATCCACCATTGTTTCAACCTACATTACTGATGTCATTGAACTACTTCTGAACATATAAGTAGTTTCAAACTTACTGAATTGAAAGTCTTATGCACATTTTCCCAGTTAGGACTTGCAGCTGTTCAAAACACTTGAGGCCACGAATTGACCTTTGGGTCATTCTGTCTTCAGAATGATCTGACCTTTTACTTAGAATACTGCAACTGTAACAATAACTGAATATACAATCAGATAATATATAGATATGAGGAAAGTCCAGACTATTATACTGTATACTTTAACATTCTGCCTTTGATAACAGATTCATTCATTACAATATAATTATTGCTAAATTGGATTTCTTACAACTGTATACAGTATGGAGTGACTATGGAGACTGGTATTGCCTGTACCTGTTCTGTTACACAGGCTAGGGCATTTCAATGGCTGAGTGCATATGTCCATGGTGTCATCTTTATGTAGTTGCTGTTTCTACCCCATCCCGTACCAGATGTTAGTGACACAAGAAGTGCCTATGCTGCCTCTGTAAAATGAAAATCTTCCTACCTCCGGATTTGGTTACTGCAAACTGGACACATTGATTTTCCTCTCCTGTGCAGTTCACAGTCGCTCGGGAATCACAGGGTCCAAAATTTTTGGAAAAACAGGATGCACACTTCACACCGTTCTTTGTCGCATTTGGTGGTTTCCCTGAGAGAAAGGAGACAATAACACAGTTATGTTAACTGTGGACTAGAGGACTAGAGATGGGCACATTTTTGGGCGAATTTGGATCTGCAGCGGATTGGCCGGTTCCTTCGGTCCGCGGATTTCAGCGGGTCAATCTCAAAAAAGGGTGATTCGTGTTTTGCAGATTTTGTATTATTTTTCCTGTAACAGGGACTTATCCCTGTTTAAGAAACTGCCTCTCGTGCTCTGATAATCCAGCAGAGAGCTGGTTGATTGCAGATAGTCAATTAACCAGCTCCACTTGGGTAATACAAGTAGGATAAAAAAATCCCTGCTGGAAACAGAGGGAGAGATTTTCCTCAGCACACAAGGGTGCTGACAAGAGGAAAGAGGTATTGAATGCACAGGAGGACTGTGTATTGAAAGCAAGACACAAGGGGTCCAGACCACTTTTCCTGGACACAGAGGACCCAGGAACCTGCCAGAGGCTGGACCCTCAAACACCCCAAGAACCTGGACACCACTGACCTGAAGGGCCACCTGCTTTAAGTTACCACTGAGACTTTTGGGGTGGTATGCTGGTAAGGGGTTTCCCCCCAGTCTTACAGATAGGGACTGGGGAGTGAGTTATCCCTTACACAGGGATAGGTGTTTGTTGTTTTATGTATATTTTTGTTTGCTATGTTGTTTAAAGGAACAGGCAATAAAGCCTTATTTTAATTTCACCCTAAGCGGTCTCCATTAACATCCCTCTGCATACATCTCTAACAATTACCAATACACTCCATGGATTCCGCAATCCGTGGGTGAATCCACAGATTGGATTCTACAAATCTGTCCACAGGTAGTAATCAATGTGGGTGTTTGATGAATTCCCGCGGATAAAAAAACGACCAAATCCGTTTGTGGATTTTACACCACTAAACATAATTTTGGTTGAAATTGCGAGAAATCCGTTAAATGGATTAGGACAGATTAGCCCATCCCTATTAAGGACCCTACATGCCAAAACCAAACACAAAAGCAAAATCAACACTCCAAAGATATTTCGAAACAAACCCACAACACCAAGGCAAGTGCCTATCTCTAGGTGTTTCTCGCCATACAGTATGCTTTGAAATTATTATGTTATTCAGTTATATTATTTTAGGTTTCTCTTAGTAATGATTATAAGTATTTAACCACTTGATCATGTTTTATTATGTTATTTTTGATATTTTTTTTCCATCATTTGGTTAAACGATCAAGCCAAAACTAAACAAATAGAGTTTTGGCAGAACCAGAACCAAAACCAAAAATGTTTTTAGAGTTGAAAACATGAATATAAGTGCCCAGCTTAAAAAAACTAAATGATGTAAACTTCAACAAGATAACAGACTTTGAGAAGGATCCGTTCCCTAGCACCTTCACCTTAATCCCGTGTTCCACACTGCTGCTCAACATACATTGAAGGGGGATACTATGTATGAAGGGTATTGATATTAGGGGGCTCGTGATGTTAGGGGTTGTTGCCATAACATCACTGATACCCATTTCTTGCTCGGCAATTAGGTGTGCCTCAGAGACAGAAAAAACAGACTGGAAGGAAAATCCCTTTACCTACTGTATCACATTATTTTGTCTTTATAGGCTGTTGCATTTTGTATTATCTGTATATTTTTACTATGAGGCACTGCAGATAATTGCATGAAAACTTAAGGACAAAGGCCATATTTACTAATCAATGCTATGCTGTCAGACATATTCCAGTGCTGGAGGATACAATATGGTGAATTCACTTCAATGTAAGGTTTCTGATGGCGATGGAGGGGTGTTATGGAGTCACACCACAAATGTGGCCTGTAATCTTTAGAAAATGAAACCGATGACTAGATATTTGCTAAGGAACCTTAAAGCAGGAGATGTGCATTTCAGAATCATTGTATGTAGTGATGGACATGTCACTATATGAACTAGACTATAGCCTTCAGTAGCAAAATAAGATGATAAAAAAGCTAATGTTTTAGATTAGACGGTATCAGTGATAGCTATTCAGTTAAGGGTGAGTGCTGAGTGGTAGATGACTATTGCAGAAGTGTGTAGTATAAACCGACTTAAATTAAATACTTCTGTTTAGGTCTATATCCAAAAGTAAAATGTGTTCATTCTTTTTTTTAAATCTATATTGTTCTCCCATCCTGGGCCATGATTTAAGAGGTTACTACTGAGGTTCTCAACTTCAGTCCTCAAGACCCCCCAACCGGTCAGGTTTTCAGGATACCCCTGCTTCAGCACAGCTGGTACAGTCCACGACTGAGTCAATTATTGAGCCACCGGTGCTGAAGCAGGGATATCCTTAAAACATGACCTGTTGGGGAGTCTTGAGGACCAGAGTTGAGAACCCCTGGGTTAATATGAAGCGGGGGCTTCAGCGACACAACTCTCTGGTCAGGATTAATCACGCTACGCTGAGGGTATCGCAACTCAATCTGGGGGTAACTTCCATTGACTTGAATGACAGTTACCGCCAGATCGGTGTACGATATCGACATCGCGGCTTGATGAATCCGGGAAATCATGCTTTAAATCAGAGACAGCACAGAAACGAAGGGAGAAGGGCAACTATATGTACCAGTCTGATAGATTGCTTCCCACTTACAATTAATAGTGCCATTGTTGCAGTAGTCTGTCTCACAACACGTGGTGGTCACCCTCACCCGGTATTCCCCAGCTGTCAGGCTGGCTGGGTGATTACAGTCATAAATGCTCCCACAAGACTTCTCCAAAACAGCGCTCCTCAAATCTCCTGCACAAACGGGAAAGAAATGAACAAGACACCAAGACACCAAGGTCCATATTTACCAGCCAGTTCTATTTCATGATCTCTTGCATCTTGCAGTACAGAAGATACCATACCGCCCATTCAAGTTAAAGACCAGTAAGGCGTCTTCCAGTGCCAGAAGGGGTCTTTATATAAAGCACGGCTTAGTAAATATCGGCCAACATGAGAGAGGGCGAGACAATAGGGGAACATCCTTCATCAACCCCGTCATGTTGGAAAAGAATACAATTTGCAAGAAATGTGTATACTGTAAGTCCACATGTTGTAGAAAGCAGACGAGATGAGCAATTCAGTCATTGGTGCATACAATGTAAAACATATTTTCAGTTTCACAATCAACTACGAAAAAGTTCAAGTATGAAAAAAATATGCCTGAAAAAAAATCACATTCAAAAACCTCTTTTATTTAGGCAAATTGCCCAGATTATGCCCCAACACAAAGGGCTTTTATGTATTAGTCAAGGCATTTTGATTATCTCTCTTTTAGTTCTAAGGTCTTACAAGCAGAGACCATCGGCACGATGGTCTCTGCTTGTAAGACCTTGGAACTAAATAATCAAAATGCCTTGACTAATACATAAAAGCCCTTTGTATTGGTTTAATGAACATAAAGTATTAACTAGTTAAATATTGTTGTTATTATATTATTTTACATTACTTTCTTTTACCACCATTGCACTGCGCAATGGATTATTTTTGCATTAAAAGTAACTAAATATTAGTAAGTATTTGCATTCCCATAGTCCATTTTATTTGCTGTCTGCATTTCATTCCATATGACATTCAGGCAATACTGTAAAATAACCTGTTATAAGGGTATTGGAAAGAGCTACCCAATAAGTCATGGAACGTTTCCCCCGGCAACAAGACAAAAAAAAAACCTTTGTCACTTTTAAATATGAGATACAATAGGGTAACGTTACATAGACACTCTTCTTTCCAAATTCCACTTTAAAACCCTTATGCAATATGCTGTGAAGCTGCTTCTCTGTTCAGGGGAAAATGTTCGTTCCATTCATTTGAATGAAGTTGAGCCTTTCTTCAAAACAGGGAAGCGTCTTTATAGAATATTCGTCCAAAATGTCATCACCTGACTTATCCGCAATCACCTAAAAGTATGTGTATATATATATATACATATATATATATATATATATCAGGTTTCCCTCTAGACCTCCATAGGGGCTGTAAGACACATGGTGCGAACCAGCCATATAGGGCTGTAGCATTATCCCTGCTTCCAAGAGATACATTTCGCATGCTGGGATCACACCACCAGTCAGAGCTGGGACAAGGAAGGGGTAGGTTGTGTGTGAAGGTGTCTGTGGCACCGGCACTAGGCCAGATACCCCCTGTTAGGCCCCAGCTAGGCCCCGACTCTCACATAGCTTGTGGTTGTTAAAGGTACTTGCCTTTAGACAGGGATACTGCCCCGCTTAGCAATATTAGTATCAGGGACACAGATAGTCTCCGCACGGTGACTGCGGATTGCTGTTCAGAGCCAGACCATAGAGACAAAGCTAGGATGCGGCTGCGCTGGCCTTAGGTGATCTGGGACCAGATCACCCATCTATAACAGGGACGCTCTTCATGGTGGGATAATCCAGACGGATCCACCCAACATAGAGGCGGAGGCTTCGCAGTCCATCTCTCTGGATCCGTGGATCCCATCTTCATCTGCGCTCCCGGTTGTGGACACACCCAGCAGGTACCCAACTCACCAGTGCACCAACTCAACACTTTAGTGGGGCAGCGCTGTCTCACACATTTGGGTGGGTTGGCTCTTGGGACACTGAGATGGTTCAGTGCTAGGAGCACCTCGGTATATTGGGGTAAACCCCACAGGGGTGTGAACACAGTGTTGGGAAGGCACAGTGAGGGGTCATGGCCCTGCGAGGCCTGTGAGTGTGTATTTTCTTATTATAATTAGTGCTATGGGGTGTATAGTAAAACTGTTATGCTTTACACATGTGTATTCTTTATTGTCCTGTAACGGGGTAATTCTGCACAGCGGAATCCCATACAGGTGGAGGCGCTAACGATCACCAACTCAGGTACACCCCAGGTTCCCAGCAGTGGAGGCTCAGGTTTCCTGTGAGCCACAGGTATCATACTGCACCGGATACACCGTAGCCACACATCTCCCAGGGGGTGGGGGAAAGTGCGATACATACAGAGGCGACACATTTTATTCGAATTCGGCTAGTTCCGCAAGCCGGGAGATTTCCCGGCTTGCTATCCGAATCCCCTCGGCGTTCCGCGCGTCACCGATGCGCGGTTACGCTTCATCGGGTGCCTCCTGCGCCCCCTGCGCGCGTGCCCAGGGCTCCCCGAGGGAGCACTGGTGTCCCGCGACGTGGGGGACGGCGGTGGGGGGTTCCGGGGGACCCGGCGGACCCGGAGAGGTGAGGGGGAAGCCCCGATCGGAGGGCCGCTCCTCCGAGGCTTCGGCGCGCGCACGGGACACCCCGGCGCGCGCCCGGTTACTGTCGCGGCCGAGACCAGGCAAAGGTAAGAATAAACTCGGCCGCGACAGTATATATTTTTTTAAAAGCCGGTCGCAAACATGTAGCAAATTTAACGGCAAAAAATCAGCCCTATAGAGGGGGCTTAATATATTTTATTTTCTCCATCTTTTTTGTTTCAAGTGAAAACAAAAGAAGATTAAAGCATGAGTGTGCGCTCTGCTTTCTTTATACTTTTGGCTGTTTATACTATGAAGCTTGCAATGGGGGGTCTTGACAACAGCAGTATCAGCACCTTTAAGAAGAGGACAGCAGAATTGTAATTGTGTCTTAAACCTGCATTTGATTTGATATACTATCCTCACTCACCAACAGAGGTCTCGGTTAGGGTCACCATACAGTGGCTGTGTATAGAGTCACATCTCTTATAGTGGCCCTGGCAGATGTTTGAATCGAGTGTATAGCAAACTTCACACTCTAGAGCGGCTCCTGAGGATAGAGAGCACAGATTAAGTTGGGTACCATTGTGACATCCCAGGTAATGTTGAGCTAAGGTCATTATGCATCCGATCTCACTTTACATGCATTTCAACATAAGTATACAGACCATAATGTGCACAGCATGTTGCTCATATAATAGTATATACAGTATGTGTGCTGGAATATGTTGACACTTTTTTTTAAATAAATGAGAATAGTAATAATAATATGAAGTTGTATTTTCTAATCGAGGTGTTTGAACAGTTATTATTGTACAGTTTGGCTATTGCATACACACACACACACACCCTACTGATCAAACCAGCCAAACTGTTACATATAAAAACTTAAAATACAGTATGGTGGGAAACACTTGGCCTGATGTTTTTGTTTTGGTCCTACATTAGAATTGGGTTTTGGTTCCAATAATCTTAAGGATCTTGCATTTGATTTTTGCTATGCAGGTTTCTTTGAAGGTTCTGATTTCACACAACCGGTTTTGCGACTATGCAAATATGTTAGAAAATTTGTAAAAATGTAGTCAATCGAGATGCACCGAAACTTTCGTACATCCTAATAGTAACATTTGTTACCACGTTGTATGTTGGGAAATGTCAGTATTATTTGTACAAAGTGTTTGTTTAAGGAAAGTTCTGGAACAAGAAAAGCTAATGTATGGTACAGTATATGTATGTCGGTATATTTTTATTTATATGGTGCCACCAATGTACTCAACACTTTAGAAGAGAGACAATACTTTATAGGGAATTATAATCCAGTGAGTGCAGCAAACCTAAAAACAGAAATCCCTGATCTGGAGAACTTGCAATCTAAGTGGCAGATTAGGAGACTTCCAGTGACAGTAGGTGGAGGAGTAAGTGCTGTGGATGGCAGTGCCTGGTCACAATGGTTGTTAGGCTGCGAACCCACTGCGGCCGCGAGCCACCAGACCCTTGCCCGAATGGTCCTTGCCCCCGCTGCCTCCTTCCGGCATGGCTGACTACGTACTGTGATGCGTCAGCTGGTCGATGCTGCAAGATCCTAGTGATTTTTGCGCTGACGCGTCACGTGGTACGCGAGTCAGCCAATGGGAAGGAGGGGAGGGAAGGAGCTAGATGGGAGGCGCCTTGGGCGGAGAGCAGGGATGGAGCTGCGGGTTCAAGTGTGTGAGTGTGTATGTGTATGTATGTGTGTGTGTATGTATGTGTGTGTGTATGTATGTGTGTATGTATGTGTGTATGTATGTGTGTGGGGGGGGGGGCGGACGGCACCACGGCACCACGATCAGCAATATAGTGTCAAATGCTAGATTTCCTCAACCATCGTCATGGCTAGAGTACACCGCAACAGTATCCAAAGTTAGATAACATATTGGACTCAGTTACAACCTAGCAAATAGTGTAGTTGCTAAATGATCACACTGTGTAGCATGCTGCTACCTTGTCTGCTCAGCCCAGCGTTCAGAGACGCTCACCACTCACCACCTCTTCAAAGTTACGTCGTGACGTCATGACGTCAGCCTCGTTAGTCCCGCCTCCCACCTGACGCACGTTTCGCGGAGGCTTTTTCAAAGGTGGTGACTCTAGCCATGACGATGGTTGAGGAAATCTAGCATTTGACACTATATTGCTGCATCGTGACTTTACAATATGCAATTTAGCAAGACCGCCGCAACTTAAAATGGTCTTTCGTTTGTAAATAATACAACCAGCTGATTGCGGCTTTCACCCTCCCAGGAGCTCACATCCCACCCCCTGTTTTATGTTTGCTCGTGTACCACATCATGATTGTTTATTCTGTGCGGTTTATTTAGTTTAGTGTAAGAGGCTATAATTTGATACGGGCTGTGACCCGTGCCTCAGGGCCAATGAAATCACATTTTGTGGGCCAATACCAACAACTGCACTACATATGAGATCAAATTAAATATGCATCATGGTTGATATCCATGGTTATTAGGCCTGCTATATATTTTGCAAGTCTACCTTTTGTGGTGTGAATTAGGTGTTTTCTCCAATTGATTACACTTGTATGTTACACGTAGCGCTATGGTACTATGACTGTTAGCCTTGGATACCTGTCTTACTGAATACAGGTTTTTTAATTAGTGCTGGATTTGGGGTTCCCTGTATTATACCTATGTGAGCTTTTCTCACAACTATTAAGTACTTACCTGTAGGTTGCTTATTAGGTCCCCTTCCAGTTTATGTTTGTATATATGTTTGTGATTGTTGTTCTAATGTGTGTACATAATCAAGATTAGTTGTTTATGAAATTCCTTTTAATTTTATATAATAAAATAATAAGTATTAACTTCAAAAACCATATCAATTGTGACACTGAGTGCAAATTAAAGGGTGTTTCCTCTCCTCCATCGTTCACTAACTACCCATTCCCCCTATGCACCTCTGTCTTCATTTATTTGACTGTATGTTAAGCTGTAGCGAGAGTCCACTTCCCTCTTCTCTCCCCTTTCCCTCCATTATCATTGTACGATAATATATACTGGTTTGATAGGGTGGGCACTCCTGATAACCATATCAACTCCATCATTGCCCAGCTAATGAGTTCTATCTCTATCTGCTATAGTGATAGAGGATAGAACAAAAGCAGGCAATCCAGTGTATGAATAATGTGCATTTTTAATCCATATGAATGTGAGTTTTGGGCATATAATGCACTTAATTCATACATAGGAGAGCCTGCTTTTGTTACACCCGATAGTATATTATGCCAAGCACACCCCGAACATCCCACCATGCTATTACATGCAATAAACCTAAAAAAAAGTAACATTCTGTTAATAAGCAAAAATATGTTTTTTTTGACATTCAAGTCCGGAAGTTCAATGGTTTTTGTCCAAGGAGGATACTTTACCAAGGCAGAGATGGTGTTCATAGCAAAATATTAGTTTTTTGTATAAATGGAATACCATTTGTATTCTTTGTATTGCTGTACTCTCCTGAGAAAACTCTACAGGAATATGTGCCATGTGCATGTACAGTATTCTCGATTGTTGAGATGACTAAGATTAATAATTTTTTAATTAAGTTTGTAGATTGAGTTTGTAGATCTTTTTTTTCCCAGGCTCTCTTTAATGCAGCAATTCCACAACTTAGTTTTTATTTACTTTTCAAAAAGAAGACCATCTGCATTACAAGGATGTACCCTCGTATGAGCCACGTTTATTAAATATCAGCTTTAAAATATCCCTGAATACTGGGATAAATTAAATATAGTTATTGGCGTGCTTGCGGTAAACTTTGCATTTGACCATCTTTTCTCCACTGGAAAAAGCCAAAGGTGATATATACAAAGCGTTGGCAAGAAGCTTATCAAATCTTGACATTAATTTCTAACCTAAGAAACTAGAAACTCATGGAAGGAAAACATTAAATAAATACAACTTTCCGGAAAATGGGTACTAAACTCCAAGTGATCAGCCTTATAATCATTTATAGAACTAAAAGTTAAAGTGGGATTCCTGCTGGAACTTGCAATACAGAATCAAGGCATGGTACTAAACACACATACCACACACATACAAATCTGCTCCCTCGATTGAAACCAGATAAACCACATTATTTCAAAACTAACCCTATATGTAGGGTTCATCATGTTATTTATTTCCACTTCCCTGTGTGCTCTCAGGGAGTTTCACATTTAAGTCTAGGTCTACAAAAAAGATTTACCTTTCAGAAAAATATAGGATACAAAACAGGATCTAGTCTCTACAAAACCAACTTTCATAAGAATAATACCACTTTATTACATACAGTATAGTGCTTTTCTGCCAATGCGACTCAAAGCCCTTCACAATAACAGTACAGTGCACTGTACCCAGCACATAGGAATGTTACAGACACAGTCCCTGCCCAGATGAGGTTGCAATCTATTATTTTAGTGCCTGAGGAACAGGGAGATAAAGTGACTTGCCCAAGGTCACAAGGAACTGACACCAAGAATTGAACCAGGTTCCTCTGATTGGAACCCAGTGTCATTGTTAATTAAAGTATGTGTCTCAATATTTGCCTTAAGATTTTTTTGTTTTTTTTCAAATATGGGCTACAAACTTTATACTTGGAAGTCTTGATTTAATCATTGTCACACACATAGTTAATTGCCAGTATGTGAACTCTGTGTCAAATGGAAATTAATGAAGTGAGCTCAAAATATTATACATTTTGTCTGGCATACACACACTATGCCAAGGACAAATAAGTAATTTCTTTATGTACCATAAAAATATAAACACCAACAATATGTGCCATCAAATGCATATTTAAAGACACAAACCCATATACACTCTATGGAGACTATTCTGCTACAGTATATTGATACACACAATACCGAGTTCACATGCCAGTATTAAGACTACTGTACATAGTCATAAAACAAATTACATGCCTCGTTACCTGCGGTGAGCAGCGCCCAACAGACAGCGAAAAGGAATATCATGATGAAGGGTCTTTATCCAGGGCTGGGAAAGTGTGCTTTCAGTATCTCAGCACCAGAAGGATGCTGTTTTGGCTTAGTTCTGTAACTAGCTTGTCCACAGTTCAGCCTGTCTCCAACCTGTTTCACCTGGCTTCTCTCTGTGTGTTCCCAACAACAAGGCAGTGTCCTTAATGCCAGTCTTGCATTATTATCATTACTGTCCCCAGCTCAGAGAGGATACAGACTAGTACTTACCATTTTTCTTAAATAGAGTTCTGTAGGACTGCTCTGAAGAAATCCTTGTTACTCAATAATATATTGCAGTATGTTTATTTGGCAATACCCAGAAGGTATGGGAGATAGAATTCTTACAAGCAGACTTAAAAGCTTCTTCTGCTGCAATTTTATGGACAGGTACATTAATAACTCTCTGCCAGCTTACTGTACCTACTGTATGTGTTAACCAGATCAAGTCTGAAAATAAGTCACTCTGGAAAGCAAATCTCACACCCCATTGACCTGCAGATGAATTAATCTGATGCTTTCGAAGCCAGAAGCACCATGCTTTGTAGGATTTTCCCTTCTCTGCAGGAGATCAAACTTGAATGTTTCAAAACGTGTGCAGTGTAAAGGAAGCAGAGCTCATAAGTAAATTAGGAGTGACTTGTCTCCCTACGTAGGATAGCTGTACAGCTTTCTCAGTGTCATGATGAAACACACACCCCTTTCTGAACGGAGAATGTTTCATGCCTGAAAGACTTGTTTGGACAAGCTACTGTATCCTGTTGCATTACTGTAAGTTTTCAGAGCTAGAATGACTAGCCACATGGGAGGTCTAAGATAACCCCTCCAAGGCCATATGAGCACTAGATGTAATAGTAGATGTAAGCCCCAGTAGTTCACAGATATTTGGATAACAATGCAAGAGCTCAAACAATCTTGCTTTTTAGGCAGCAAAGAGTTAACAGTTATTAGCACTAGCAGGTGAACAGTGCTGCTCTCTGCTTTAAAACAAATGATGTTAAAAGGCAATTGCAATGCATCATTCCTGACTGAAGAGAAACTGTCATCTCTTTCACTTTTTGTCAGGCTAAAAAAACATTGCTCAGAGTTAAAGTAAATCACTCTCAAACTATTATTTTTAGAGACTTGTGTAAAAGGTTATGTCAATCTGTACCTGTTTCTCTCCACCCAGTGTATGTGCTATGTAAGCCCTGTTATGATCCAGGCATTAGAGGGTTAACCTGCGGGCCCTTGACCCCCATTCTGCTTCCCCAGAAAGTAAAGGAAGGTCTGTGGTGATTCATGGACTGTGTACAGCCCCTTGCAGGTGGGTACAGTCCATGAGCCCGCCCCTTCCAGAAGTTTGTAGGGGGAGTACACACAAGAAAAATGACCCCTGAACGAGGTCAAATGTGTATCTCGCACAACATCACAGAGGAGGGTAGATGGATAACCTGTGTGATGACTGGAACTGCAATAAATGATAATAGGGCGGTGCTGACTGGGAATATATAATGTGATGAACAAAGAAAAGAAAGAAAGCTCCCTACTGTGTCGCACTAGAGAGCACCCTACATTAAATTAAAAGTACTAATTATTAATGAATTAATTAAAATATATTTATTGCAGCAACATATACAATGAACGAAATGATTTAAACAAATTAAAAATGAGGGAGGTGTCTGTGTGCTTATTGTCAAAGACGTCAGTGTATATAATGAAATAGCTATTGATTACTATTTATGTCCACGGTTATATGATTATACTAACCGTGGTAATAGCTATTAAATGTGTAGCCCCGGTTCCCTTGAGCATCTCGAGATCCCCCTCCTTGTGGGCAGCGCGGTCGCGAGTGCCATCGGAGCCAGCGACGGACCCGCCGGCTGCTTGCAAGGGTGGGGGCCGGGTCCTGGGAGTCTCGGCGGCGCACCCGGCTAGCGGGGGCCGCCATTACAAAGGCGCGCGCATGCGCAGTGGTCGTGCTTGCGCAGAAGAGACTAGGGAGATGCGGCGGCCATTAGGAAGTCGCGCATGCGCAGCAAGAGCACGCACACGGCCCCAATGCAGCTATAGCCTCCGCGGGACTACAATTCCCATGAGGCCTAGGGAGGAAGCCCCATGTGACCCAGAACAGCCAATAGGGCTCAAGGAATCTCAGCAGTTGGCAGTTGCAGTTGGCAGTTTGCAGTTGGCAGTTGCAGTTGGCAGTTTGCAGTTGGCAGTTAGCAGTTGGAGCTGGGAGCTGTGGGAGTTAGGGTGTGTGTGCAGGGAGCAGTAGCCCCTACTGCCCCAGGGGTTGACTGCCCCAAGGGTGTCAGGTGTGAGCTCCCCAGTGATCGTGGAGCATGGTGGCTCCAAAGGTAGGGTCAACCGGGCGATGGGCTCACCCTGTCATCGCGTCCTGGTGGAGGTGTCCCCCCTAGAATATCTCTGCAGACCAGAGAGCAGATTTGACTCCATCAAGATATCCAGTACAGCGGCCATGCGCGGTGCTTACTCCTACCAGAGGAAGCTTCAAGCTCTTTCGTCCCAAGATATGGGTGCCCGTAGATATTGTGATGTCCCCAGAAGACGTCGCCGCTCAAGAGATTATTGGAGCGAACCAAGACTGTGCTGAGACCGCTCTGGTAATTATTGCCTCCTTCATGCGCACTATGGAGCGCTTCATTCACCATGTGGTGGACAGAGGCAAGGGGCAAGACCCCCTGGCCTGTATCATCCATGCTGCGGCTGGCCGGGCAAATGTCTGGCACCAAGGAATAGATTTTACATTGTGGTGGTTTGCTTCTTTAAGATACTAAAGACTGAGATCATTAGCCAGATTCTTATACCTTTGCCAAATATTAAATCTAAGAAAAAATAGAAATGGTTGGTTCATACGCAGAACTATATGCATCCTATCACTTAAATCTTAAATGGATCACTTATAGCATCAATTTCCCAATTTTTGGAATGTGGAAATGAACGGCGCCTCCAATTGGCCCATGGGTGTCTCCCAGGTTAGAAAAAAAGTGTGGTTCAGCTTCAGGGGATCTAATGTGGCCAACAGAGATGAGTGAATTTTTTTGGCGAATTTGGATCTGCCGGGTCCTTTGGTCTACGGATTTCAGCGGATCAATCTCAAAAAAGGGCAATTCGCTTTTTGTAGATTTTTTTTATTATTATTACCTACACACTCCGCAGATTCTGCAACCCGGGGAAGGATTTGCTGAATCCAATACGCGGATTCAGTAATCCGTTGAAAATTCTGTTGGGAATCCGCCAATGGATTGCTGATTCTACAAATCCGACCCACGGGTTGTATCCAATGGCGGTTTTTGATGAATCTGCGTGGCTTGAAACTGCACAAATTCGTTGGCGGATTTAACACCGGAAAACGGATTTTGGGGGTAACACCCAGCAAATAGATTTGGGATAATTCTCCCATGTCTAGTTGTTGTTCACACTTCATTCAGATAAAGACTGCCATTGAATTCAGTGGCAGATTTTTGCCATCGTCCACTTTAGACCTTATTGAATAAAAGCTGAGATATTGATCTGGTTCTCTTTCTCTGAGAGCTCTGACTTGATTCTCTTTCTCCGTTATATGGTTGTTACACTGGCCGGATTCTCCGTCTCTAACAGAGCATAGTTTTAGTCCCCACTTTTTTAAGGAGTTGTATAAAGCATTTGATTCTCTCTTTCTAGAGAGCTACAGTACAAATCTGATTTAATTTCTCTCTCAGTGTGCTGGGAAATCTAAATGATTTATTGTTAAAGTCTGCAACATCTGTTCTATCTGTGGGTGATTCCTTGTTAGATGATCATGCAAAAGAAAGAGACTAGAAACAGACGAAGTATATAACCAAAAGAAAAAAAAAACAGGAGCATCGAGAGTGAGAGAAGAGCAAAAAAGAAATGAAGAAATGGGGAAAAGAGGAGGAAGAACACATGCGAGAAAGATTGGGGACATATCAGTAAGTCAAGATATGTGTAGAAGTTTGAGAAAGTGAGAGAAGTTTGAAGATACTGTACGAGTTGCAAGAAAACAACACATCTGTTTTTGTGTAATTTACTTGTACAGATGCAGCGGCTGTTATTCGAACACTTCACGCATTGTATACCTCGGAATGCACGTCATTGCGCGGGATTTCTTCCAACCTTACCGACTTTAGACGCGAGTGCAGAAAATGGCATTTTGGTGTTCTGGCTTTTAAACACCTGAAATTGACACAGTAGCACAGCAGCACAGTACTGTACACATTACAATTCATTCATTTCATTGCATTTAATTGCACACAGTCCATGAAATTCAAACAAAGCAATCGTGATAAACACGTGTGCCTGGGGTGATTGGCGGCGTTAATGCCGCGTGGAGTACAGCAGCGGACACAAAAATGGGTCCGTGATTTGTTCCAATTACGGCCGCTGCATCTGTATATTAAGGATTAGTCCCATTCGTAAAAATGGCCATAAACTGTTAATTTATTAGAAGCTTAATCTTAAAAACTGAAAGCAGAAAGACGAGATGGATCCTTCCACATTATACAGTGGTTTCCGGTGTCAGGATGTAAGAAACCCTCCATGTGTGATACTTTAACATTGACTTTAACATTGACCTTCTCCTGGAAGCATTTATAATTGAGATTTCAAACTGGGGAAAAGGTCACGAAGAGGGAATTCCAAAGATAAAGTAAACACTATAGTGGTGATTAAGCAATTGCGCACACAGCAAGGACAATGCTGCACTGTCTAATTCTAACAATAAATACAATTTGCAAGGAATAAAAACACTGTGCTAAAAAGGAACATCAATGTTCTGTACATGACTTCACAGACATAAAACAGAACTACACAATCAAAAATATTTCATTTCAAAATCTCTTCTGCTCCCATTTGTTTTACTAAGGTCCTTACTCTTTGAAATTATACTTTTCTACACTACAGTATATTACACAATTTTATGCGCTCTGGTAAAAATAAAGCAATACACACTATTACAATACATCAATAGCATCAATGATGTTAGATTTTATCCGTACTTTGTGTGATCTTAATTTTGCCTCCCTGTTCTCATCCATCCATTCCCAGCTCATTAGAAATTATATAGGGTACCTCACCAAAACCTACTCAAGAATAATCTGAAATACAGCAGGCCATTTAAAGATTGGTGGGAAGGAGAAATAGGCCAATCACAAGCGAGGGGGCACAGCTACACGTCTGGCCATTTGCCAATCATGGTGTCAGTTAAAGTGGGAGATACGGACCAATCAGATACGTGTTCTATGAGGGCAGATTGCATGGCGCCAAGTTGGCGGTCAAGAAAATGGCTCTGCTTTTAGTCCATGTGCAATTCCAGCGGGTCCAATGTACCCATCCCTGGACACTGGCCTTTCTTCCTGACTCTCCCAAGTCCTGGAAAACACACCGGAAATGCAGGCCTACATGCCAATACATGGGTACCCTCTCCCTTCCAGTCTAAGAAAATGGATGTCCAGCATGGGACATGGCTATGAGGGTTAAAGTGTATCTGACCTAGCCCCCTATGCCCAGCAAGGTGAAACTGCAGCCCCACATGTGTAAAAGCACGACATACAGTACATGGAACCACTGCTTTCAATTACAATAATAAAGAGTACATTTTGCAAGATTTGGGGAAATGCAGTCATAGGCCATCCCAGTGCCTTACAATAACCATTGAGACCTGGGCAGGGACCCTGAGTAAAGAGACAGTATCATCAGGCTTAACTTTTATTTTAGCAAACATCAAGGAGAAGCACTAACCGCAAGGATGTCTATAATGCTAAATGAAACAATATGTAAGGTGCTGCTGGGAAAAGACTGTTCCCAGTCCAAGAGGAAATTGTTCAAAGAGTATATCAGTGCAACCTCACAGCAAAAAAAGAAATATATATATATAGTGATGTACGTTTTTTTTTTTTAAATAAATCAGGTCTGTACTATGAGAATATACTTGTAGCATTTACAAAAAATGTTTTAAGGACATTTTTAGTGTTTCTAATGTAGGAAGCATTTCCAAAGTGACAGCTCCTTTCATTCTGATAGTGCAGAGCCTCTCTCTAGCAGTGTACCAATTGTATCTAGTAACAGCCCAGTCACATAATATTGCTGGACAACATTGCCCACAATGCTGTGCAAGAACTGAGTTAAAGAACCCGAGCAAGTGATCGATTACAGGAGAACGGATCGATCGGCAACTTAGCTAATCACTTGTCAGTGTGCAGACTGTATTGATGCACATATTGAATGGGGGGAAAATATATATATGTATACTTTTTTTAAACGGCAGCTTGAACTGCAGCTTTACAACATCAGAAGTGATGGTAAGAAATACACTCAAATGGAGTGCCCAGACCACAGGCACTTGAAAAAGTATCTCTCGTGGTCCTCTCTACTTTAGGATTTCTCCATAGAAGTTTTATATGTTAAAAAAAAAAAGGGTAGCCTCATTGTGCAAATATGAAAAACATTTATTAAAAAAGTTTAAAAGGGATAAGCACTAACAAATTGCTAGTTCTTTTAGGCTTAGTACAGAGTTTTTTTTGAAGAGCAGCTGGTCTCGGTATAGGGAAGGATCCCTGTCACTATGTTGCTGTCTCCGGATGGCGTCTGAAGTCACTTCCGGGATTCACCATCCGTCACTGGTTCTGTCATCCTACGCGATTCACAGGGGTTTGTATTCTCTATCCATGAAAGCTACCTTAAAAAGCCCTCTCTATTAACCCGATCTGTTCTATTTTTATTACATGTTTATCACCATTTATATAGGGAGGTTCTAGCATTGTTCTACACATTAATTAAAAAAATAATACTAAAAAATATTTATAAAGACAATTAATTACAGCAATTATTTTGAACAACTCTAAAACATTCGATATTGCAGATTAACCCATATAACATTTCAATTCCTTTCTAAACCTAGATGTGTATCAATAAAGGAAACCGGTATGTATTATATATTACGTTTGTTTTTGTGGCCAATAAATAAGAGACCAAAAGATATCTCTTCATTCCTGAATACTTGTCAGTCTGCTGATACTATTTTGCATATTTTATAGACATAAGCAACTTCAAGGGAAACGCCCTATATCATGTGATGTATTATTATATACTATTAACATGAACCCATATTTTATTTCCTTATAAGTTATATGATGTCATCCCCAAGTATGGAACAGTTATGCAAATAGGGGAAACTACAGAAATTGGGTGCCTATTTATTTATACCTCGAAACAGCCCAGGTCTATGTTTATATTGAGATCTGTAGGGATTAATGTTTTAAATTGGTAAATCCCCTTAGTTTCCTCTTGTGAAATGTTCTGTATCCTGTTTCCTCCTCTTGCATTGTGTTCTATTTGATCTATTCCTAGAATGAGAGGTTCACTTAAATGGCATTTCTTGAAGTTGATAGAGACACTATGCGTGTCCAGCCCTCTCTTCAATGTTCCTTCCTCTCTTCAATGTTCACTGATTTTTTTGTTTCAAACATATTTTGGTGTGGCCCACGTATAGCTTGCCGCACGGACATTGTAGCAAGTATATTACATATTTACTGTCACAATTGATAACTATTTTAATATTGAATTGTTCTTGGTTTTGTTCCCATATTTGCAATATCTGCATTTTCCACACCTAAAGATTCCTAATGGTGTTCTATTTGTTAACCAAACTTTTTAATCGTCTTATTTTTTTGAGTACTTGGTGCTACATTCTTTTTGATGCTTTCAGATTTTGTGTAAATTATTCTAAGTGTGATGAATTATTTTAACAAAGGATCTTGTTGTAGAATGTGATGGTACTTTTTTTTTCTTTATACACTACTCTAATAAACAATCTCTATTAGTTTCCAAAGCTTGTTTTTGTGCTGTACGCATGATTTTATTTTCATAATTTCTTTCTTCACATTTATTTACAAGTATTCTAGATTTTTCAATGAACACCTTTTTGTCAACACAATTCTGTGTAATTCGTTTGAATTCACTAAAGGGAATATTTTTAATCCATCTAGAGTGACGGTTGCTGTAAGAGAAAATATAGATATTACAATCAACTTTTTTATAGAAGGTTTTGGTCTTGCTGATTGTCCATAGAAATACATAGAAATACATTTGGTCCAAAAATTCAATTATTTCCTGACTGAATTTTGAAGTAAAATTAGATTTTTAAAAAATTTGTATTCATTATTAATAAAAAAGACTCCAGACTTTCAAAGCTTTCACTCAATATAAAAATTACATCGTCTATGAACCTTTCAAGAGCACCAGGTTTGCACCATGCACATCGACACAAATGGTATCCTCCTCCCACTTCCCCATGAACAGATTGTGCAAACCTGGCTCCCAATCACTGAGCCACATAACTGTAATTAAAAATCTTCTTTAAAAAAGAAACTAATTGTGGATTAAAATGTATCTTATGCTATCCAGAACACATTTCTTTTGGTCTGTGGAATTGTATTGTATGTCTTTATTTATATAGCGCCAACAGTGTACTCAGCGCTTCACAAAAAATACAGTACAGGGAATTATAATTATACAATATGTGCAGCAAAATCAGACAATAGGAACGGAAATCCCTACCCCGAAGAGCTTACAATCTAAGAGGTTTAATGGGAAACTTACAGAGACAGTAGTTGAGGGAGTAAGAATGTCATCATCTTTATCTAAATAGTACTTAACTGCTTCACATCTTGTTTATGATTTATATATGCGTAGCACCCTTGCGGTATGCTCGACTTTTCTTACTAAATACTGGTCCCTTCAGGGAGGTAAGGGGTTAAATCCATTACAGGCCCTAGTTAATGCAGCTAATGTGAAGTTACTTATTTCATTGATTGCCCAATTTCTATTCTTCCAGAATGTGCTGGAAAGGTCAACCCTTTAGGGAATGACTTAGTATTAACGCCTTCTCTTTTCCTGCCCAGCAACAGGGGTAGGGGAAAGTTATAAATATCTGGGACCTGGGAATATCCTCAGATCATAAGTGGACTCGGGTTGAGTGGATCTCCAGGGCTCCTTGCCCTGTAATAGGGGTAAGCAACATTTCTTGTTTTCTAAGTTAGGGTAAGACTCCAAGTTTAGGGGAGAGACACTAAATCTGGATCCTGCCAGAGCAGGAAGTGGGTTCTTTACACAAAAGGAGGAGACCTGTAAAAGTGGCTGGGAAATTGCTGGGAAAGGTTCTGATTCTGTTTCTAGTCGCAGAGGAAAGACTTTCTTTTCTATTTTATCTAGTTTTTCTTTCATTTCATCTCTAATAGCTGCATTTCATCTGAGAATTTCATTTCCTCCAATCTATTTTTAATTTAAAACATGTGATCTATTAAGAGATATTAGAAACTGCATGATTTGAAAGGAAGAATTATCTAAAGTACGGTTCCACTCATTTATAAAACATTCATTATTTAGATCAAAGGTTGTGAATTAAAAAATGTGTAGCCCCCTATGTATCATTTAAGTAATCATACTGTTCTAATGTGGTCGTATCCCACCACTGTTTAACTTCTATCATTATATTTTCCAAATATATATAGTTTTGAATTGTTTTAGGATTTTTACAAGTGCTTTCAGTGTTTTCTTCCTCCGTGAAATTTTTTCCCCTTAATATCCCCCTTAGTGATATTACTTGGTTGTTGATGGTTAGAAGGCTGGAATATATTGTTGATAACCTTCCAGAAGTTAGCTGGGTTTGATGTGTTTTGGTGGAGATTGTCAGAGTAATATTGTGCTTTTGCATGCCTTGTTTGCCTTGTGCACATATTCCGCAGGCATCTGTAGTGATTGAGATCCTTGGTAGTGCCAGTTACTTTGTAGCTTTTCCACAAGGCATCCCTGAACTGGTAAAGGGCTATATGGTCAGTTGTAACCCATGGAAGGTGGGCCCCCCATACCCTTATTCTGCATAATGGAGCATGGGTATCACAGAGTTTTAAGAACTCGGATTGGAAATAGCTGAGTGCAGAATCAGGGTCGGGAATTAAATCGATTCTGTGCCAAGGGCAGTTGGTAAGGTCAGCCAGAAACTACTGTGGGTTAAAGTTTCTAAATTTTCTAGTGAGGAGAACTTTAGGGCTTGATTGGGCCAGTTTAATTTTCCTTACACAGTACACTATTGCATGGTCATTGAAAATATCAGGAAGGATGCCAGAGGATTGGATTCTGCTGGAATTTGAGGAGAGAATCCAGTATAGCAAGGAATGGTTGCATGATTTCAGGTTTGTCCATGTGGGTTGGGAAATGAGTTGCGATAGGTTAAGCTGCTTGATTTGTATCTGGATTTTGTGGTTTTTAGGGTCAAGCCAATTGAAGTTGAAATCCCCAATAACTAGCACCTCATTCAGAGAGGAAATGGATCCAATAAACTGGGTGTTATCAGTCAGGGATTGTATAGGGGCTTTAGGGGGCAGTAGATGCCAGCAAGCAAGATGGGCTTAGAAAAGGGGAGACAGATTCTGCCAACTAGGATTTCAAAAGATGGTGGGCTTGAGGGGCAATTTAACAGTGTAAATTGTAAGGTGTCTGCAATATAAAATAACACCCCTCCTCCTCTTTGACCTATCTCCTAGAAATGGAGTATCTCTGAATGACAATATTTGCATCAGGGGTTTTATGGGTTAGCCATGTTTCTGTAAGAATGATGGCTTTGGGTTTATACATAAGGCACCATGCTCTTAGTTCATCCAGTTTGGGCAGGAGGTTCCGAATATTTATATTGGCGACAGATAGCCCCTTTTGGAATTTAAAGGGGGTATTCTTATGGGTATGGACAGAGTTGAAATGGGAGGGCCTGTGTTAGGTTCAATATCACCTGCTAAAGAGAGTAATTTTATGAGTAGAAATTTGAGTAGTTGTTTGGAAGTTGTACATTTGTGGTGTTTGCCATTAGAGTGAGCGGTGGATGGTGTGCTGGTTTTTAGAGTTCTCCACCAACATTCAGTAGATAGAGCAAGGCTTTTTAGTAGTCCAGGGTGTATGGTGATATTGGGTGTGGGACAGGAGGGAGGAGTTTGTAGTGGATAGTGTATTTGCAGCATACATTGATCCCGAGAGGCTTGAGGGTCCAAGTCTTTCCTTCCTTTGACTTCAGTAATCAGCATCTTAAACAATAATGGGAAAAAACATTAACAACGTGTTCGTCAAAATTGATGAAACTTCTGATTATCAATGATGAAGCAACTTTAAAAGATATTAACACTAAAATGGAAACAATAATAAAATATGTTGTAGTTATTTAATTAATAATCCCAAAGAACAAGGCATTACTGGCCAATAATGCCCTGGCTGGATGAGTTGAAGGCTCGAGGCGAATCACGCTGTGATTGGCTGTAGTATTTTGTGAATGAACTCCAAAATAATATAAGAAGCCCCTAAGCCAATCAATTTTGAGATTTCTGGCGCAAGAAGACGGGCAGGCATTTCAAAAGTGCTCTTGCGTGAATAGCAAGGCATCGGCTTCAGAAAAGTCTGCCCGGAATATTTTCTAAGTCCCACTTTTTGCTGCCAAGTTCTGAGAATTGAACGCAGTGGTCGCGGCTGGAATTTCAAGCCGATTTTAGTTCCAGGACGTTTGGAGCTAAGTCCTGGTTAAGCAAAATCAAGTCCTCTGGACAGTGTTTGCTCACTTGCATGTCGTTTCCCAGAATCCCTAGTTGCAGTGGAAGCATTGTATGCTAAGATATAATGGTGAAAAGCCGGGTTGCAGACCTGTCTGAGATGTGAATGTGCTCACAAGTGATATTTTTATTTGCTACAGATGCAGCGGCCGTTATTGAAACACTTCACGCGGTGTATACCTCGGAATACCCATGTGATGGCACGCAATTTCTTCCAACCATACCGCCTTTAGACGCGAGTGCAGGCGAGTGCAGAAAATGGCATTTTAGTGTTCTGGCTTTTAAACACCTGAAATTGTCACAGTAGCACAGTACTGTACACATTAAAATTCATTCATTTCATTCCATTTATCTGCACACAATCCATGAAATTCAAACAATGCAACCGCGATAAACACGTGTGCTTGGGGCGATTGGCCACGTTAATGCTGTGTGGAGTACAGCAGTGCACACGAAAACGGCTCCGTGATTTGTTCAAATAACGGCCGCTGCATCTATATAAAGAAAAAAACTGTAAGAACAGAACAGTTTCTGACATTTCCAGCAGGTGGCGCAATTACCATACAGACTGTAAGAGAAGAAATATTCTCAAACCTGCAGCAGGAGGCACAATTATCATATACACATTAAACGGGGTGTTACTCAATAGTCATAAAGATAAGGAAACATATTTTGTCTAAAGCTGATAAGTAAGACTTTCTGGCCATTATTGTTACCAAAAGAAAGGCAACATAAGATAAACAGGCACCACCATTGCAGCTTCCTATTGGCACGTGTGGAGCGAGAGATTTGAACCTTCATTTTGTTTCCACTAGAGGAGACAGTACCAGCGCAACCTTTACAGGTATGTCATGTGTCTCAGAGGTCAGGGGTCCCTGAAGCTATAAATATTGCATTTTAGATCCCCCCTCCCCCAAAATAGAGTAGGACCGGCTCTTTTTATATTGGGCACTAATGTATATAGGACTGAGTACTGAGAATAGGATCATACTCTCTCTTGAAGACATAAAGGTCGGCACAAGAACTAAACTGAGTCCTGCATATTGTGCACAAACAGAAGAGAAGACCGAGTATTAGAAATATGAGGAAATATATGAAAAGCAAGAGACAGAAATTGTAGATCGTAGCAATTAGCAAAAAGGGAACACACATTGAGGCAATAAGAGATGGATAAAATATATTGCAATAAGTATAAAATGGATGATGGAGAGCAGTGAGAGACATGCAGTTATACAAAACTGAAGATTATTTATTTATTATTCAACAAGCTTCTGGTTTGCCCTATAGCAAATAAAAATAATTAATTGTGAGCACATTCACATCTCAGACAGGTCAGCAACCCTGCCTTTCCCCATTATCTCTTAACATTCAGTGCTTTCGCTGCAGCTAGGGATTCTGGGAAATTCATAGGACTTAATTCACTACAAATGTATCCTATCCTGTTTCAACTCTGCACTCTCCCGGCTAAACAAACCTACTTTAATTCAATAATCAACACTCACAAGTCTAACCCATGCCGCATTTTCTCTGTCTTTGTCTCTCTATTCAGACCACCGTCTTCTACCTATTTTTCTTCCTTCATTTCATCTCAGGATTTTGTTGACTATTTCAAGACAAAGGGGGATTCCATAAGGCAAGACATCCCCTCCGTATGCTCCTCCATTTCTACACATCTTCCTAACTCTTCTCCTGCCTTCCTTTACTGTTTTTCTGATGTCACAGAAGATGTGTCACTGCTGATCTTCTCCCTCTTCCACTTGCCCTCTCGACCCCGATTTCCTCCCATAATCTGAAACCTCGTGCTCCTACTGTATTCTAATCCCTACACTGACACATATTTTCAACTCCCCCGTCTACTCTGGTACCTTTCCCTCTGCCTTCAAACATGCAACAGTTATACCATTACTCAAAAACAGCAAGCTCGACCCTACCTCTCTCTCTATCAGCCTGTCTCCTTCCTGCCTTTTGCCTCAAGTCCTTGAACGCTGTGTATTCTCTTGCTAGCTCTATTTTCTCATCTCCTATTCTCTCCTAGACCCTCTACAATTTGGCTTCCGCACTGCTCAATCCAGCCCTCACTAAAATAACTAATAACCTGAATGCTACAAAAGACAATGATCAGTACACTCTGCTCATATTGCTCGACCTCTCTGTAGCATTTTATACTGTGGACCACCCTATTCTCCTTCACATTCTCCATATTCTTGGTGTCCGTAACAAAGGTCTATGCTGGATTTAATCTTATCTCTCCTATTGTACTTTCAGTGTCTCGTTTGCTAACACCTCCGTTGATCTCTCTGTGGGGGAACCCCAGGGATCTGCCCTGGGACTTCTTCTCTTTTCTCTTTACAAAGTCTCTCTACTAGGTGATCTAATCACATCTCTTGGGTTCAAATATCACCTCTATGCTGATGACACACAAATGTACTTTTCAACCCCTGACCTTATACTGTACCTGCTGCACAGACCAAAAGTTTCTGAATGTCTCTCCACTATATCATCCTGGATGGCCCTCCGTCGACTTAAGCTTACAAGTCAGAAACAGAGCTCCTCATATTTTCTCCCAAACCTGGCCCTACTACCTCCTTCTTCATTACTGTTGGAAGCGCTATCATACACCCAGTATCACAAGCACGCTGCTTATGGGTCACACAACTCCTCTCACATTCTCCTCTCACATTCAAACTGTATCTAAAACCTATAATTTTTTCCTCCGCAATTTTGCAAAGATACACCCTTTCTTCTGTCCCTCTACTGCTAAAACTCTGACTCAGCCCCTCTTTCTCTCCTGTCTCAACTATTGTAAGCTCCTGATGTCCGGCATTCCTGCCTCTCACCTGTCTTCCCTACAATCTATCTTAAACACTGCTGCCAGAATCACTTTACTCTCTCCCAAATCTATCTCAGAGTCTCCCATGATGAAATACCTCTCCTGGCTTCCTATCAAATCCTGTATCACACACAATTCTCCTCCTCACTTTTAAAGCTTTACACTCTGTCCTAATTTCTCGCTATACACCATCCCGACTCTTGTCTGCTGAAGGATGTCTTCTCTCTACCCCTTTTGTATTTAAAGCCCTCTCCTGCCTTAAACCTTTCTCACTGACTGTCCCACACCTCTGGAATGCCCTTCCCTTCAAAATCCGACTAGCACCTCTCTATCCACCTTTAAGATCAATCTAAAAACCCACCTCCTTAACGTAGCATTTGGGTATCTCTGTGCCTGTTACTATACACTTCATACATCGATCTTGGCCCCTTGCAGATGCACTTACCAGAACACCTCACTAGTGTCTCTGTCCATTTTTCCTACTTACCAATATTATTGTAAGCTCTTTGGTGCAAAGATTCTTGTTCCTAATGTTACTTTTATGTCTGAAGCGCTTTATGTGTTTCACGAAAGACCAGGTTATTTACACATTTTTACCGGGATCATTCATTGAGCAAAACAAGGTAATGAAATAAATTGTAATTTATTTGGCATAAATTAGTTTACACACAATGAAACACAAAATACAGACAAAAAGACACACTTACTTTGGGACTGGGTCGAAAACTAGACTGTCCTAGGTGCAGGGAACTCTATGGGAGAGTCTTACCCAGACCGGGACATAGCCCGGAATCTCCTGAACCCAAATCGGCATAATGTTCCACACGCCACTGCTATGTTCTCTTCTGAAAACTTGGTCCCTCTGGACCGTGAGTCAGCCCAAATCTCCTGGAACTCAAATTGGCATAAAATCCCAGCCACGTCCGCTTTGATCATTTCTGAGAACCTGGACCCAAAAAACTGGACTTAGACTATGGCTGGCAGGCTTTTAGGCTCAAAATCGAAGCCAGTTGCACTGCTATTCACACAGAAGCAACTTTGAAAAGCTCGCCCACGCTCTTACTACCGGAGACCTCGAATTTGACTGGCTCCTCGATTTTTATTGTATTTTCAGTTACATTCACAAAACTGAACAGCCAATCAATGTGTGGAAACTTTCCCAAGCAGCCAATCAGAGCCAAGCCGGCTAGAAAAGCCGGGTCAGCGGGAAATCCAAAATAGCCAAGAGACATGCTTGTGAGGAGTGACCTTAGGCCCCGCCTCTGTGACGCGACCCATGATGAGACAGGTGATGCATGCCGCACTACCAGGCTTGGGGACACCGCATTCACCATGCTTAAGCCCTGCCCCGTGACACATCCCATGATGCGACAGGCGCTGCGCGCCGCACTACCAGGCTGGAAGACACCGCACAGACCACACTCAGGCTCCACCCCTCTGACTTCATGGGTGATGTGCACCGCACGCAAGCTACGCGCTGCCGTCGCGTTGTCATGGGTACGCGAGGAGTTAATTTCATCTACAATTATCCTTCTCCTGCACTTTTCCCCACCCCTGCCTATCAGTGGACTGAATATGTCTAAGGGGCGGGTTTTATTCATTACCCTGCAGCTGTCTGCTATGCTACCATTGGCTACCTGGTCTTTTAATGCTCAGCCAGCCCTGCAGTAAACTGTCTGAGCATAAACTTCTGTTTGTGTTATTAGTGTTTGCCTTAAACACCCTGCTGCCCTGCTGCTGCCTTGTCTGAACTTGTCTTGCACCTGGACCTTTGCTTTCTCTGACCCCTGAACCCGGCTTGCATTTGGACTTCTACCCTCTATATTCCTGGATCCAGGCACCGCTCATCAACTATTCGATCTCTCCAATCCTAGACCATGCCAAGTAACACGACCATTCTGATATCTCCTACCCTGACCCGGCTACACGATCTTCACTCAGCACTACGGACTTGGTTGCTCGGTTGCAGGTTAGTGGTTACCAACATTCCCACCTCAACCTTGCAGTCCTGTCCTGTTTGAGGTGAGCACTCGTTACAGTATGCTCAGCCCCACTGAGATGGGTCGAGTCTTGAATCATTCTGACCTGTTCAACAAATTAGAGAATTAGATGGATCAGAACAGTCGGCGGATGAATAAACTCCAACGGACTGTGCAAAACATGACAGATCAGACACAATGTATCCCTAATGGTCCCCTCCCCTCAGTGGTGTCTGCCCCCACAGCCATGCCCATAAACGCAGCCTCCAAACCCCGACTCCCCATGCCCAACCGCTACGGCGACGAACCGCTTGGTTGTCGTGGGTCCCTGAACCAATGTGATATCCAGTTCGAATTTATGCCATCTCACTTTCTTTCCCAGTGGTGGCCAATATCATATTGCTGCTAGTGGATAACATCTTGGCCTGGGCTTCACACATGTGGGAGCAAAGGCCAGACCTCACGGGTGACATAGTCTGCTTCATCACGGAATTCCGCAGAGTATTCGACACACCCAGGCTCAAGGTAACAGCTGCTTCTCTGTTTCATATATCCCAAGGCAGCCGTCCCGTGGCCCGGTATGCAGTCACATTTCGGACCAGAGCAGCTGAGGCAGGCTGGAACGATCAGGCATTGGCAGTGACATTCTGGCAATGTCTCTCAGAGAATCTTAAAGATGAACTTACTGCCCAGGAACACCCCACGGAGCTTAAGGAGCTCATCAGACTATGCATCCGAGTGGACGTGAGGCTTCAGGAGAGAAGAGCCGAGAGAGGTCGATGCAAGCCAGGTACGCAGTCTTCCCGCAACCTCTACACAGGCTGCCTTAAACCTCCACTTCCGGATCCGGAGAAACTCATGCAGATCACAGGCCACAAATTGTCGCCAGGAGAGAAACAGTGCAGACATGATGCCGGACTCTGCCTCTATTGCGGAAATGCTCAGCACCAGGTACTCGCCTGTCCCCACCAGTTGGGAAGGATCTCACTGGGAACTATATCTGCCAGGCTTTTGATACCCATCACCCTAACCGGTGACACCTTCAAGGCCAGCGCTCGTGCCTTTCTGGACTCTGGGTCAGGTGGGAATTTCATCGACCTGGGATATTTTACGCACCAGCTGTCACAACCATCAATGGATGGATAACGTCCCTTACAATCAATTCAGAAGGATGCGCAGAAACTACACTGACGAAGCAGTTTTTGAGGACCAATGTGATATATTAAAAACACGTTTTATGGATAAAAATTATAAAACAGATATTCTGGATACAGCTCTTGCAAAAGCAAAAACTTTAAATAGAAAAGATTTGATAGCGCCCCCCAAAAAAACTAATGTAAATAAGAACTTTGACACAGCATTTTTTACAACCTATAATAAGGAAGCAAATAAGATCAGTAAAATAATCAACAAACACTGGCATGTCCTGTTAAACGATCCCATTCTGAAAAGTGAAATCCCTAATAATCCTAAGGTGATCTTCAAAAAAGCAAGAAACATGACATATATGATTGCTCCTAGTGCTATTAAGAAATTAGAAACTAAAAACAATGGATGGTTACAAAAATTAGAAGGATTTTATGGTTGCTCAACCTGCAAAGCCTGCGAGTACAAACAACCAGATAAAAAGGGCTTTAAGTGTAAAAACCGAAATGAGGACTATAAAATAAAACAATATATGAACTGTTACACTGAATATATAATATATGTCCTAGAGTGCCCATGCGGGCTACAATATGTGGGGAAGACTAAAAGGGCTATCAAAACCCGCATCTTAGAACATTTAAGCAACATTAGACGGGGTGTGCAGACACATAGTGTCTCAAAACACTTTGCCAACTTCCATAATTATAGCACCAGAGGTATGCAGTTTACTGCAATTGAGCATGTAGCCCAACATTGGAAAGGGCGCAATAGAGATCTGGATTTGAGCAAAAGGGAGATGAATTGGATACATAGATTAAATACCCTGATGCCCAATGGTTTAAATGCAGATTTCGAAATTATACCCTTCCTCTAGTTATATTCCCACTCTCACACATTAGTTTATTTGGAATGTCTATATATATTTATATTTTTTCCCCATGGGGTTCACCTCACTTCTTAATATGTGTATTTTATTCCTATCTGTTTTATTTGCTTTTTCATTTATATTATATTATATATAATTCTTTATTAATATATTCTTTATTAATATATTTTTTATTTTTTATCTTTGTTTGATTTTATTTGTGTATTTGTGTATTATGCAATTACTCCATATCTCTGATACTAACTTAAGTTTCTCTTTTTCCTCTCTCCCACGATCTGAGTTAATTAATCACTTAGCACTGCTCCTGTGCTTTTGAGTATGTTTTAGTAATGTCGCCGCTTTTGACTACAGAGTTATGTACCCCATAATGGGGAGAACCTGTGTGTAATTAAACTGTTTAATTTTAATTAATTTTTTAATTAAGTATTTGATTGTGTGTACTATATATATTATGAGCCCATTGGGGGTGTGATTATGCTCCTGAGGAAGCTGTTTCATACAGCGAAACGCGTAAGCTTGCTTGCAGCACAGCTGTAATACAGTCTGGAAGCTGCTCCATGTTTGAAGGCAAAGAGTCAATACTGCGTTCCTGCCGTCCCCTTCACTGTCTACTCCAAGCCGGAAGTCGTCAGTCCAAGGCCCGGACGTGACGTCAGATGCTCTCCATCGGCGATCCGGCGAGGGGGCACTCTCGTGGAGGGACTTTGAAGTGGCTGCAGTGCTACCATCTTGTTTGCTGACCGACTGCCTCAAGTAAAATCTTATGTGATTTTGTTCTATGTAAACAATGTGAGTACATGTCTTATGTGTTTTTAAATATAAAGTTTACGTTTTCATGATCTACACGATGGCCTCTCCCTGTTTTGCATGACCCTGACTGCGAGTGGAAGCCTGCATGGAATATCTCCAATTCCAATACCAGTATATGCTGCTGTAACACCTACCTGTTATTACAAGTGGAAGTCTCCATGAACCACATCAATACATGCTGTTTTAACACCTACTTGTTGTAAGTAGGCATTTTAATAGAGCCAAGATTTGCCATAGATCCACATTCTGTGTTTACTTGCTGCACCATTATTCTTCATTTTTTCTTTTTGGGTGTTCCTGATACCATCGCTCCCTTCCTACCCTGGATGCATCATATATCCCAAGGCAGCCATCCCGTGGCTCGGTATGCGGTCACATTTCGGACCAGAGCAGCTGAGGCAGGCTGGAACGATCAGGCATTGGCAGTGACATTCTGGCAATGTCTCTCAGAGAATCTTAAAGATGAACTTACTGCCCAGGAACGCCCCACGGAGCTTAAGGAGCTCATCAGACTATGCATCCGAGTGGACGTGAGGCTTCAGGAGACAAGAGCCGAGAGAGGTCGATGCAAGCCAGGTACGCAGTCTTCCCGCAACCTCTACACAGGCTGCCTTAAACCTCCACTTCCGGATCCGGAGAAACTCATGCAGATCACAGGCCACAAATTGTCGCCAGGAGAGAAAGAGTGCAGACATGATGCCGGACTCTGCCTCTATTGCGGAAATGCTCAGCACCAGGTACTCGCCTGTCCCCACCAATTGGGAAGGATCTCACTGGGAACTATATCTGCCAGGCTTTTGATACCCATCAACCTAACCGGTGACACCTTCAAGGCCAGCGCTCGTGCCTTTCTGGACTCTGGGTCAGGTGGGAATTTCATCGAGCTGGGATTTGCGGCAAAGAATAAAATTCCGTTGGTGCGCTAAAGTCACCCAGCCAGCCTGGAGGCTACAAACTATTCCCTTTCAATTACAGACCAATGACACTACAGCCGGAGCATCACGATGAAGCGCCTCTTTTCATTTTCCTCCGACGCAGCCTCAGATTCTGTGGAAGGGGAGGATGACCAGCACACCTCAGCAAGTTGACGGCACTCGGCAAGCATCGGTCCTGCTCTTGCGCCACCAGCAGCCAACTCCTCCGGGGTGGTCATTTCTCCAGGTAAATAAGGCTGTAGGCAGTGCAATGGCTCCAGGGAAAAATACGACTGGGCTGCTATACTCATGTACAAAAATTACTTTCTTGGCACATTTAAAAGAAACAACAATGGAACAAACCCCTCTAATGCGTTTTGCGCAGCGTTTGCGCTTTATTTTGTTAAAGCGCAAACGCTGCACGAAACGCGTTAGAGGGGTTCCTTCTCTTCTGTTTCTTTTAAATGTGCCAATAAAGTAATTTTTGTACGTGAGTATAGCAGACCAGTTGTAGTTTTCCCCGGAGTAGTTGCACCACCATTTTGGCTGGAGCATGCCGACAGTACCACGATGATATCCACGGAACGGAGTTAATACATTTTTATTCAAAAACCACTCACTTTCATCATGCTTTCACGCATGCAGAGCTAACATTCTTTGCCCTCAAGATAGGGCTAATTACCCTGCTAGAAATCTGTGCAATATTATTGTTGCAGGGTACATGCAACCACACACGCGGGTTCTCTTGATAAGGCTTCTTTATTGAGCCTTTAAAATATACAGCACACAAAAACAAAATTGCTTCTCTTCAGCATACAAAAACAAAATAGCTTCTCTTCAGCCGACAAAAACAAAATAGCTTCTCTTCAGCATAGTAAACAAGACAGATTTTCTTCAGCATGCAGGACACAGACTGTTCATCACACATGTACTTTGAAAAACAGACCTTATAGCAGTAATCTCTTCAGTATTTCATTCCTGTCTCCTGACCAGCTAGCCTGCATGTGTGTACAGCCTGGGGGTTTTAAAACATCTTGATTATGCAGCTGGGGTCAGACTAATTAAGCAGCCCTTCTCAACTGAAACTTAACCTCGTCACTGCTGCACTGCAAGCCTAAACATAGGTTTGCCAGGTATACAGTATGGCTGGTGACGTTCATTCACCCTGTCACAATTATACATCATGTGATTGCAGTATTGATTACTGACACCTTGGAACAATGCCTTTAAAGTTTATTATTCTGTCTTTGGGAACTTATTGCACAGAGAAACTGAACTCAAAGTATTATCATCTGGATTGTCCTCAGGGAACCATCGCTAGGGGGTTCACAACACACGGTTCCCTTGGAGCGTCCACTCACGATTCTGCAGTCCAGTCCGCATACATTTGCAGATAGGCCACGCTGTCTACTCTCCGCTCAGTGTGGCACAAATTGTAGATAGCCATCAAACAACTCTGCTCCTCCCTGGGGGAAGCTTGTAACATAAGGCATCGCGTCAAAACAAATGCATTGTCACCGGCGCTTATATGGGATGCGATGGCAACGGCGTGACGGAGCGACAGCCCTACCAAAAATCTGGTAGTCAGTTCTATTTGATTTTTGGAGAGACGATCTCCAAATGTGACTCGCTATAAGCCAATCAGGGAGCTTCTCCACCTGTCTGCCTTCCCCCTTGCTGATGTCACTGGCTTTGCAGCCAGAGACGTCTCAAAAATCTAAAATACAACTTTCGCAATGGCGACAGCATTGGGTGACGTCATCGGTCGCATCGCCATCGCCAGCTGTATAAGCGCAGTCTTAGTCTCTGCAACTCACATATTGTGTTGTAGAAGGCCCACACCTCCGCCTGGCCCGGCATGTGTAGTGGCAACACCTTGGGCTTAAGGTAGGGTGTCCCACATCTCCTGCATTTTGAATTCAGGCACACGTCTCCGCCTGGGCAATCACAGTTGGGACAAATGCACTGGAGGAAGTCTTCTCTATTCACATGTACTGGGATATCGTACACTCCACCATGTTCGTGGTGGTAAGCGCTAAAAGTCTTGTATAGCTCTCCACGTGCAAGTGAGGGTGCAGCAGCTCTCGTCCAGCTACACCCCTAGTGGTGACACGCAATAGTCTATTTGCACTGTGCCTCCTCCCCTTGGTGGATCCAGGATTCCAGGCACTAACTGCGGGCACGGCTCCACCTTTCGGACCGAAACAAGCGCTATCTATGAGTGGGGCTTTGTTTTCGTGCCGAACCCAGAAAGTTTTGCACTGAAAAATCTTGCAACTCTGCAAAGCTTACCACGCGGTTTTGGCGGGAACCGCCATTTCACGCTCTGTAGTTCTTTTTCACGGGGATTCGGTACTCAAGATCCCATAAAGTCCCCTTGAGACACTACACATATGTGGACTATATGAATAAGATGGACAGCGCAGGCTGCAGTTCCATTGGTGGGGAAGGTGGTCCCTTGTTTTGCACACTCCACCTGCACTATTTTCCTAGCACATTCCTGGGCAGCCATGCTATTGTCCCCTTCAATCAATTCTGGCCCCTTAACACCCCAAAACCCCAGAGACCCTACACATACTTTTCCCAGGCACTTCTCAAGTCGGCATGAACTATGATTACTAGGATTTTTGGTATTAGAGCCCCCCTGGAACATCAGGACGTAGCTCACACTGCCCAGGTATACTTAGCTAAGGTACAGTGACTGATATCACTTCTCCCCCAGCTCATATCTCATTCTCTCTCTGGAAAAGCCTTTCCTGATGGTAATCTCAGGAGCGCATCCAAATACAACACATGTTCCCCCACCCTAAGGGAGATTCACTGCTGTAACCTGGTGTTGGTGCTACCTGTTAGGCTCACAGAAGGCCATGGTCATCCGCCGCTCTTGTTGGGGATGGACAGGACAGGCTTTTGGTGCTTGAATAGTTATTTCTTGGTGTTGCAGAGCCTCCATTCCCACAGGGCCTATCACAGATAGTTGCAGTCCCCTGAGGAAAAACCTCTCACCCTCTCCCTGAAGAAACTGCAGCCTCAAGCAGGAGTATAAAACTGTAACTGATTCTTTATTCTGGATAGTACAGCAACAGCATACCAACATGTACATTCTTTTCTCTGAGAGATTATCCCCCACTGGACCCTACATAACCCAGCGGAGTGTCACATTGCAGCTTGCTCTTCTCTTGGTCCCTTAACTCAACCCCCAGGGCTTGAGGCCCCAAAGGTCTATCCCTGACTCCCACACTCCCTGAGGGAGTATGAGGTAGGTGATTCTACATCCCCGAGGGACGGGAAGGAAGGTGAACCAGAGCCCTGGCTCCATACTTCCACACACAGTCAATTTGGAACTGCAGCTCCCTTTTGTTACCAGGGGAGGGGCTCCAGGTCTCAGCCCCGTATGAGCAGTACCCAGGCCATAAGCCACCCTCCTGTCACTCAAGGGAACAGCTTACTACAGTATGCATAATTAACCATAACACTGCCTGCGCTGATACCAGGGCTTACATGTTAGGCAGGGAATCTAGTAGCCAGGGGCTGCATGGATACACACATAAAAAATGGGAATAAGCCAAATTGATATTAATAAATGGTGGGGAAAGGAAGGACAGGGGGGAAAACAAAGGATGCAGGAGAATAAGGGAGGCAACATTTCCTTGGGTGAGCCCCTTCTTCAAGCCTGTTTCCTATGGTAAAAATGACCAAAGGTACTTCCCTATTAGCCCTCATCAAACAAAACCTCCTTAATAACATTAAATAAGTCTTGAGAGCACACACCATACTTATCTGAATCAGAATAATTATAAGCCCTGCTGGGTATAGTGGCTCTATGGGGGCAGCACCGGGGACTGCACACTGTAGGGTAGAGAGCTACTACTGAAAAAAAGTCAAATGTCAGCCTATCTGGAGCAAATCGACCCTATACAAAATTGCACCCTACTTGTACTCTGAGCAGTAATCCAAATGTGGGGATGTCCGCGTCAGTCTAACGGGCACAGGAAAGGTCTAAACAGGGCACCCCACAAATAAGTCCAATGTACTACGAAACGTTTCCCCCTTTATTTCCCTGCATCCTTTGTTTTCCCCTGTCCTTCCTTTCCACCCCCCCCCCTTCCCTTACCCTGTGTTTCTCTCTCCCCTCATGTTGCCATTCTATGCAATGTGCCAAACATATATGTTTACGGTTACCACTCCATATTTGTTGCATATAATCACAGTGAATGTTTGATTTATTGTTGTTTTGCATCACCATTTATTAAAATCAATGTAGCTTATTCCCATTTTCCATATTTTATGAATGAGTGCTGGGAACTTATCTATATTGTGTACTATACCAGGGGGGCGCAAATTTCTTCCCTGCACCCCCCTGCCAGCGGTCCCCTCACCCCTGCTCTGGCGTCGGCTCCGGCGTCATGACGTCACGTTGCCATGACCTCGCTGCGTCATTTGACATCCCGTTGCCATGACGACGGGTGTTAGAAGCCGCCGGAGCCAAGGTAAGTAAGGTTTACAGAGGCCTTCGCCACTCCCCAGCACTTAATTTAAGTGCCTTCTCCACCTCGCAGGGCCTCTGTAAACCCCGCGCCCCCCTCAGTCAGTCTTGCGCCCCCCGTGGGGCCGTGACCCCCAGATTGCGCACCGCTGTACTACACAATGTTTACTGTTTTACTACTGTACAAGATGTTGTCATTTCTTAGACAGGGAGGAAGCATATTCAGACTTGTTATATTTTCACAATACCTTCCAGAGTTAGAAAGGCTCAATAATGAAATCATCATAGAGACTGATGTATAACAAGTCAGATTTTTTTTTTCGGATTTATTTCCTGTCCATGACTGACTTCTGTTCTCTTGGCCCTTTAGAAAAGTGATTGTGAAGAAGTCTGCCTTTCCTGAAGCTTAGACCGTGATTTACATGCAAAATATCCCAGAATGCTGCGGGGTAATCCATGTAAGGAACGTCTTATGAAAAATGCTTTTACTGTACACTACTCAAGAAATGTCCTTCCAGTGCTGTGTATATAGCTACCATGATTGTACCTAGATTGTACATTTTAACCTCTACCTTGAGCTGCACATCCAAGTTCTGCTCTAGTAGAGAATCCTTAGCAAATGAATAATGTTAAGAGCTAAGAAGGAAAGCCATACAGCTGGATGCTATGGGGGTTATTTAGTAAAATCTCCCTTTTTAAAAACTAGAACAAAACTGTGCAAAGCACAACAGTAAAATTATTAAAGAAAATTAGTTTTTCCCTTTTATAAATCTGGTTCTCTTGGCCCGTATTCACAACCTTATATATAGTTGGATAACCCCAAAACTTCTACACTGGTTCTGGGCATTTACTGAGTACCCCCCTTAACCTAGGGACCCCTTGACATGTTCTGGGACACCACACATCCATATGCCCCATTTACTTTTCTGGTTTGGGTTGAAGCAGGGAATCCTAGCGGTGAGTAGCGCAAGCATTCTCAATAGGAGATATTGTCGGAACAATGTGCTTCTATGTATACGGGAATCAGAGCTGATTCCTGGTTACATTTTTGGAGTATCTAGCAACTCTGGACCCCTGCTATCTAGACACATTCTGACAAAACTTTCTCCGCAACCCCCCCACCTTGAAACTCATAGCCCAGCAATCTATCCTTGCTTTCACACTCCGAAAGGTAAAAAACACAAAAATTCTTTATTGTCGCACAATTACTGTTTATGCAGATACATTGGTTAGGTTCAAGAGCTGACACTCTAGAACCCTAATCAAAACATGGATCAGAGGTAACCTCTGCAGTTAAGTGTATGTTTCCTCTGATGGATTTCAAGAAATTCAAATTGCTGCAGATGAACTGGAAACCAGTTCTGCTTTACTATTTCTTTCATATTGAGTGCGTAGTAAACATGTGCTAACTGGTACAAATCTAAATACAGTGGGAGAAAAGTAATACAATCGTAGGTG
Source organism: Ascaphus truei (assembly GCA_036426205.1). Lineage (NCBI taxonomy): Eukaryota > Metazoa > Chordata > Amphibia > Anura > Ascaphidae > Ascaphus > Ascaphus truei. Next base: position 3,704,952 of record CM071572.1, read on the forward strand.
TGCCCTAAGTTTGCTGTAGGTAAAATACCCAAAAGGATGTTCCTTGAATGATCCAAAACAGAATTAGATTTCTTAATGCTCCTGTTTGTTGCAGCCTCTTCCTTTTCCGTGAAGTACAAATTTGCATGTTGTGAAATGGTGTACGCATCACTGGTTAACAATCTGGACCAGATGTGAAACTTTACCAACAAGATAGGAACATGTGCTGACTAGGTTGGCCAAGGGGTTCTTATCTGCCATCATATTATATGTAACTGTAGACAGGTCCCCTCTTACTGGACCGTTCGGGGTGCGCGCTCGAGCTGTGTGAGGGGCGACTGGTGGCCAGTGGCTCTGGAGTGAACAGAGTGGAGGGCGCCGCCATTTCAGTGGGGAAGCGTCACGGCAGTCATAGGAAATAGGCTCAGTGGGGACTACAGTTCCCAGTAGCCCCAGGGCTGCAGATCACATGGCCCGAACGGCCAATAGGGCCCTTAGGATCTCGGTGCGAAGCAGGAGAGACATTTTGCGCACTTCGGGGACACGCTGGAAGTCGGGATCCGGACAGAGAGGGTGGAGGTAGTGTCCAGGGAGCAGTGCTCCCCTGGACTAGGCAAGTTTTCCCCCAGGTCCAAGGTAGATCCCCAGAATCACTGTAGATGGTGTATGCTGTGTATGCTGTAGGGAAAGGCCTTAGGTAGGGGCCCTTTCCCAGTAGTGTGTCAGTAAGGGACAACAGCAGCAGGACATTGCTTCTGAAGGGGAAGTGCGGCCTGCAGCCTATGAGCAGAGTAAGGCCACATTAACAGAGACTATCTTAAAGGAGTACAATCCAGCTGGAGGCCTCTCCAGAGGCATCCGCCTACGGATCAACCCAGCAGAGGAACCGGTGGATCGCGGTACAGAATCATGTCACGGATCCACAGAGTTATTTACATGTTAACCTGGTCTGGACGGAGACCAGGGTGGTATTGTTCATGTGCACAAATGGGCCCCACACACTAAAGGAAACGCACTATCCCACACATACTATTTGGGGGAGGGACTAGCTTGTGGACACTATGGGGTTAAGTGCCCAGGCACTCCAGGATTTTGGGGGTTCCACCCGGGAGGTGTTATTGTGTGGGTGAGGTCTTGCAGGGCCGTGTCATGTTGGATGTGTACTACATGTGCTTAGTAAACACTGTTATAATATACCTGTGTGTAATTATTTTGTATATTGGTTCCGGTGAGGGGCTCCTCCCACTACACTGCGATCCCTCGCCGGTGGAGGCGCTGCACCGAGACGATAAGTATACCCCAGGCTTAGAGTGACCAGATTTTGAAAATGAAAAACCGGGACACACAATTATATTATTATTATTTTTTTTTTTTTTTACATTAACAGTTTATTTATTGTATTACACTTATACTTTACTACCATCAGTCTTTGTTTTGTGTGTGTGTGTGTGTGGGTGTCTGGGAGACTGCCTGACACTTGGGTGGGTTGGTTGTCGACTGCCTGACACTTGGGTGAGTTGGTGGGTGGGAGACTGCCTGACACTTGGGTGGGTGGGTTGGGAGACTGCCTGACACTTGGGTGGGTGGGTTGGGAGACTGACTGACACTTGGGTTTGGGTTGTGAGACTGCCTGACACTTTGTGAGACTGCCTGACACTTGGGTGACTGCCTGACACATGGGTGGGTGGGTGACTGCCTGACACATGGGTGGGTGTGAGACTGCCTGACACTTGGGTTGTAAGACTGCCTGACACTTGGGTAGACTGCCTGACACTTTTTGACTGCCTGACACTTGGGTTGGTGGGTGCGAGACTGTCTGACACTTGGATTTAGACTGTCTGACAGGTTGACTGCCTGATGGGTGGGTGGGTGGTAGACTGCCTGACTTTGACTGCCTGACGGGTTGGGAGACTGCCTAATGGGTGGGTGGTTTTGTGGGTGTGAGACTGCCTGACACTTTCAGACTGCCTGACCCTTGGGTGGGTGGGTTGACTGCCCGACACTTAGACTGCCTGACACTTTTAGACTGCCTGACTCTTGGGTAGACTGCCTGACTCTTGGGTGGGTGTTAGACTTCCTGACACTGCGTGGGTGGGTGGGAGACTGCCTGACACATTTGGGAGACTGCCTGACACTTGGGTGGGTGGGAGACTGCCTAACACTTGGGTGGGTGGGTTGACTGCCTGACACTTGGGTGGGTGGGTTTTGGGAGACTGCCTGATGGGTAGGTGGGTGGGTCTACTTACTGCCTGAATGGGTGGTGGGAGACTCCTGGATGGGTGGGTGAGTGGGAGACTGCCTGATTTACTGCCTGATGGGTGGGGGGTGTTAGACTGCCTGACGGGTTTGACTGCCTGACACTTTTTGACTGCCTGACACTTGGGTGGATGGGAGACTGCCTGACACTTGGGTTGGTGGGTGGGAGACGCTTGACACTTAGACTGCCTGACACTTGGGTGGGTGGGTGGGTGGGAGACTGCCTGACACTTGGGTGGGTGGGCTGGGAGACTGCCTGACCCTTGGGTTGGTGGGGGGGTGATTGCCTGACACTTGGGTGGGTGGTAGACTGCCTGACACTTTAGACTGCCTGACACATGCGTGGGTGGATGGGAGACTGCCTGACACCTTTGGGAGACTGCCTGACACTTGGGTGGGTGGGAGACACTTGGGTTTGACTGCCTGACACTTGGGTTTGGGAGACTGCCTGATGGGTGGGTGGCTGTTAGACTGCCTGACGGGTGGGTGGGTGGTAGACTGCCTGACACACACACACTGGGAGGGGGCACACACACACTGGGAGAGGGGCATCACACAGTGGAAGGGGCAGACACTTGGGTGGGTGGGTTTTGGGAGACTGCCTGATGGGTAGGTGGGTGGGCTACTGCCTGATGGGTGGGTGGGAGACGTGCCTGATGGGTGGGTGAGTGGGAGACTGCCTGATTTACTGCCTGATGGGTGGGTGGGTGTTAGACTGCCTGACGGGTTTGACTGCCTGACACTTTTTGACTGCCTGACACTTGGGTGGATGGGAGACTGCCTGACACTTGGGTTGGTGGGTGGGAGACTGCTTGACACTTAGACTGCCTGACACTTGGGTGGGTGGGTGGGAGACTGCCTGACACTTGGGTGGGTGGGTGGGAGACTGCCTGACACTTAGGTGGGTGGGCTGGGAGACTGCCTGACCCTTGGGTTGGTGGGGGGGTGATTGCCTGACACTTGGGTGGGTGGTAGACTGCCTGACACTTTAGACTGCCTGACACATGCGTGGGTGGGTGGGAGACTGCCTGACCCTTGGGTTGGTGGGGTGATTGTATGCCTGACACATGGGGGGTGGTAGACTGCCTGACACTTTAGAACTGCCTGACACATGCGTTGGGTGGTGGGAGACTGCCTGACACCTTTGGGAGACTGCTGACACTTGGGTGGTGGGGAGACACTTGAGTTTGACTGCCTGACACTTGGGTTTGGGAGACGCCTGATGGTGGGGTGGGCTGGTAACTGCCTGACGGTGGGTGGTTGGGTAGACCGCCTGACACTTGTGACACTTGGGTTGCGTGGGAAACGCCTGCACTTGGGTTAGACTAACAAACACATATATTAGATGGCGCTCTACACTATACTCTCAGTGCAAATAACAGTGATAAACAAATAAAATAAATTATAAACTTCACCGTGCAACAAAATAAAAGTAAAGACCCTCAAACCCTTCTGGGACTGTTTCAAGGTCCTCAAACGAGATAGTGGAAGGAGTCAGGGAGCGTCAATACCTGGAAAATATACAAACTACCATAGTGTATACTGTTTGGTATATAAAATGGTAATGCTCCAAGGAGCAAAGACTATTGAATAAGGAACATATCCATAAACACCGAAGGAGAAATAAATTCCCGAAGAGAGACAACAGTAGCCAAAGGTTAAAAAACCATATGAATTTTATCCGGAATGGTTAAAATCAAGCGTACAAGATACCGGAGTAAAACGGGCGTTGTGAAAGGTAAAGATGATACACCGAGTCGCACCTCGTGAACCTCCAGCGCGTCCGCCTTCTCCACCGGTACTCTGTCCTGTGCTGCAAGCTGATGCCGATACGTCACTTCCGGTTTCACCCGGATGTTGGTTGGCGTCACCGGAGCTGCAAGCTAAATGCCGATACGTCACTTCCGAATTACACGGGTACAGTTGGCGCCACCGGAACATCAGCTGGGTATCGTCTCCCTCAGGGTGTTATGTTGAGGGTTACGCTCTACGCGTTTCGCCGTGCAGGGTCGACGGCTTCGTCAGGAGTGACGTAATCCCATAGGAGATACTTTATATACCCTTCCTAATTGTAATGACCTTCTCTCCTCCTATTGGTCACACAACATATAGATCTATTATTGGGTAATTGATTTACACTCACCACCCTAACAGATCTCCACAGAATTTATACAATATATTAAAATACAATTTAACCTTTAATACATAATATACTAAAAAATCCATATTAAAAATATATAATGAATGGTAACCACTCCAATTCAATAGAAATAGCTTAATTTATAAAAAATTATAAAGTATTCCCCACACATTTTCTTTAATTAAAACGTCGATTGATGCATCTCCAAAGGAAAAACAAAGAAGAAGAAAAACATTATGAGTGTGATAGTAAACATAACATCACAAATCCTTATCCTCTTTAATCTTCTATACAGCTTTACTCAAAAACTTCAAGGAAGGCCACTCAGTTCAAAGTCCACATTAAGTCCTAAGGGAACAAGTGTTTTTGAGGGTGAATATCCAGAAACTCTCTCCCTCTTTTCAGAGAGGTGATTCTATCCCTTCCTCTCTCCAATGTGTAACCTACTTGCTCCAAACAGTAAATTTAAGACCTGATTGTCTCCATTATGTTTTTTGGATGAAATGATTAGACGAAAAATGTTGTTGTGATACCTCTCCTATGTTACCAATATGTTTTCAAGTTATGCGTGTTTTACTTTTCGTTGAAGTTTGCCCCACATATTGGAGCCCACAAGGGCAGATTTTTTAAAGAACGAAATTATGTTAGATAAAGGAAAATGGAAAAGTAATAAATATGGAAAGAATATAATTTCTTTAATATAGATGATAACCCAGTTTATAGACCTATATTTTTATTACCTTTCCTAATGTTACACAAAAATATTTGTAACCCCCCCAGGAAGACCTATTATTGCGGCACGACTCCTAACGTCCATCTATCTGCCTATATTGTTTACTTACATAAAATATGTGAAGAAACTCCCTCCTACCTCAAAGATATACTGATATTCTACGTATCTTAGACATCAAGTTTGGGAAGAGGGATGGTATCTAGTGACATGTGACATCACGTCACTATATACCTGTATAAACCATAGAGACGGACATGAACAGTTGACAGAGCACTGTCCAAAGACTCAGAATTGCCAAATGAAACAGGCCAATTTTATTCTGATGGCATCAAATTCATCCGAGAGCATAACTACTTCATGTTCGGGGTAACATATTATCTACAAAATGTGGTACCGCCATGGGCACAAATTTGCACCCATGCTATGCAAACCTCCTGAGGGTGCTTGGGAGGAAGCACCACATATGGTCTGTTGCACGAGCTGGGTGAAAATTTGTGCCTATGGCGCAGTGTAATAGATGATATCATTTTGTTTGGAAAGGGGTGAAGATAGCCTCACCTATTCACTCACTACCTTAATGACATTTGTTAAATTTACATTTTACATGTGCTATCAAGCAAGAAAAAGTGAACTTTCTTGACTTAGAAATTTTCATTGAGGAGGTCTTTTAAGACCAAGACCTTTTTAAGGTGTTTGATATTAATAACTATATATCTATGGACATTGTCATCATCCAAAATGGTTTGGAAAATGTGCCATAGGGCAATTCGAAGAAGAATGAGAATTGGCACTGATGACAGCAATTTTCTATACCAATCAGCTTTTTTACAAATGGTTTAAAGAAGAAAAAACTATGGGGATACAGTGATAAGAATGCACTATGATAAAAGTAGAAAATTTAGAGAGGAAAAACTCTGTTATGTGATAACAAAAAACATTCGAGATCCAAGAATAAACTTTGAGTTTTCATTTTTGTACAAATACAATAGCCAATCAGAAAAAATTTCAAGACATTCCAACAATTGGCATATTGTTAAAATGACTCTGTCTGGGAGAAATTGTCCCAGACTAAAAACCGACTGTAATTTTCAAAAGAGCCAAGGTTTTGAAGGATAAGTTAGACCCCTAGCGCCTGCAAAAAAAAATCATTGCAATAGGTGGCTAACACAAAAAGGCTTTTTTGGTTGTACTACATGCACGCCTGTAAAACACAGGACTGATGATAAATTCGGTTTATACATCATTTGTAACAGAATGCTGTTTAGTATGCAAACAGCTTCTAACGTGTAAAACTGATCAGGCAGTATACCTGTGTCTTGCCCTTGTGGGCTACAATATGTGGGGCAAACTTCAAGAAAGTACAAGACGCATACTTGAACATTGGTAACATAGGAGAGTATCACAAGCACATTTTCTGTCTAATCATTTCATCCAAAAACATAATGGAGACACACCAGGTCTAAATTCACTGTTTTGGAGCAAGTGTTACCACATTGAGAGGAGGGAAGAGATCACCTCTCTGAAAAGAGAGAGAGTTTTTCTGATATTCACCCTCAAAACACTTGTTCCCTTGGACTTAATAATGTGGACTTGAACGAGTGCCTTCCTTTGAAGTTTTTGAGGAAAAGCTGTATAGAATATTAAAGAGGAAGGATTTGTGATGTTATGTTTACTATCACACTCATAATGTTTTCCTTTCTTCTTTGTTTTTCCTTGGGAGATGCATCAATCGGATTTTTAATTAAAAAATGTGTGGGGAATACTTTATAATTTTTTAGTAAATTTATAGCTATTCTATTGAATTGGATGTGTTTACCATCATTTATAAATTTATATGGATTTTTTAGTATATTTGTTGGGTTATTGTATTTAAATATTTTGTATAATTCTGTGGGAGCCTTTTCGGGGTGTTGTAGTGTAAATCAATTCCCAATTAATTAGAGTTTCATCATATGTTGTGACCAATAGTGAGAAAGGTCATTACAATAGAAGGTATATAAAGTATCCTCCTATGATTAACGTCACTCCTGACGAAGCCGTCGACCTCACGGTGAAACGCGTAGAGCGTAACCCTCAACATAACACCCTGGGGAGACGATACCCAGCTGATGTTCCGGTGGCGCCACACTGTCCTCTTAATTCGGAAGTGACGTATCGGCATCTAGCTTGCAGCTCCGGTGACGCCACCCACATCCGTGAAACCCGGAAGTGACGTACGGCATCCAGCTTGCAGCCACGTCACGAGTACCGGTGGAGAAGGCGGACTTGCGGAGGTTCACGAGGTCGGCACTCTGTGTATCATCTTACCTTTCACAACGCCCGTTTTACTCTATCTTTTAAGCCTTGATTTAAAACCATTCCGTGATAAAATTCCTATGGTTTTAAACCTTTGCTCTTGTGTCTCTCTTCGGGAATTATTTATCTCCTTCTGTGTTTTATGGATATTTTCTATTTCAATAGTCTTTTTGGCTCCTTGGAGCCTTACATTTTATATTACCAAACAGTATACACTATGGTAGTTTGTATATTTTCCAGGTATTGACGCTCCCCTGACTCCATTCCACTTGGGTTAGACTGCCTGAGACCTTGGGTGTGTGAGCAGGTGGTCGACTGCCCTGAAACTTGGGTTGACTGCCTGACACTTGGGTGGGTGGGAGACTGCCTGATAGACTGCCTGACACTTGGGTAGACTGCCTGACACTTAGACTGCCTGACACTTGGGTTTGGGTGGGAGACTGCCTGACACTTGGGTTAGACTGCCTGAGACTTGGGTGGGTGAGCAGGTGGTCGACTGCCTGAGACTTGGGTTGACTGCCTGACACTTGGGTGGGTGGGAGACTGCCTGTCGGTTGGGTGGGTGACTGTCCTCTCCAACTCACTTCGTGCGTCTGCTCTCCGCTATTCCCAACATCATCCCTCTCACTATGAGTACATTCACCCCCCTTTTTTTTGTGGCAGACAATGTTTCTTCCCCCATTGTTTTTGTTTGCGGTTGGCCCCGTGTTTCCTTCCCCGGGTTTTGCTTTTGGTTGTTGTCTGATATACATGATGTGCACTGATCCCACATGCACTAGGAGTGGCAGTCACACACACCTGTGGGGGTGGGGCAGTCACACACACACACACCACAAAAAAAGACGCTAAAGACTGAGGGAGCCGGGTAAAGCAAAAAGGGAGAAAAAAAGAAAGAATGGAAGAGAGGTAAAGCAAGAACAGCAAAAAAAAGAACGCTAAGCAGGTACACGAAGTGAAAAGGCAAAGAAAAACCCAATACAACTAACCAGAAAACGAAAAAAGCGAAAAAGCAACCTAGCAAGGACACGGAGGATAGGATGCACGGAGAGAATATGGATGTGGTGGAGGCAAAGCAGCGGAAAAAAAGGGGAGGGAACGGAGAGGGGGGAGGGGCCACGGGGGTATACAAAAAAATCCCGGAATGGGACGCGGGGTGAGTCATAGGCCCGCTGGGGGAGGAGACGCGGTGACACAAAAGACTGAAGAGAGGGTAGTAGATAGCGAGCAAAGGAAACGAGATGTGACGGGAGAAGAGGAAGAAGGAGGGTACTCGAGGATGGGAGGGGAGAGAGAGAACATGCGGCGGGGTGTACACAGGATCCGCCGGAGCCAAATGGCGAGATGGAGCAAAAAGGCAAAAGGGGAGGGCAAAAGGGATCAAGACGAGGCGTGCGTTAGGAACGAAGGGGGGATGACACTGATCTGGGATAGAGAAAAAGAAGGGAAAAGGGCAATTGAGATAGCTGACCGAAAAGATGCATGGCGCAAAAAGCCAAGACCTGGAATTTCCGAGGCGCGAGCGGAGGTATAACGAAAAAAAAGTGGGAGTAGATTGGCGTGGGTGATGAATCGACAGGGTAAGGAGGGGGGCCAAAAGTCGGGCGGGATGGGAACAAAGCACAGAATAGAGGGGCAACGTAACAAAAAAGGTTAAGACAGAGATAGATACGCCTATAAGAAAGTAGACAAGGCAAAGAAAAAGAGTCGGCAACGCAGGTCGACGGAGTACAAACAACACACCATGGAGTCAAGGAAAACGGGAGGGTTAACTGAGCAAAAAGGTAGAGGACGGAAAAAGAAGAGGTTCAGAAGCAAACTGTAACGAAAAGGGGAAACAAAAAGGAACAAAAGGGATAAAGAATGAAGCCAAAGTAAAAGCGGGATTGTAGCAGGAAAAAAATAAAAGGGCGGTAAGAAAATGAGAAAAACGTGGGTGAAGACCCGCGACTTAGCGAGCAGATGGGTAAACAAAAAGCGTGGGAGGCGAACATCGACGGGAGGCATGAAACCTAGGGAGGGGGGGAATGGAGGAAGAAGAGGGCAAGGGGGACGGAGTAAAAGAACAAGGGCGCGGGCAGAGCAGCAAAAAATACACAGGAGTGGAAGAGCGTAGCTATTAGGGAAAAACGAGGTAGATGAATCATAGGAAAAAAGAAATGAGTAGGAAAGGGCAGTGAAGACAGAGCGAAACAACAAAAATCGATGGAGAAGGGAAAAGTGTGGACAGAATCAGGAAAGCACACAGCCAGGAAAAAGTTAGGCGTAAGTTGAAGGCGGAAAAGTGAGCAAAGGCTGGGGAGGGAGAGAGACAGATAGGCAGTGGCAAAATAGGGAGCCTTAGGAACCACAGAAAGCAAGGATTCCCGAAAACGAGCACGTGCGAGTGGAAGGGGCAGACAGGCGCAGGACGAATCAGAGAAGGAAAGCAGGGTTAGAAAGAAAAAATGGAGAAGAGTAAAGTAGATGAAGCGCGTAAAAAGGAAGACATGAGATAGTACAAACACCCGCCCCCGTCACCACCCGGCCCACCGCCCGCCCGCCCCGCGCCCCCTGCCAAACCCCACCCCGCCAAAGAGTTGTGACACTGGAGGGGCACAACACACCTGTGATAGGGGCATCACCTCCATTGGGAAGGGGCATACAGACACACACGAGACACACATACTGGGAGGGCGGCAGTCCACATCAACCCAGACTGGAATGGGGAGTATTCACACCACCCCTCCTGGAGGGTGGGTGGTCAGTCACACAAGACCACCACACAACACACCACACACAGGGATTGGGGCAGCACACACAACACACCACACACACACACCCTGGAGGGGGGGGCATTCACAACACACACTGGGGGGCAGTCACACACACACACTGTGGAGGGGGGGCAGTCCCACACCCACAGACTAGGTAGGGGGGCAGTTCAACACACACACACCCAGTCACAACCACACACACACCACACAACACAACACACCCTCACACACACTTGGGCGGGGGCAGTCCACACACACCTCCTGGGGAGGGGCAGTCATACACACACGACATGAGGGGGAAGCGTCACACACACGACACACACACCACAACACACACACACCACACCCACCCACACACACACACCACACACCACACACCACACACACACACACACACACACACACTGGGAGGGGGGCAGTCACACACACAGACTGGGAGGGGGGCAGTCACACTCACACAGACTGGGAGGGGGGTAGTCACACACACACAGACTGGGAGGGGGGCAGACACACACACAGGCGACATGGGGCTTACCTGTAGTGCCACTGTAGGGAGCCAAAAGTAGTGAGGCTTTTTTCCAGTCTGCCAGCAGTTTCAGTTGCCAACTGTGAGCCTTCCTTCTGGTGAACACACACACACACATTTCAACTCACTACTACTCACTACATACGTCCCCGATACTAAGCCCCGCCCCCACCCAGCATATCCTGACCTCCAACCAATCCCCGCTTCTATTCTAAAGCCCCGCCCCCCGGCATCCTGCTATTGGGGAAAAAAAATACTCACGGCCGCCGCATCCTCCTCATGCTGCCGCCTCCGCGCACCGCCGACGACTCGCACACGGGACCAGTCACCAGGGGCAAAACCCGGGACATTTTCGGGACAGACTGTCACAAGGGACAGCCCAGAAAAAAACGGGACTGTGCCGGCAAAACCGGGACGAATGGTCACCCTACCCAGGCTCCCAGTGGCAGAGGCTCAGACCTCATGGTAGACAAACAGGTGACTACAGCACGGGTTGTCTCTTTACTCTGGGGGTACAAGGGCTACGTAACTATAAATGTAGTGCCCCAAATCTGCAGCTAAGCGACTAATACATTGCACCCTAAATATTCTAGTCTCCTTCGTCTTGCCATTAAGGTGAATGGTCTGTTGGCCTCGTTTGTTTGTCTAAATGCTACTGTTTTTTGTAAGTTTGGGAAGCTTACAGGACCCCCTTAGATTTTTATGACACATTAAACCTAAACATGAACATTATAACTGTAAAAAAAATAAAAAAAAAATATGGCTAAACAATTTAATGACTTTCTTGCTGACAGGGTTTGTACATGGATATTGTTTTGCAATGTGCTTCATTTATTGCAGTCTATGATGTGAGGTACAGTATGGTACTTTTAGAAAACCGTTTTGCAGTGTCCTGGAATAGGATTGCTTATTTTCTGTGTACCTTTGCAGCTCTCAGGCTACCAGCTCTCCCCAGTTAAGCTACATGCTTACCCTGCCGGTGCCTGTGTATATTGCAACATTATGGTTACAAATAATCCCCTTTACACAGCCACTAGTCAGTTGCCCTGGCAACCTCCCAATGCTTACAGTTGAGATTGGTTTAGCCCTCTCCCCCTGCCCTTCTCTGGTATTGTTATGCCCCTGGGCTTGTTCCTGTCTGGAAAGGAAAGTGTGCTCTCTCTTTTCAACAAGCAGCCATAGTCAGTAGACACATTTTCCACTGCTCCCTCAGAAAGGGATTCCTTTTCACCTTCCCCTCAGAGAAGCACTTCCCCCAGAGCAGAACACCTTCCTCTCATAAGGTTATTCTCTTAACAAGAGAAATTTGCAATCCACATACAAGAACCTTTATATTTCTGTTAACTCCACTCAATAAAGTTGAAGAAAATAGAAGGACTTTGTGTGCTTTAAAAATGGGGATGACTTAAGCTACATGGATCTTCTCACATGCTACAAGTGAGCCTGGATCCAGAATAGTAAAATGGATACCTTGTGCTTAGGGATCCAGCACAGGAAAGTGTCAGCTTCTATAGCCATACTGCTGGGAAGCAAGCAGCAATACTACAGCCTTTCTGGAAGATCAGATACTGCGGTCCAGCTTTAAACAGCTGCAGAATATAGAGCAGCACCTTTTAAACAGCTACACAAAGCAAATAGCTTTAATAGGTACACAGGAGCTGCTGCACGCCACACAGATCAGTGCATTATACACAACACAACACTCTGCTATCCTGCCTGAGTCCACACTCTGCACAGCTACACAGTGAGGTACAGCCATCACACCTACCCCTGAGCTGCGTCCACACGGCTAGGGCTGCCAAGGGCCACACCACTGGACATCCGCCAGGACACAGGTCAGAGCCACGGACACCTGTAAGTATAGCTACCGCTGCGCTGACCGTTGCAGGACACCGACCGGTACCATCTGAGACAGTTGTCCATCACTGACACAGACTGCACGCCACATGCACTGGCTAAAGGCCTACATACACCTACAGCATGGCAGAACTCAAACCCTCACCAGACACCAAGCAGGAGAGTGACAGTTCAGACACCACGCAGAAGAGCGACAACTCAGACACTGAGACCGCTACACAAATGCAGCAGACGCAAGAAGGCACAAGGCCTAAGCGGACAGTCACACTGACACAAAAGGGCCGCGAAAAATATGAAGTTGACATTGACGCGAACAGAGACAAGCTAGAGAAGGCTTGAAAAAAACAGACAATGTAGAAATCTGCCATGCGCTCCAGGTTAGATGGAATGGAACAGGATCTGTGTGATCAGTGTAGATCAGAGGGGGAGAGTACAAGGGGAGCATATCAAATAGGCGACATCCAAGGGGAGGAGGTGGGGTAGAGAAAACGGGAGCAGTGTAAGTCCTCTATATCCTCCATAAATACCCTCCAGTGTCCTCCTCCCTCACAGAGATACAGTGCAATGATCTTGATAGCATGAAAGGTACTCACAGGTTCAGGCAGCGGGGAAAACACCTCTCACCGCTAGAAATATATCCAACACAGAGCTACCGTGGTGGGTCAGGCAAAGGGAAAAACCAACCTCACAATGCTCTATATGTGCTCTATTTAGAGCTCCCGCTGCGGGTCTGGCAATGGGGAAACAACCTCTCACAGCTCCCTGTGTGCTTCACTCTGTGATCCTGCTTCCATCTCCTGCAATCAGTAGCACTGCACATCCGCAGTGTAAGCTCCTCCCTCTCACCGCAACCGGGTGCCTCCAGAGACCAAATGCAGGCACAGAAAGAGACAAGCTCCAGGGCACTCACAACTTGATCCTGATCACTTGTTTGATCAAATGAAATGAAAAATTGTGGTCCCAATGTAGAAAAAATTGAAAAATCTTTATTGCAGCATTATGTATGTATTTCTGTGCCTAACAAAAAACAGGACTTGAAATACACAATGTTGCTAGCATTGGCAATTATGAAAAGCAGCTTGAGCAGGCAATAACTCAATTAAGGTCTGATCACTCGTGCTACCGAGCGCTGTCAGAGACATACATCAATTACTTGAACAGGACTTTTACCGGTGAAAGCCTGCAAGAACGAGACTTACAAAATAATATTGATCTGACATGTGACAGCCATGTGTGGACCGCTATCGCGGAAGCTGAGAGTAGGAGAAAGGACCTGGCGCAGGAGACCGCATCACAGCGCTCCAGCGCATCGAGCCATTAATCAAGGTCAGCAAAATCAGTGTGGTCTAACGCATCTAGCGATCTGGCTGCTCGCGCATACGTAGGGTGACCAGGTGTCCCGTTTTAGCCGCGGACAGTCCCGTTTGTTTAATGGCTGTCCCGGTTTCTTAATGGCTGTCCCGGCTGCCCTGCATTTTTTTTAAATGGCACACCAAATCCAATTTTTGATATCAGGACGCAGTTCACATTTTGTGACAATTGTCAAATACAGGACTTGATTGAGTTATTAAATGATCAACCTGAAAGAGGATATGATCCACAAAGCTTTTTGGGCAGTCAATCATCTTAAAAACAAATCTATGTTTCATCCGATGCACTTTACAGGTCATGCGATCAATGTGTTTCAATCAGCTGTAGAACGGGATCTACTACTGCTCTCCCAAGGCATTAGCACAACCCAAAATGCTGTCTATAGTTCAAATAATTTGAACTTTACACAAAGACAAGCCATTAAATCTTTGAAAGAAAATAATCTAATTATGGTTAAGAATGCCGATAAAGGGGGAGCTGTGGTGGTCCTAGACTATGCTTATTATGTTGATGAGGCTTGACGCCAACTCCAGGATAACACATCTTACACTAAGTTACACGTGGATCCAACTCAGTGTTTCCTATTGGAACTATATGAATTATTAGAGTTTTGCAGAATCCTTCAAGTACTTTCGGTACAAGAATATGAATATCTACATACTGTATTACCAATCCGGTTTTACCCATATTTCATCACCTTCCTAAAGTCCACAAGTCCCTTTCTCACCCCCCAGGTAGACCCATTATTGCTAATATTGGCTCACGGGGGGAGCACTTGTCACAATACGTTAATTATTTTCTTCAACCTTTAGTCACCGCACTTCCTTCTTATCTTTTAGATACCTCACATGTTCTTTCCATTTTGTCTGATTTCACTTGGTCACCCACACATCTTTGGGTCACGTTAGATGTGTCTTCACTGTACACTATTATTTCACACGAACGAACACGGTCTCACAGCTGCACGACACTTTTTGGAATCTGATGCAACACTTGCTCCAGCACAGATCACCTTTTTGCTGGATGCCATCAGATTCCTCCTTACTCATAATTATTTTATAATTGATGGGGGGTTTCTATCTCCAAACACGTGGGACTGCCATGGGGTCATCGTTTGCGCCTTCCTAGGCCAACCTCTTCATGGGGTGGTGGGAACATACCCACGTGTTTGGAGATAGGAACCCTTATCGACATCAAATTATCACATATCACCATTATATAGATGATCTCATAATAGTTTGGTCTGGCACTGTTTCACAACTGCATGCTTTTTTCACTTACCTAAACACTAACACTTATAATTTATCATTCACACACCAATATCACCACCACCGCATACATTTCTTGGACTTGTGTCTTTATGTGGGTATGGATAATCATGTCTATACAAATATTTATCGTAAACCTAATTCAAGGAATACACTTTTGCATGCATCCAGCTGTCACAGCCCCAGTCTACTTAAAGGACTACCATATGGACAATTCCTTCGTTTACGAAGGAATTGTTCGACTATGGAACATTTTGATAATGGTTCTTATGACCTTATCCAAAGATTTGTGGATAGAGGCTATGACCCACGATCTGTACAATGGGCATATACTAAGGCCAGGAATAAATCAAGAGATGATCTTATCAATTCTGACCCTTCTAGTTTTATTCATGTGAAACAGAATAATAACTCTACACAAAATGATATTAATAAATGTGAACCACCATTTTGTATTACTCAATACAGCCGTCAGGCTATGAACATTAAATCAATAATCAGGAAGCATTGGACCATTCTTAATACTGATGTTCTTTTAAAGGACATGGTTTCCATGGACCCCAAATTTGTTTTTCGAAAAGCACATACATTGGGTCACTTGGTCTCACCTAGCATGCTTTCAGATACGAATGAGCACAATACAAATATGTTATTTCCAGATCTTAGGGGGTGTTATAGATGCGGGAAATGTGAGATATGTAAAAATGTCCAAAAAAGTAAAAGTTTTACTAATACAGAACTCACTAAAGAATATAAAATTCTGTCATTCGTGACATGTAACACAGACCATGTGATTTACATGATCACTTGCGGATGTAATAAACGGTATGTGGGGTTAACTACCCGCCTATTTAAAATAAGGATGGTGGAACATATTAGACATATAAAAAGTTTGGATATCACACATCCCATGTCTAATCACTTTAAGGAATGTCAATCTGGCAGTCTTAACAACTTTAAATGTATCATTCGTGAGCATGTCAGATCTCATAAACGGTGGAGATAGATCCAGAGCTCTTTACCAGAGTGAAGCATTCTGGATCGTCACCATAGGCACATTAATACCTAAGGGTCTCAATACAGAATGGGACCTGAAGGTATTTCTGTGATCCTTATAGGTTACTAATGGATATTACTGTATTTTCCATTTTTTTGCCTTGTTTTTTACTTTCCCTTTTTTCTGTTTTTTCTTTTTCTTCTCCTTTTTCTTCCATTGTTTCTTTTCTTTTTCCTTCCCTTTTCTTCCTTTTCCCTCTTCCTTGTCTCTTATTCTTTTCCTTCCTCCCCCCCCTCTTCTCTCCCTTTCCTTCTCCCTTCCCCTTCCTTTCCCTTTTCTCTTTTTCTTCTTCGTACTGTTTTTATCACTATACTATATTACATTATTCAATTATTGATTTATTTTATCATATTTGCTGTTATGCTGTTATAACATTATGTATTATATCTGTATAAAAATGATGAATTATACGAACTGTAACAGTATATTTGCAGCTATTTAAGTGGTTGGAAAGATCATCTGTATTCTATAAATTGATTATGATTTCACATGCTTTTTTTCTGTATGTATCAAATGCTCTTTATATTTTTTTTATTTTTTCATTTTATGCATTTATCTGTTGTTATTAGACATATTATATACATCTCCAATGTTATTCTGCAAGGCATCATGCTAGTACAGACTAATGTATAATGAGATCTTACTATGATTCATATATTAACACTTCTTTCATTAAATTATACCTTATGTGATTACTTGGTATGAGCTCAGTGTGTTGAAATTTGCATAAATGTCTCTTAATCAGGTGCAACACATTAGTCAACCATTAGAAGGGAGTTATAAATAACACCCTTCCTTCATGTCTTGTTATACTCCTTGAGAAAGGGCGAACTCGCCCGAAACGCGTGGGAGGAGGCCTTTTTGTTTTGTTCCCTAGTATCCGTTTTATGTAGTCTTAATAAATTATTTTTATTCTACCTTTGAGTCTGAATCTATCGGAGCAGCGCTGATATCGATCATCCTACCTTTTGTCTACAATTTTGATCGTGGTTGCGCAGGAAGTGTGTCATTCATCCCTCCAAGGGAACACACAGCCGGGAGCAGCAGAGGGGACGGACCATTGTGAGTTACGTGAACTCTATCCGTGGGCTGCTGCAATTGCAGCCGCTGGCCCCATATGGAAGGCGGGTTTGCAAGGGGCTCTTACCCCGCTTCTCCATAAGGCTATTTTCCTGCACAATATATCTTTTCATCAAGCTGGACAGCTGTGGGAGTCGTCCAAGAGGGGACAGACGGTTTCCTTTGGCAATCACCGAATAAAGGGGCCTGAAACTCGGGAGGCAGGGGGTCCCCGGATCTGAAATCAATGTGGTTCAACTCCGGAGACCCCCTATTACAATAATATGTTATGAAAATAAAATGAAAGCCTCGCAATCGCCTGTTAGGCCGTGGCCAGGCTGAGAGAGTAAGCATGGGCGATTTATGGCCAGTTGAAATTAGCGGAAGTCTGCGCAGGGATGGCGTGTCATGGTGCAAGGCTGTGACGGAGCTGGTCCACCCTCATTGGGCGAACCGGTCACGTGATGCGCCATTGAGCGGCAGAATCAAATATATTTGTTTCTGCAAGAAGGTGAGTGCGGAGAGGTTACGGGCACATGCGCACGCTGCACAGTCTCATTGTGATCATGTGTTTGATCGCATGTCGCATGAGTGCGCAAACGCGGTCAGCTTCACCCTGGACAAAGCCTATGAGGCGCGCAGGGAGTGTGACTGATTCAGTCTCACTCTTAATCCCGGTAGGATTCACACAACGCAAGTCCCATTCAAATGCAGGGACCCCCGCTGTGTTAATTCCGATGGGCCATTACACCCTGCTATGGACCATCTTGTGAGTGACCACAAGATGGTCACGGATTTTCCTTGGCAAGCGGTCAACAACCGGCAGTTGCACCTGTATTATTCCATAGTTTAATTTTAATGCGGTGTATGTAATGTATATTTATTTATTTATAAAATATTTTACCAGGAAGTAATAGATTGAGAGTTACCTCTCATTTTCAAGTACAGTATGTCCTGGGCACAGAGTTAAGACAAATAATACAGGTTACAAATACAGTTATCGATATATGGAATGTAATACAAATGGTTGTATGCAGAGAGAGCTCACAAGTCAACCGCTTGGGAAATAAGTTTCCAGTTTTTACAATATTGTTTGTAATGGTTTAATGTTTTGCACATGTACAGTACAGTATTCACAACGGAGACTGGGAAGCAGCAGAGTGGCAGCAGAATTTACAGTACATGTACTGGACAAAGAATGAATACACTTACTGTATGTGAACTAAATCCACGTTATCGGTACAATTTTAATCACTCCTGGGTTTTAAGTATTCTGTAATTGAACATTTATTGCCTTGACTAGGGTTTGCCGGATAATCCCACCCTAACCAATAAAGACAGCCAACAACGAAGGGGATAAAACATTCTACAGATTTTATTCATCAAACAACATAATTCCATCTACTCCATTGCTATTCTGTTTGTGAATAAACCTCACATGTCTTTAACTGGTATGTAAAATTGAACCATCTACCTAGTGTGTTAATCAGAGGGGTGTGTACCGTAGCTTCCTGTGGGTGGGAGGTTGTGATGGTGAGGGGGTAACCAGGATCACTATAAAGGTTTAAGCCTATTTGGTTACCTCTAATCCATGTATTGGGATTCAAGAGTGTCAGCTCTTGAGCCCAGTGATTGTACATGCATAAACTGTAATGTGCGACAATAAACAATTGTTTGTGTTTTTACCTTTCCGGGACTGCCAGCAAGCAGGGATTGCTGGGGTATGAGTTTCAAGGGGGATTTTGCTGAGAAAGTGTTGTCAGAATGTGGCTAGGTAGTCTGCAGCCAATCATTGAGTGTGGCAGACCTCGCATTGACACCGCAGACTCTATTTGGTGTATTTATTTGGACATCTTCCAGCGATAGTGATAATATTCATTATATGCTTGATATTCTAACACTTTTGTGAGTGAGCCTTTGTCCCTTGATTTTAATATTAAGATGTGATACAGTATAAATTTTAGGTATCTAGAGGTGGTTCTCCCAAATGAAAGCAGCAAGAGCCTGGAACTAGATTGGACTTTTCCACGTGGGAATTTTCAAAGGTACTGGCATTTCACAGGTTATTACTGGTTGTATCTGACGCCATTGTTTTCTTTTTTATAACAAAATTAATTTTAGATTTTTATGTTGAGATCCAATTGGTAAATTTGTCTAAATACTAGTGTGTAGATATATATGTATATTATATCAGATAGAGTTGGTGGATATATTTAGTTCAATATCAATACTGGCGCAGTTTGTATTATACACTGGCGACACACTTTATTCGAGCTTGGCTAGTCCCACGAATTCGGGTATACCCGGGTGTATTGAGGTTTGTGACTGTTTTCTGCCCGAGTGCATTGAGTTATTTTCCAAGCAGGGATTGAAGCATTTTATTCCCGCTGGCTGCAATACTGCACAGTATATATATATATATACTGCATTACAATACATTAATTTATGCCATCTGGTAGACACGCGAAGCATTGCAGCCTATTAAATCCTAATCATTATCATTTAACAGATCAGCCGCCCATCAGCCAGGCATGAACCCAGGCTGGGAAGGCAAAGGCAACGGGGCTTGTCAGAGGTGAGGAGTGGCGCATTCCAGGTATCTGCCAGGTACATACTGGGTATTTGCTCGAATAAAGTGTGTCGGTGCAGTATATATATATACAGCACATATGTTATAGTGTAAAAACAGAACATACCTGTTGTGTTACACAAGAACGACAAAGGGAGGATGGGACTGCTTTGTCCTGCTGCCATGCAGTTACAGTAGTGGTTACATTTCTCGCCTCACAATCCTTTTCCTCCTACACTCCCTGCTCCTAACCTTTCACCTGATATACACCATCTACTCCTAAATTGTGGGTGCCCTGCCCACCCCATTATGATGCCCCAGCCTAACTGCTAGAGATATTCTTTATATTAAAAATCCCAGAATACACCAGAACTCACTCAAACTGTACTAAGAATATGGAGTCGGACGGCAGGTATTAATCTACCATTTGATTTAAGAAGGGTGAGTAGTCAACAATACATTGAATTACTGGGCACATAAATCAAGCTTTCAAGTTCGATTAGTATCAATACTCTATAACCCAACCGTCAGCTGAAACATTTTATTCACTTACACAAAATACTTAATAATACATTTGGTACACTATTTGTGATCCTGTTTTACACCAGTCTTGCAGTCAGTAGACTTTGATACCAAATCCCGTTAGTAGTAAAGAAATATAAAAATTCAACATATAGCTTATAGTCTTTTTTTTGGTACAGAATGCATCTCCCACCTCAATTCCCAGACAAAGCTAGTCGTGTCTAGTGAAACGCGTTGGAGAGGAAATCTCTGGTAATGGGCATCTGTGCTAGTAACACCCCCATCTCACATCACCACGCTCCATTATGCTCCATGACACTGCAGGAGACACTCCAGAACCGTGGGATGCCATGAGGAGTGAGGACGAAAAGGAAAACACTGTAGCGTGAATCAGGAGCATTGGAGGGGAGGGTAAGGACTTAGGAGATGGCTTCAGAGTGGGCTAAATGGCTTTTATTGCTAGTACACATTGTGAGTTCATTTTACTTATTTTTATCTTTTTTTATTACATTGCTTGATATACTACACTATTGGAGCATTTTTTTGCGCTTTGTTTCAGGGTCTTTTGTATGTCTCTAAAGTAGGGCTGAACAGAAGGAAATATGAATCGTATCCCACACCTTTGACATGCTCACATACTATCTATGTGAAAGGGTACATGATCCTGGTTAAAGAAACATATAGCAAAATTCAGAAAATGTATTTTAGCGGTAAGCATCTGAAACAGGCAACCTTCTCAATATGTTTAATGTTACAAAACTGCAATAAAATCAGTGTTAAACGAAAAACGGAATTTTGATTTGATATGGATTGTATTCTTCCAGACAACCAGTTTCACAATGAATAATTCATACAACAAATTATATAATATAAACTAATTAACATTGTTACACCCAACCGGGTTCCAAAAATTAATCGATGAATCATGAATACAAGTTATTGAAGATAAGCCAAAATATATTTTACTTAATAAAGTCACCACAAGACACTCTGGCATGGAGACAATGACAGTTCAACATCAATCTGTGCCAACAGGCATTCATAAATGCAGGGCATGAACACAGACACTAATAATAAGTGAAACACAGAATAAAAAGTGTATACACAAATGTACAGAAAGTTATCAAAGTCATTAAACAAATGATTTCCAAGTGATATTTGTGTTTAACAATAATTAAATAAAAAGTTCTCAAATATTTACATAAGATGGACCACGTCAGTGTTAATGATCCTTCCACCATACTTACATTTATTATATATATTCATCAATATATTTATATATTTGGATAATCTACATGTTTAAAAAGTAGATAATTATCTGCAGATCATCCTCTAGCAGTTATAGCACTTTTTGCTATTTGTGTGTTATGAATGTAAATAGAAACAATGGGAGATGGAGTCTTCTCAAAAGAGTTTACAAACTTGGCAGTGTTACAGTAGCTGGATACAAACAAATACAATAAGATATCATGTAAGACAGGTGTGCTCAACTCCAGTCCTCAAGCCCCTCCAATAGATCAGGTTATAGGTCAGGATATCCCAGTTTCAGCACAGGTGGATCAATCAGAGGCTCAGTCAGAGACAGTGCAGCGCCTCAATCCCATGAGGATCCTTCGGATTTCAGGATGGTCCCCACAGGCCATGCATCTTCCCAATAACCACACAGCATAATGGGTCTAACAGCAGGTTTATTGCATGTACAGGATGACATATCTCATTCCCTAGAGCAAACCCCCAAGGCTTGAGGCCCCAATAGCCTCTCATCCCTCTTATAAGTGTAGCCCCCTGTAAACAGAACAGGCATATATCTTTCTCCTACTGTGGTATGTCCTGCTAAGGGCAGGCCCCAGTAGTAATCATGGGTTCCCCCCCTTCAAGCCCTGCCTTGAATGATAGATTCAAGCCCCTGACTCTGCTGCAGGCCTGAGACAGAGGGGAGGTTCTGCTGACATCATGAGGGGTGGGGCTGACTCTATTTAGTTGCCAGTTCCTGTGAGTGACAGTGAGTCTAGTCTGTGCTCTCCTGGGAGTTGGAGGTGACAGTCTAGTCTGTGTTGTCCTGGGAGTTGGAGGTGACAGTCTAGCTGTTCTGTCCTGGGAACAGAAGAGAGAGAGAACTCTGGCCTATGAGTTTGGAGAGTGAGCATAGGCTCCAGTGGACCAATGCCCCTCACCCTGATGAGGGGGTGATGGGAAGTTTCTTCCCACCCAGAGGAGACCCGCTAAGGTGGGCATTGGGGTATTGAGGCCCCCCACAGACCATCCTGTCGGAGTACACACTTGGAGGGAAGGAGAGCCGTCTGTGTGGCGGTCTATCCCCAATCCCACATCATAGGGTCTCCTTCTGAGTGGCGGTAGAATATTCCCATCACCCCCTCATCAGGGTGAGGGCATTGGTCCACTGGAAAGCCTCTGCCCACTCTCCAAACTCATAGGCCGAGTTCTCTCTCTCTATTTGTTCCCAGGACAGAACAGCTAGAGCTGTCACCTCCAACTCCCAGGCAAGCACAGACCTAGAACTACAGCACTCACAGGAACTGGCAAAAAATAGAGTCAGCCCCATCCATCATGATGTAGCAGAACCATCCCCTCTGTCTCAGGCCTGCAGCAAGTAGGGGTCTTGCATCATCAAATCCAGGCAGGCTTGAAGGGGGGGGAACCCATGATTACTACTGGGGCACTGCCCTAGCAGGACTTACACATGTAGGAAGAAAGATATATAGCCCGTTCTGTTTTACAGGGGCTTACACTCTCCCTCTGGTGGAATCCAATGGTCCCCACTGACCTATTGGCGTTCCCTGTGGTTTGAACTTCCAGTGGCTGGGGGACAACGAAACAAAACACATCATGGCAGTTTGTTAGTCATAACATATGCTCACATGAGGTAGTAATACACCGGTTAAACTCCCAACGGGGTAGACCCTAATAGTAATGCTTTGGATCAGTTTCCTCCTACTTTTCTACCATTGTGGTCTGTGATAGGCACAAAGAAAGACTGTACCCAGACCCATGCTCGGCCGATATCACACCTGTGCATGTATTGCACTCGTCCTATACTCCAGATCTGACCACTCACTGATCCTGTCTCATTATGGTAACCTCCTTACAAACTTTGTTCGTAGATATTCTTGTACGGCTTCTCGGAGCCAACTGTCTCTGTTCTCCTCTATTTCCTGTATTATGGGTTCAGGCACATACGGGTATTCATATCCAGGTGACTGCCTATATCTAGCCACTATGGCTCGGTCGGCTCGGCTCAACTTAGTGAGCTTTCGGTTACCCCGCCCTGCTTGGCAGTACCCACAAACTCTGTTCTCAAGGAGCAATCTCGTCATACAATATACTGGGGCAGAATGATTTTCTGCTCTATCTCGTCCTCCACCTCCTGGGGAGTAAAGGCTCCTGCCGCCCAACAATAATCAACTATGTTGTTTTTAATGAGCAGGACCGCGTACGGTCCAGACCTTCGTGGTACCCAGTAAACAGGGGTGCCCACCACTGTCACGGTGCTCGTACTCTGATGATGGCTAGTGGTGCTCTAACCTCGGACTCTTGCCTGGGATGAGACACCAGACGTCCCCGCATCTGTAGGCGCAAGCAATCTCTCCTCCCTTTGGCATTGATACCAGTGTAGGGTTCATCTTGTGAACCAACATCAATGACAGGCCCACCTCTGCTTGAGTGTGGGACCCTCTGGGCCTTCCCTTTAGCTGCAGGAGAAAAAGGCACAGGGTTAGGCACACGTATAACATTGGAAGGTATTTCTCCATCAGCCCCCCCTCGTCGCTCAATTCCCAGCCCGCACATCTCTGGAATATTGGGGGTACTTGCTCAATTTATCCCCGCTAGGTCCTGGGGGCAACACCGTAATGGGGCAGGGGCAGTGGCCGGGGCGATGGAGCGAAGGTTGGGGCTGGTGCAATTTTCAAATCAGTGTCCAGCACGCGGGTAATACCGCACCAATGGGCGCTTTCCTTGGGTGCTTTCTCTGCCATATTCTTGCTGCTCTGGAGGGCCTTGGCTCTTCAGGGTGGCCATTGCAGCTGCTGGCTACTCTCCGTGGGGAGAACGAAGCGCTCCGCTCCATTTAACGCGCGGACCGGAAGTGATGGCCCGGCCTGTGGCCCACGGAATCCTCCATCTGCTCCATGGCCCAACGCACGGAGTGCGTCGAGACCGGAAGGGCGGTGGGGGGACCATCCGGTCCGCGAACGGAGAGTAGGCCACAAGCCTCTCTTTTCGTCCTCTGCAGGTCTTTCTTCGCACTGGCAGGAGTAAGGGGGGTGGTGGTGTCTCCTAACCGCAACCGCTGGCTGGCTGGTGATCTGGGGTCCTCCGGAGTCATCGCCGGACGCTGTCTCGCCGCACTGGGAGTCCTACGGCCGTGGGACTCTACGGGCCTCAGGCCACACCAGTGCTCACCTTTGGAAGGGTGTCCGACTCGTCTGCTCCTCTGTGTTCTGCTGGGGTGGTTTGCCGGTAGCACATCGCCACCGATTGTACGCCAACTTCTTCCTCGAAGATATCATAATCGACTCCTCCTCAGAGGTGTACACCTGGTTCTTGGGCGATACCACCAGTGGGTATTGGTACAAAACTTGGCTCGCTCCGGTACCTCCACTTGCGGTCGCGCTCTTCTCCGCCGCTGGTCCTCTCGGCTCTGTACTGGCTGGGCCTTGGTTCTTACCCGCGTGCTTGAAGCGGAGAACTAGGGCAGCCTCGTCGTTCGTCTCCCCCACCTCCTTTTAGTGTTCCCGGAGAGCACCCCGCGGGGTCTCGATCAGTGGCCATGGCTCATTAGACCACAGGTAGTACGTGCCGCATTGAGGGCATCGTCCCTTAGTGCTTGGTGACCGCTCCGGGTGATCCCGCAGTGGATCACAGGACACCAGAGGAATTCGTGGCCCTCCACCTCCACTACCAGTAATCCTCCTGGTAGACTGGTAAATCGTGGTGCTCAGTTCGACATTTTTTACTCAGGGGTGGAACAGTTCAATGTTTCAGCTCCTTGCTCCTCAATGCCAGGCAGAAGTGGAAGCCCTCGCTCTCGCTTCCTGTTCCTTCCCTTCGCTGGGGAGGACGCTCCTGATTGGCTCTCCTTGTGCCCCCTCCCTCTGGTGGAAACAAGAGGCGGGGACTCCTTCTTTCAGTGTGACTTGGCCTGGTTTGTTGTCCCAGTCACACAGTGGGTGGGGCTTTCGGCTTTCGCACTGCTCCGTCCTCTTGCAGGGATCTGGGTTTGCCGCCAAACCCCTGCAACTCTCCCACCACATTTCTCGTACAGTCTCTTGCACGAGGCACGTGCGTGCTCCAGGATTGGCGGGAATCCCATTTTAGGTCGGCTCTAACTGCTGGGCCGCTGATGGCGCGTTTGTTGCCATTTTGATCCTTCTTTGCTCGCTCCGCGGAGCACATGTAGTGACGGCCGCCATCTTTGCTGAGCCCACACATGTAAATGTGCACTACTCTCAGTGTCTACGGTGTAACTCGTCCCTAGACACGGACTGACCTCTCCTTGCTCCTTAACAAACCCATGGTGCTCTCTGCATGCTCTTTTTTCTGTCTGTTGCCCATAGTACTGTAGGAGGTGGCATACCCCAGGCTAGGCAAACTCCTCCTCTGTTTCTGTACTCGGTGTCTGTTCCTGCAAGTGCTCTGTGGTGTGTTTATGTGGGCGCTGGCTAGTGTACCAGCGGACTCTCCCTAAGTACTTGGCGTCCCTACATTTTGGCCATCATAGTGCGGGCCCTGGGCATGGTCCCTGACACGTAGCAGGCTAACCCCCCAGTTGCCTCACACTATCTGCCTCAAGGGACTAGGACAGCTATAGCTAGTCCCATCTTACGCCACCTGCTTAGGGCACCCAGGGCGTACTGTGGGAGCGGCAATCCACGCTCCCATGACTACCCCCGGTCTGACATGCCCTACTTTCCTCAGCACTTGCAAGGAGAGTGCACTCTACTCTTCCCGTTACGAATCGCTGTAAGCCTGTTCTGTTTTGGATCTCAGCAGCTCGCCTCCAAATGTACCCATATTCCCCCCCCAAGACACAGATGCTATATCTAAGGGTGTGTGAGGGCTGGCTAACGTGCGTGAGTGGTGCGTACCTGCCAGTAACAGGAGGGCCCTAGCTTCCCGCGATGTTGTTGGGGACACAGGACCAGGCTTCTGGGGTAGTTGCCTCATTCTTTAGTGGTGGTGCAGCGCACTCCATCCTTATAACTTCCCAGGGATATGGGGTAGGACCCTTATAGAAAAAACAACCCTGGTCCCAGGATGATGCATGCTCCAGAATCACACACAGTCTCTAGTAAAATAAGCAAGGTCCTTTATTGTCTCTTAGCTCTCTCCAGCAGCAGTGACCAGCACACAGCAGCAACAGTACACACGACACCCCAACTGTGTACAGGCCTTTCCTCCTCTCCTTCCCTCCAAGTGTGTACTCCGACAGGATGGTCTGTGGGGGCCTCAATACCCCAATGCCCACCTCAGAGGGTCTCCTCTGAGTGGGGAGAATATTCCCATCACCCCCTCATCAGGGTGAGGGCATTGGTCCACTGGACGCTCTGCCACTCTCCAAACTCATAGGCCAGAGTTCTCTCTCTCTTTTGTTCCCAGGACAGAACAGCTAGACTGTCACCTCCAACTCCACCAGACAGACAGACTAGACTCAACATTCACTCACAGGAACTGGCAACTAAATAGAGTCAGCCCCACCATCATGATGTCAGCAGAACCTCCCCTCTGTCTCAGGCCTGCAGCAGAGTCAGGGGCTTGCATCTATCATTCAAGGCAGGGCTTGAAGGGGGGAAACCCATGATTACTACTGGGGCCTGCCCTTAGCAGGACTTACCACAGTAGGAGAAAGATATATAGCCGTTCTGTTTACAGGGGGCTACACTCTCCCTCTGGTGGAATCCAATGGTCCCCACTTGACTCTAACTTTAGCAGTACCATCCTGCGGTGAACAACCTGGGAAACAAAACACATCAGGCAGTTTGTTAGTCATAACATATGCTCACATGAGGTAGTTAATACAACACCGGTTACTCCCAACGGGGAGAACCCTAATAGTAATGCTTTGGATCAGGTTTTCCTTACTTTTCTACCATTGTGGTCTGTGATAGGCACAAGAAAGACTGTACCGACCCATGCTCTGGCCGATATATCACACTGTGCATGTATATGCACCGTCCTATACTCCAGATCCTGACCAACTCACATGATCCTGTCCTCATTATGGTAACCTCTTAACCAAACTTTGTTCGTAGATTTCTGTACGGCTTCTCGGAGCCAACTTTCTCTGTCCCTCTATTTCCTGTATTATTGGTTCAGGCACATACGGGTATTCATATCCTGTGACTGCCTATATCTAGCCTATGGCTCTGTCTGCTCGGCTCAACTTAGTGAGCTTTCGGTGACCCCGCCCTGCTTGGCAGTACCCAAAACTCTGGTTCTAAAGGAGCAATCTCGTCATACAATATACTGGGGCAGAGATGATTTTCTGCTCTATCTCGTCCTCCACCTCCTGGGAGAAGTAAGGCTCCTGCCGCCCACCATAATCAACTTTGTTGTTTTTAATGAGCAGGAACCGTCGTAACGGTCCAACCTTCGTGGTACCCAGTAAACAGGGGTGCCCACCACTTGTCCGGTGCTCGTACTCTGATGAATGGCTAGTGTGCTCTACCTTCGGACTCTGCCTGGGATGACACCAGACGTCCCCCGCATCTGTAGAGCGGCAAGCATCTCTCCTCCCTTTGTTGATACACAGTGTAGGGTTCATCTTGTGAACCACATCAATGACAGCCCCAGCCTCTGCTTGAGTGTGGGACCCTCGGGCCTTCCCTCTAGCTGCGAGAGAAAAAGGCACCAGGTTAGGCACACGTATAACATTGGAATAAGTGTATTTCTCCATCAGACCCTCGTCGCTCATTCCCAGTCCCGCACATCTCTGGAATATTTGTGGGTACTTGCTCATTGTATCCCCCTAGGTCCGGGGGGCAACACTCGTGATGGGCAGGCAGTGGCCGGGGCGATGGAGCTAGGGGTTGGGGCTGTGCAATGTTTCAAATCAGTGTCAAGCAAGCGGGTAATAACCGCGACCAATGGGCGCTTTCTTGGGTGCTTCTCTGCATACTTTCTTTTGCTGCCTGGAGGTCCTTGGCCTCTTCAGGGTGGCCATTTGCATGCATGCTAACCTCCGTGGGGAGAAACAGCGCTCCCGCTCCATTTACCACGGCGGACCCGGAAGTGATGGCCCCGCCGGTGCCCACGAATCTCCTCTGACTCCATGGCCACGCACCGGAAGTGCGCGAAGACCGGAAGGGGCCGGTGGGGACCATCCGGTCCGCTAACGGGCAAGTAGGCCACAAGCCTCTCTTTCTCGTCCTCTGCAGGTTCTTGTCTTCGCCTGGCAGGAGTAAGGGGGTGGTGGTGTGCCTCCTTACCAGCACCGCTGCTGGCTGGTGATCTCTGGGGGTCCTCCGGAGTCATCTCGGAACGCTGTCTCCGCCGCACTGGGATTCACACGGCCGTGTGGGACTTCTACGGGCCTCATCCACCCAGTGCTCGCCTTTGGAAGGTGTCCGGACTCGTCTGCTCCTCTGTGTTACTGCTGGGTGGTTTGCCGGTAGGCACAATCCCACCGATGGTACGCAACTTCTTCCTCGGAAGTATCCATATCGACTCCTCCTCAGAGGTGTCACCTGGTTCTTGGCGATACCACCAGTGGGTATTGGTATGAACTGGCTCGCTCCGGTACCTCCACTGCGCGGTCGCGCTCTTCTCCGCGCTGGTCCCTTCGGCTCTGTAAGCTGGTCTGGCTGGTTCTTACGCGTGCTTGAAGCGGAGAACTAGGGCAGCCTCGTCTTCGTTCTCCCCCACCTCCTTTAGTGTTCCCGGAGAGCACCACCCGTGGTCTCGATCATGGCCATGTGCTCATTAGACCACAGGTAGTACGTGCCGCATTGAGGGCATCGTGCCTTAGTGCTTGGACCGCTCCGGGTATCCCGCAGTGGCATGACAGACACCAGAGGAATTCGTGGCCCTCCACTCCAACTCCACTACCCGTAATCCTCTGGTAGATGGTAATCGTGGTGTCAGTGACATTTTTAGCTCAGGGGTGGAACAGTTCAATGTTTCAGCTCCTTGCTCCTCAATGCCAGGCAGAAGTGAAAAGCTCCTCGACTCTCGCTTCCTGTCCTTCCCTTCGCTGGGGAGGACGCTCCTGATTGGCTCTCCTGTGCCCTCCCTCCTGGTGGAAACAAGAGGCGGGCACTCCTTCTTTCAGTGTGAGTGGCCTGGTTTGTTGTCCAGTCACAGCACAGGTGGGTGGGCTTTCGGCTTTTCGCACTGCTCCGCTCCTCTTGCGGGGATCTGGGTTTGCCGCCAAACCCCTGCACATCTCCCACCACATTCTCCGTACAGTCTCTTTGCACGAGGCACGTGCGCTGCTCCAGGATTGGCGGGAATCGCCATTTTAGGTCGGCGCTAACTGCTGGGCCGCTGGATGGCGCGTTTGTTGCCATTTTGGATCTTCTTTGCTCGCTCGGAGCACATGTAGTGACGGCCGCAATCTTTGCTGAGCACCACCAATGTAAATGTGCACTACTCTCAGTGTCTACGGTGTAACTCGTCGTCCCTAGAACACGGACTGACCTCATCCTTGCTCCTTAACACCCCATGGTCTCTCTGCATGCTCTTTTCTGTCTGTTGCCCACTAGTACTGTAGGATGTGGCATACCCCAGGCTAGGCAGACTCCTCCTTCTGTTTACTTTACTTGGACTCGGTGTACTGTTCCTGCAATTGCTCTGTGGGTGTTTTATGTGGGCGCTGGCTAGTGTACCGGGCATACTCCCTAAGTACTCGGGCGTCCCTACTTTTGCACTCATATGCGGCCCTGTGGCCATGTTCCCTGACACGTTAGCACTAACCCCCCCAGTTGCCCTCACACTATCTATCGGTATTGAGGCCCCCACAGACCATCCTGTCGGAGTACACACTTGGAGTGAAGGAGAGGAGGAAAGGCCTGTACACAGTTGGAGTGTCGTGTGTACTGTTGCTGCTGTGTGCTGTCACTGCTGCTGGAGAGAGCTAAGAGACAATAAAGAGACCTTGCTTATTTTACTAGAGACTGTGTGTGATTCTGGAGCATCCATCCTGGGACCAGGTTTATTTCTTCTATAAGGGTCCTACCCCATATCCATGGGAAGTTATAGAGGATGGAGGCGCTGCACCACCACTAAAGAATGAGGCAACTACCCCAGAAGCCTGGTCCTGTGTCCCCAACAACATCGCGGGAAGCTCAGGCCCTCCTGTTACTGGCAGGTACGCACCACTCACGCACGTGTAGCCAGCCCTCACACACCTTAGATATAGCATCTGTGTCTGGGGGGGAGGTGGGGGGTTATGGGTTACATAAGGAAAAGGGTATACACGGTACCATAACCACCCACCTCAGAACACACTCAGGGAAATGTGTGAATTTAAGTCATTTGAATATATTGCTTATTTATTACCACATCGTATGTGTTGTATAAATCAATGTTTTGGAGGTATATGTGTCAATGAATACTCTATTAAATAGACAATATGGGGCTTATGTACTAAGGCAATTCTGGAGTAAAAGTTGTAAATTGCATAATTGTGCACCATATGTGTCAACTTGTTTTTTTGGGGGCATTAAAGGGGGTGTTACATAGTGAACTAATTATAATAAGAGGTTTTCAATTCTGCACCAATGTGCGTCCATTTTAAATTGCGCTAAAAAAAAAAATATCAGCCAGGTCGGGAGTCACTTAACTTTTTTACTTAGAAATCTGTGCCTTATGTAAGGAACTGGAACAACACATTTGGAACATACTGTATGAGGCAATTTTGGAGCAAAACTGGATCAGTGCATCAAAATAAGTTTTTATCTGCAATGATATACAGTATAGACCCCAAGATCTCTCTCTTCCTTTCCAGAAGACGTCATTTTCCCGGGTTTGGATGGCAGTAAGGCTAAGATATAATGGCACATTATTGGAACTAATGTAATGCTGTGCTACAATAACGTGACACTAAGCCCATCCATGCTAATAAGATATACAGTACAATGGCTGTGGTTTTTGTATATGTAACAGGTTTTCCCCCACCCTCTGGGACTTCTCCACTGCTGAAGGGTGTTACACTGGCGACACACTTTATTCGAGCTCGGCTAGTCCCACGAATTCGGGTATACCCGGGTGTATTGAGGTTTGTGACTGTTTTCTGCCCGAGTGCATTGAGGTATTTTCCAGGCAGGGATTGAAGCATTTTATTCCCGCTGGCTGCAATACTGCACAGTATATATATATATACTGCATTACAATTCATGAATTTATGCCATCTGGTAGACACGCGAAGCATTGCAGCCTATTAAATCCTAATCATTATCATTTAACAGATCAGCCGCCCGTCAGCCAGGCATGAACACAGGCTGGGAAGGCAAATGCAACGGGGCTTGTCAGAGGTGAGGAGCGGCGCATTCCAGGTATCTGCCAGGTACATACTGGGTATTTGCTCGAATAAAGTGTGTCGGTGCAGTATGTGCTGCTCACCTGCTGGTTTCCAGGATGCTGAGTTGTCTGCGGTGGTATTGGTACTCATAGGACAGGCTTTAGAGTTTGGTCTTCTCATCATGGTGCAGCGCCTCCATTCTCCACAGGCCCCAGTAGAACTGGGTGGAGTCCCTGCAGGAAAACTCTCTCTGTACTTCCCCTGAATAACTGCACACCCAGGCAGGAGTATATAAAAGCAGGAACAGTGTTTATTCTCTCTCAGAATACAGCATACAAACTGGTAACTGAATTCCCTCCTCTGGATGGTCCCTGGAATCAACCCGGGAGGCTTGAGGCTCCAAGTGTCCATCCTCAGCTCTTCCCTCCACCCCTGATGGGATGAAGGGTAGTTGTCCCACTCCCCTAAGGGAAGGGATGGAAGGGATCAAAGCCCTGACTCCACACTCCCAGAACTCCATCAGCACAGAGCTGAACTGCTAAATTTGGCTGTGCAGCCCCTTAAGTACTAAGGAGGGTAAGTACACTAGACACTTGAGAAACAGCTCCCTATATGGTGCACCAAAATCGTGCTAAGACGTAATTTTTCATTACGATTAATTTCAAAAGAATTGGCACTAGAAGATATACCAGCTTAATAATTCATTAAAAAAAAAAAAGATCTACTGTAGGCGTTACAATAAATAGACCTGTCCGGCTAAGTAAACATCGCTAAGGGTGAATTATATAATTACGTGCATGTGCTGCACCCAGTAATGTTTTTAAGGGAGTTTTACGTATGCAAATAATTTCTAACAGACCTCATGGTGATATGCTAATAAAGCAAGTTGATCCCAATCTGCTATCTTGCATTAAGGGCGCTTGTGAGTGCTTGTTTGATCCCATAGTGTAACGGGTGCTCACCACAAATAGGATGGGACCGCGAGGCTGAGGTGGGGATGTTGGTATACACCGACCTAAACCACGAAACCATGTCCGGAGTGCAGAGTGCCAGTCGTGTAGCCGGGTCAGGGTAGGAGAGGTCAGAATGGTTGTGATACTCGCCGTGGTCTAGGATTGGACAAGATGGATGGCCATTGTGTGTATCCAGGTTCCAGGAGTAGAGAAGGTGGGAGTCCAAATGCCAGCCGAGGTCAAGGGTCAGAGAAGGCAGCAGTCCAGGTACAATTCGAGGTCAGGGTACTTGAAAAAGGCCAGAGTGCACAAGGCAAAGGAAATGCAGCAGGGTGCTTGAGGCAAGCACTACGTCACAATAACAATGGTTATGCTCAGCCATTTGCAGCAGGGATGGCTGAGCATAAAATGACTGATAGCCAATGGAAGGGCTGCACTAAGCTGTAGGCAATGAATGATTAGACATATTCTGTCCACTGGTAAGCAGGGGTGTACCGCAGGCGTGGAGTCATTGTGAATAGCATTAACCCTTCACATGTCCATGGCAACGCGACACCGCACGTAGTCGCCTCAGCACGAAGAACGTTCTCTGTGGCATCAAAGGATGAGCCTTAGCCCGGTCCTGGTAGGGGTATCGTGGCACTTGCACGC
The DNA here is from genome assembly GCA_036426205.1 of Ascaphus truei. NCBI lineage: Eukaryota > Metazoa > Chordata > Amphibia > Anura > Ascaphidae > Ascaphus > Ascaphus truei. The sequence goes on from CM071572.1 coordinate 3,738,420, forward strand.
AGGTTCCGTGTTAGGCGCATCACCAGAGACATCACGGGGTGCATCACAAGGGCGGAGCCTAAGCCTGATCTGTAGGGTGTCCATCAGCCTGGCAGCACGGCGCCTGTGTGCAACCTCAGTGTGCGGCACGTCACCGAAGCCCAATCCGTACACATTGAAGGCTTAAACCGGATGTCTCTGTTCAAACCTCCTTTTGAAAGGGCTGCCTTAAGTGAGTTTGAATTCAAACCCATATACTGGTGTATAGATATATACCATATACAATATCCGTTAGCCCAAGGTATTTGCTAAGTAAGCTAGTTCCCCTAAGAGTAACCTCAGGGCAGACATATATACAGATTGGGGAAATATGACAGCATATAGTCCTAGTGAATCAACCTGTCAATGCCACGTTCAAGGCATTTCATAATACGTTATAATGATAGTGTAGACATATGACTATATACTGTAGCTCTAATGTGGCCAATTTAACACCTATTATGTCTATTGCATGTACAGTATATTGCAGGAAAAGTATCAGCCCATTATTCAATAAGAAAATCCCTTACCTGTAGTGAGAAATAAAAACGGAGTGCTTAGCTCCTATGGCCAGTAGAGCAGCAGCTCAATAATACCCGTTCAGTGACTTGGATGAGAAGTTAAAGTCCTACTTTGAGTCAAATACTACCATGATGGTGCTTTAACTCGATCACGCATCTCAGAGCTCCCTGCGGCAAACCAGCTTGTGTGAACGCTGTACCTGACGTACGTTTCAGCGTGGAACACACCTTTTTCCTGGGGTGGGCGTTTCGGCGTCACTGTCTGCCTCTTTACACAATGGGTTGCTATAGTAACCCGTGTGGCGCTTAATATGGTGAGTTAAACTACAGTGCCAGTACTTGTTTGCTGCGGGGGTATATTAAAGTGCTGTCTGCACCAGACCAAACGTCTCCTTACAGATAAACAAGAGATGCTAGTACCGATACCTGGTTAATGATATTGGAATGATTCAAGATCAAGAGATACTGTGTACACAGAGAATACCAATCACAGAAAAGGGCTAGATACAAAAGCCTTTGTTTAATCCCATAGGGCTCAAAGTATTGAGTATAGATCGATTGCGACTCGCATTGTAACAGTGCCTTGTCCCAATCACCCCTTCTTATGGATTGGGGGATATGATCAATACCTTGGAACGTAATACAGCCTGTGTCCTCGGCATGTTTGTAACTAACATGGCGTGACAATGTGTGTCAACAGTTTCTAATACTGTAGTTCCCAGATGTTCAAGAATCCTTGTTCTATATTCCCTCCGTGTTTTGCCTACATATTTTAGACCACATATGCAAGTGGCAAGGAAGATGATGCCAACTGATCTGCAGTTTATGAAATATTTTTGGTGGAATATTTTGCGGCCGCCCCACCATGGGGGGGGCTGACCTGCTCACCGTGACGCACTACCTTGCGGCCCCATGGCCGAAAGCTGCTGCCCTGCATGCGGGCCCCGACTACCCCTAGTGCATTGTGCTGCTGTACCCTACGCGGCTGTGCCCAATCCACCACACGGACGCAGGGGGCAGCCTTGGCACCTGACGCCTGTCTAGCGCATGACGCTGCAGTGATGCCAAAGCCCTGTCCGCTACTCTTCACTCGCCTGTTCACAAACAATGCGCTCAGCTGGTCTAACCAACCCTCATCAGGGTTCACCGCCTCGACTTGAAGCAGACTAAACTGTTCGGCTATCGACGCCATCGCTGCTGTGGAAGAAGCTCTCTGAACTGTGCATGCTTAAGCTCTCGGAACTGTGCTCATGCCTATATAAATCCGCTGAGATGCACGCTTGCAGGACAAAGACTGATCTAAATGCAGCACTAAGCTAGTGCATCTAGGTTGGCCACGAATCCAAAGAGGGGAAAAACGGAGAGATCACAGCTAAGCGAGAGGTCCAGTCAGGAAGGTCTGGTCAAACATCTGGAGGTCCGGTCAAATGTCTGGCAGGCAGAAAACAGGCTATGCTACCCGCCAGCCTGGCCTTAAGTAGGCCCCATGCAACCCCTCCCCTGGGCAGTGGAGGGAGAGGTGGAGGTGGGCCAGCGAGGAAAGGTGTAAAGATACCACGCCTGGGATTGGCTGGAACTCATCCTTACAGAGCTTTTGGGTTTCCACCTGCAATCAAGTAGCACCTGCTTCTTGATACCTCCTGTGCAGCTTTGGCCTGATTGGCTTCTTGTGCTATTTAGCTGTTGCCTTTCCCCCGGGAAGTTGCTGAACATATAGCAGAGATTGCCAATGGTTTGTGTTAGAATAGTTGCAATCGACAAAAAGACCCAGGTACACACAGGTACATGCTGGATACATGCCTTAAACTTGCCTTAAACTAGTAGCCAAGAAGTCTGTCCTGCACTTCAGTGTATTGGGCAAGTCACCTTGGGTGTCTCAGACACTGGGGCAGTGTACGAGGGAGCTCAGCGTGGCCACAGAGTTGACCGGTGCAGGGGGATGTTAAATCTTACCTCAGCTGCATCTCCGGTCTGGGACCCGCTCACCTCGTCTGCTCCTGCGTGCCGCCGTCTGGAGTGTCAGGATACAAGAGAGGTTCCTCTGAGGGGGAGATTGCGGTGTAGCCCTTGTGTGTCATTGTTACAATAAAGTTGATTGAAGAACATCCGGGAGCTTCACTGACTCAGGCATGCGCAGTTGCGCCGAAACCTCTCTTGTTGCCTTAAACTAGACCCAGCATTTCTGCATTGATTAATGATCCATCAGATTAACAGCGGGGGTCCATGGCAGTCCCATTCAAACTGAATAGGACTGCCAGGGACCCCTGCTGTGTTACTACTATGGGTCATTAGTCAATGAAAAAATGCCTTAAACTTGCCTTAAACTAGCCAGGTTACACCCAGCACATACCCAGAATGTAACCGGGCTAGTTTAAGGCAAGCTTTAGAATAGTCGTGGTCTCGTCTGTAGCTACATAGTTACATAGTAGATGAGGTTGAAAAAAAGACGTACGTCCATCACGTTCAACCTATAGACTTTGCATTCTTTCTGCAAGTAACTGTGCTTGCCACAGATGCCTCTGTGTGGCCTGACTTGGCCTCGTTGTGCCCTAGTGTCTTCCTTATAACCTCCTGCTTCCCAAGGCCTTCCTGCACAGTATCCCCAGTGCTACTTACCTTATTCCTGGCAGACTTTGCCTTTGCCGCGCTGAAGTGGCTACACTGACGTCAGACAGAAGGTAAGTTTTGCAGTTGCAGGGGCCTCACGCGATCCCCCGGCATTTAATTGAAATGCCTGGGGAAAGAGTGCGGGGCCCCTGCAACTGTCCGCGCCACCCAAGAAAAATCAAGCGCCCCCACTTTGATCACCGCTGTTCTATGGGATCAATCAAGCACTAAGAAGTGCCCTTAATGCAAGATAGCAGATTGAAATCAACTTGCTTTATTACCATTAAATGGGAAATTATTTGCATACGTAACACCCTTATCAACATTATTGGGTGCAGCACATGCACGTAATTATATCATTCACCCTTAGCAATGTTTACTTGGCCGGACAGGTCTATTTATTGCAACGCCTAGATTTGTTTTTTTAATGAATTATTAATCTTATAGCTTCTTGTTGCAATTCCTTTTTTATTAATCGTAATTAAATATTACGTTTTAACACGTTCATACATTATATCTTAATTGGGATTTTGGTACACAATATAGGGAGCTCTTTCTCAAGTGTCTAGTGCACTTACTCTCCTTAGTACATTTCCTCGCAGGCAGCACATTTTCCTTATTTGGATAGGTTAGAGCGAGGCTACCATATTTTACAGTCCCTTAAGTACCATGGGGAGGGTCCTAGGTCTGAGCCTCTGATTTGGCAGAACACAGACCTTAGGCCCAACCCCCGTCACTCAAGGGAGCTGCTTACTGCAGTGGAAAACCCGGATAGATCCTAACACTGCCGGTGCAGGTACCAGGTTTATGTGTTAGGGAGGGCAGATTAGTAGCCAAATAAAGACACATTGCTACATATATAATTAGCGTTGAGAGTACACATTAACCTCAAGGGGGAAAATGTGCTAGTGTTTTAGATATTGTCCTCTTATGAGCCCTGATGTAAAGTAGCTTTGTAATTCCATTCCTACACATTAAAGCATGTGAGTTTTTTGTCTCCCCAATATTAACCCAATTTTAAATGAGAGTGTTTGGTTTCAATGAAATAAGGTGAATGTTTCTAAAGGTTCCTGCACATGCTCCTCTAGCACTATTTCTAAATCAATACCTAAAGCTTCCTGCAATCTCTTACTAGAGAACTTGTTTTACTGGTCCACGTTTAAGTTCCACAAATTCATATTCATCATTTGTATCCTCCTCTGCATGTTTGTGATCTCTTTCCTTCTCCACCTTCTTTACCTGTATAAATAAAAGATCCTCTGACTAGAGTGTAACATTGAGGTCTCGGGCTGCATTAATATCACACCTATCTGCAGTGACCTGTCCGGAATCCTCTCATAATGAGATCCCTTCTGCAAGTTCTCTGTGTCCTCTCAGCTCTTGTAGCGACAGGTAAGTCTGTTTCTACTAAGAAGGGACGTGCTACTGTGCCTGAATTTTGTGCTGTTTAACTATTTCAAAGGGACAGATTACTAGTAAGCATTATACAAAATACATAATTAATCCCTTTGTTGCTGGAGCTGCATTTAAGAAGTATGGTTTGTGCTCCGGTACAATAAAGTTGGCAAAAAGTATTATTTTATAATCTGAGATTAGCATTTTCTGATATTCTTATAAGAGTAATAATATTATATATGTAGGGGCATTGAACAGCCGTGGTTAACACATTCCCTCCATTACAATGTATAGGAGATAATTATACATGAATGTGCATAAAGGCAGATAATATATAACTGTGAATAGTGTATCTCAGGATGCAGGTGATTTATTATTACCCATGTTATGGATAGGAATGTAAGAGCCAGTCCTGTTACGGGATGCAACACATTCATTAAAGATCCCACCAGCAGTGAAAAGGTTAGTTTTGTTACCATCATAAACCAAAACCACCAAACAAGAACCAACACATGAGTTAGAGTTAATGGTGCACGAGATTTACAGGTGGGGGAGAAGTTTTAGATACAGATACAGATATATAATAACACAAATAAATTCTATAGAGGAGCACACGGGTTTACCAATGAAAAGTTTATTAACACGAATGATAAAAACCGGGGAGAAAAAATAAAAGGGAGGGGAATCCCACAAGGCTAATGCAGTGGGAATAATTAATGAGCAGCTGACAAAATACAGTGTCAATATATATGGCAGACAAGGTAATCTTCATATAATACAAATATGGGACTAATAACTGGTATAATAATAGTTACCATTATAAGTAAGTAATTAAACCAGAATAAAATGTGCATATTAATAATGCAGAGTAAGGCACGGGGACCAGGCGCACACAGAGTATGTGCAATCAATGTCCCTTAAGTGTGTATAGTGCCCATAAATAAGAAAAAAACTCACATAGAAAGTCATAAAAACAACTGCAGAAATCACAGGGGAGGTGCCTGCAGATGAAATAGTCTCCAAGCTGGAGTCAGGGCAAGGAGAAAGCTTTTATATGTTCTCTCCTGTTTTTATCATTCGTATTAATAAACTTTTCATTTTTTCATTGGTAAAACCGTGTGCTCCTCTATAGAATTTCTTTGTGTTCTTATAGTATGCCCTTCTTGGGAGCACCACCAGCATACACCACTTGGTGTTGACTAGCTGGTTCCTGGTACCTCATATGCTGGCATGCATGCGGTATCTTCTCTGTGTGTGTTACATATATCTATAGATATTATGATGTATTTTGCATCAGTTTAGCAGCAAGAGGACTTTTGATAAATAGTGCCCATTGTTTTTAATAAATTTCACACTCAACTTTACCAGCTAAACAATTTGATAAATGATCCACAGGGTGTTGTTTCCAATAGATGGCTATGTAGAAGTTATGATATTGTATGTATGTCTTTATTTATATAGCGCTATTAATGTACATAGCACTTCACAGTAGTAATACTGTACACATGACAATCATATAAATAACAAATAGTACAAATAACAGATCATGGGAATAAATGCTTTAGACATAAAAGTAACATTGTAGAAAAGGAGTTGCTGCTCCAAAGAGCTTACAATCTAATTGGTGGGGAGAACGTACAAAGACAGTAGGAGGGCATTAAGGTAAGTGCGTCTTCAGGGGGCCAAGCTTTATGAATCGTGTATAGTATTAGCCACGGTGCAACTCATACTGCTGCAGCAGACTTTATTCTAACAAATCACCGGTTTGTCCCTGGCTTGTTCCTGGAATGCGATACTGTTCATGCCCGGCTGACGCGCGGTCGATGTGTTAATTGATAATGGTTCAGGATTTAATAGGCTGCAATGCTTCGCGTGTCCGCCAGATGGCATTACCTGTCCTTGCAGTGCAGTGCACTTTGTGGTGTTTTCAATATGTATGACTCTGTTTGCTAATATGTCTTTATTAGTCATATTTTTCTTTATTTGCTGCATCAGTTCTCATTGATTTCATTTTGGGGAAATGCTGTTCAGGGTATAACTATTATTATTGTTATATTATTTTTCCCTGGTTGCTTTATTTCTTTTTTCTCCCCTCTGTTGTTGGTATTTACTACTGCTTTTTCCTGGCATTAACTGGGGCATTGACTATATCTTTTTTCAACGCATGATTTATTATTCTTTCATGCATATGTCAGTGGGAAATATTTTGTATTGCCTATTATGTTAGACTAACTACTTTGTGTCATTATTTAAACTTATTTAGACACATTTTAGTTTTTCTTTTTTTCTTCTTTGTAAACTGAAAGTGTTTGATTAGTAGTCCTCTCTTTATATTTTGATTATATATATATTTTCCTATAGGCTGTCTTTAGTATTTTTATTTTTTTAAGTTAGTGTGTCTTGTTGTTAATAATAAAAAATCTTGTTCATTTTTTCTGAATTGGCGGGCATCTGTTTCTTTTTAACCATCTTTATCTTATAAGATTGTTGGGTGTAATTTTAGAGTGCTACTAAGGGGTTGTACTATGTTCTTTTCATATCTGTGTGTCTTATATATATCTATTATTATATATATATATATCTATATATATATATACTATCTATATATAGATTATATATATTATATATATATAGATTTTATAATAGATATAGATATATATCTATAATATAGTATATACCGGTAAACAACCACCCCTATAACCCCTACATACAGTACTGTACACATACTGTACAGTACTGTATATGCACATCAATGATACTATGGCGGCCGGGGGCAAGATGTGTTTGTAGCAGAGAGAGATCCACTGCTCTCTCGCGCAAACATCGGCACATTCAAAATTATTTAAATACATTTTTTCATAGTTGTAAATGTGCAGGGGTCGGGAGCTGAACCGCATTGGTTTCAGGTCCGGGGACCCCATGCTTCCCGAGATACAGGCCCCTTATGAGGTGCCGTATCCCTCTGCATTTAAAGGTCCCGATCACGTGACCGCAGCCTGTAAACCACAGAGGGATACCGGCACCCCCTAAAGGGGCCTGTATCTCGGGGAGCAGGGCCCCAGACCTAAACCCAAAAAGTTTCTGCTCCGGACCCTCTGCACATCTACAGTATAAATAAACATATATAAATAAAATCGATCCTACCTTTGCGGCTATGTGCTATGGTAGGAAGCAAATATTTCTTTATTTTTAATAATATTGTACAGTGAGCAGGGGTTCCCTGAGCCAGAAATCAAACTCAGGGGACCCCCTGCTCTGCACAATATTATTAAAATACAGAAATGCGCTTCATTACCATAGCTGATAGCCGCTAAGGCAATGAAGGGTGTTAACCCACCGGGCCCGCTTTATTGTGGGTTAGCGGGGTGGGTGAAGGGGTATTTGGCCCTTGGTGTGAGTTTACAGGATCTTGCGAGGGGGTTGCGAGTGCATAACCTCTTCACGACCGTAGCAGTTAATACCGCTACGGTCATGAGGGGTTAACCCTCCCGCTACCCCCCCGCAAGCCCTAAACACACCACCATGGGGCTAATACCCCTTCACCAAGCCCCGCTAACACCCAATAAAAAAAAGTTCACACACAGCAGCCGCCCAAAAACTAATAAATAAATCTAAATAAATAAATAAATGAATATAAATAAATACATTTAAAATACATTTTTATTCATAGTGTAGATGTGCAGGAGGTCTCGGGAGCTGAACCGCACTGGTTTCAGGTCCGGGGACCCCCTGCTTCCCGAGATACAGGCCCCTTTATGAGGTGCCAGTATCCCTCTGCATTTAAAGGTCCCGATCACGTGACCGTGGCCTGTAAACCAAGCAGAGGGATACCGGCACCCCCAAAAGGGGCCTGTATCTCGGGGAGCAGGGGGTCCCCAGACCTAAAACCACAGTGGTTCAGCTCCGGAGACCCTCTGCACATCTACAGTGTAAATAAAACACACACATCAATAAAGAATCGTTCCTTACCTTTGCGGCTATGTGCTATGGTAATGAAGCAGCATTTCTGTATTTTTAATAATATTGTACAGTGAGCAGGGTGTTCCCTGAGCCAGAAATGAATGCTCAGGGGACAATATTATTAAAAATACAGAAATGCTGCTTCATTACCATAGCTGATAGCCGCTAAGACAATGAAGGGTTAAGGCAGAATAGCATGTTTAATTGGGGACGTTTGCCCCCAATAAACATTGCAATAAACAACATACAGTACACCCCCTGTGTATTTAAAATACATAAACAATAAATACATTAAATACATATTTTTAATGTGTGTGTTAAACCTCCCTGCCTTGACTGTAATCTGTGTAAGACCCCCTCCCCCTATTGTGTCGGTTAAGCTTCCCTGTTTTGACTAATCTGTGTAAAAACCCCTCCCCCTTTTGTGTCGGTTAAGCTTCCCTGCCTTGACTAATCTGTGTAAAGCCCCCTCCCCCTATTGTGTCGGTTAAATCTCCCTGGCCTGTGTTTCTGTGAGTGCAGTGTATGTAAATGTGGGGAGGGGGAGGGGGATCCCGTGTAAATATAATGCAGCGCCTCACTGCCAATGGCCCAACCCGTGAGGCCTAACCACACCCACACCCACACCCACACCCACTACCCACTACTCACTACCCACCTGCCCATGGCCCCTCCGCTGCTGCAAAACAGAGACAAAAATTAAAACATCCAAAGTAATGTCCCCTAACCCCTTAATCACCATAGCGGTTATTAACTGCTACAGTCATTAAGGGGTTAACCCACCCTCACCCACCACTCGGGACGCCTACAGTACATACCCTCCCACACTAACCCCCCACCCCGTCAGGCCTAACCACCCTCACCCACTAACTACCCACAAGGGAGGCCTACCCACATACCGTTGGGGAAACCCCCACCCCCCCCCCACCCCCAGTACCCACAATAAAAACAATATACAGCCCCACAATAAACATCATTATATTTATTAAATACATTACCCACCCCCTGTGCCCCCCCATAAATACAAGATTTATCCTTTTACAAACAGGGTTCATAACGCAGCTCCACGCGAGTCCCCGGTGGGTTGGCGGGGCACCTGGAAAGACTTACAGTGTACCAGCAGCCCTTTTCAAACAGGTTCTGGAGGCCTGCTGGTGGGTCCCGCCAGCACCTTGGCCCCCAGGTGGTCTCCTTGGGTCACCGTGGGCCACAATTGGGTCCCCACGGTAGGCCCGCGGATGTCTGGGAGCCCTGGGTCAGACCCACAGGTGTCTGCGGGGCCTCGGGTGGTTCCCACGGGGGTCTGGGGAACTCACGAGTGCTCACTACGGGTCCGCGGTGCCCCCACAGAAGTGAGACCACACATCATCATCCCCGCACCTACGGGTCGGCGGTGCCCCCACAGAAGTGGGACCATACAGCTTCATCCCCGCAGACTACGGGTCGGCGGTGCCCCCACAGATGTGAGGCCACTGCTTCATCCCCGCATGTGTCACCCGTGGAACCACCAGTCTGATACCCGTGGGATACCCGAGGAGATCCACAGGTGGTCTCCAGAGGTCCTACGCAGAACCACGGAACAAACCCTGAATGTAAAAAAAATAAACCTGGCCTATACATTCAATACATACACCCCCCCATTGCCCATTATTAAAAACATTAACTAGCATATTCAAATAAATAAACTACTACTGACCTCATAAATACGAAGTGTCCGTAGTCTGCGGGGATGAAGATGTGTTGTCCCACTTCTGTGGGGGCACCGCGGACCCGTATTGAGCACTCGTGAGTTCCCCAGACCCTCGTGGGAACCACCCGAGGCCACACAGACACATGTGGGTCTGACTTGGGGCTCCTAGACATCCGCGGGCCTACCGTGGGGACCCAATTGTGGCCCACAGTGACCAAAGGAGACCACCTGGGGGCCATGGTGCTGGCGGGACTCACCAGCAGGCCTCCAGAACCTGTTTGAAAAGGGCTGCTGGTACCCTGTAGGTCTGTCCAGGTGCCCCGCCAGACCACCGGGGACTCGCATGGGGCTGCGTTATGAACCCTGTTTGTAAAAGGATAAATCTTGTATTTATGGGGGGGGCACACAGGGGGTGGGGTTAAATGTATTTATGAAATATAATGATGTTATGCTGGTGGTCGTGTTATTGTTTTTATTGGGGTACTAGGGGGCGTGGGGGGGGGTGTGGGGTTCCCCACCGGTATGTGGGTAGGCCTCCCTTGTGGGGTGGTTAGTGGGTGAGTGTGGTTAGCCTGACGGGGTGGGGGATTAGTGTGGGCGTATTACTGTGGTCGTTCCCGAGTGGTGGGTGAGGGTGGGTTAACCCTTAATGACATGTCGTATAATACCGCTATGGGTGATTAAGGGTTAGAGGACATTACTTTGGAATTATTTAATGTTTGTTCTCGTTTTGCGCAGCGGAGGGATGCATGGCCAGGTTGGACAGTGGTGTAGTGGGGATGTGGGAGGAGTGGTTAGAGGCCTCAGATGTGTTGGGCCTTGGCAGCTGGGCGACTGCATTATATGTTAACAACGGGATCCCACTCCCCACATTTACTAACACTGCACTCACAGAAACACAGGCAGGGAGATTTAACCGACAATGGGGGTAGGTGGCTTTACACAATTAGTCATGCGGGAAGCAATCCGGACACAATCGTGGGTGGGGGAGTTTTTACAGCAGATTAGTCAACGGCGGGGAAGCTTAACCGACCAAATAAGTGGGAAGGGGGTCCATCTTCACCAGTAACAGTCCCCCAAGGCCCGTCCGGTGGTTGAACACACCACATTTAAAAATAGTCGTATTAATTTAATGTATATGTTTATGTATTTAAATACACAGGGGTGGTGTATGTCATTTGTGTGTGGTAGTGTGTTGTTATTGCCAATGAATTATTGATGGGCAAATGTCAGCCCAAATGTAAAAGCAGTCTATTCTGACGTCTATTAGACCGATTCATATGCCTTAGCGGCTACAGCTATGGTAATGAAGCAGCATTTCTGTAGTTAAAATATTGTGCAGGAGACAGGGGGCCCCCTGAGCTTAGATTTCTGGCTAAGGGACACCCTCTCACTGCATAATTATTATAAAATACAGAAGTGCCTCATTCCCATAGCACATAGCCGCAAAAGGTAAGGACATTCTTTATTGATGTGTGTTTTTTATTTATTCGTAGATGTGCAGAGGGTCTCGGAGCTGAACCGCTGTGGTTTAGGTACTGGGGACCCCCTGCTCCCCGAGAACAGGCCCCTTTTGGGGTGGCGGTATCCCTCTGCTGTTTACAGGCCAACGGTCACGTGAGTCGGGACCTAATGCAGATGGGATACCGGCACCTCCTATAAAGGGGCCTGTTATCTCGGGAAGCAGGGTCCCAGGACCGTAAAACAAGTGTGTTCAGCTCCCGAGAACCCTGCACATCTACACTATGAATAAAAAAATATTGTAAATTGTATTATTTATCATTTATTTATTTATTATAGATTTATTATTATATTTTTGAGCGGCGCTTGTGTGAACTTTTTGTTATTGTGGGTTGACCGGGGAGGTGGGATGGGGAAGTATTAGCCACCAACGTGGTTTGTTTTAGGGCTTGGGGGGGTATGCAGGAGGGTTACAACCTTCATACCCGTAGCGGTATTAACTGTACGGTGTAGAGGGTTAATTGCACCCGCAACCCCACCGCAAGTCCTAAACTCACACCAGGCCAAAAAACCCTTCACCCACCCCCGCTACCCACAATAAAGCGCGGCCCACGGTGAGTTAACCCCTCATTGCCTTAGCGGCTATCAGCTATGGTAATGAAGAGCATTTCTGTTTTTAATAATATGTGCAGGAGCAGGGTGTCCCCTGAGTTTTTGATTTCTGGCTCAGGGAACCCCTGCTCACTGTACCAATTATTAAAAATACAGGAAATGCTGCTTCGATACTAGCACATAGCCGCTAAGGTAGGAACAAGTGTTTATTTATGTGTTTATTAATACTGTAAATGTGAAGAGGGTCTTCCGTGAAGCAAGAAAATTTTGGTTTTAGGTCCAGGGACCCCCTGCTCCCCAGTAACAGGCCCCTTAGGGGTGCCGTATCCCTCTGCTTGGTTTCAGGCACGCGGTAAGTGATGGCGACCTTTAAATGCAGGCAGGGATACGGCAAACTCAAAAGGGGCTCTGATATCTCGGGAAGAGTAAAGGGGGGGTGCCCCGGACAGTGAAACCGCAACACGGTCAGTCCCGAGGGGACCCCCTGCACATCTACACTAGGAATAAAAATGTATTTTAAATAATTTTGAATGTACCGATGTTTGCGCAGAGAGAGCTGTGGATCTCTCTCTGCTGCAAACACATCTCGCCCCCGCCGGTCCATAGTATCATTGATGTATATATATACAGTACTGTACAGTATGTGTATAATACTGTATGTTAGGGGTTATAGGGGACGGCTTCAAAGACAACAGCTCGCAAATGCCCCCATGTGTTTTTACACGGCATTGCAGTATTGCAGCCAGCGGGAATAAAATGCTTAAATCACAGCCGGGAAAATAACGCAATACACCCCGGCCAAAAACGGTACAAAACCGCACATCACCGGGATATTCCGAAATTCACGGAACTAGCCGAGTTAGAATAAAGTGTGTCGCCTCTGTATGCTTCTTTAAGCAAAGGTGTCTTAAGGTGGGTCTTAAAGATGGATAGAGAGGGTGCTAATTGGGTATACAATAACAAATATACAGTTAAGTAAAAGTTGTACGCTAAAAAATTTTTTTTCGTGGTATGTGCACTATGGGTTGGGGGGCTGCTCCTTTTATTTGTCCTGGGCCCCAAGATTTCTGTTGGTGGCACTGTATAAAGTTATCGACTCTGCCTCTTACTGAGCCTTCAACTAATGACAAAATATGTATCTTTCAGGTTATTCTCTCTCATGTACAGTGTGTTCAAGTTCAAATGAACCGGCGTCGTGCACAGGCCCCTCCATGACCTGCCCTGCTGGTAACGTTTGCGCTACTTTGGTCAGGCTTTCCAACCTAGGTATGTTGTATATGTCAATTATTTTAATGTGAGGTTCTTTCATTTTAGAGGAAAGAAAATTAGATATATTTCATATACCAGTCAATTGGAGATTAAACGAGACAGAAGATGTTTAGTTACAGTGAGATTTCTTTGAGAAACGGGAGCGATCTCAAAACCCTGTGACAGAATAATAATCAGATACATAGCACAGCTCTGAGGAAATAGCAAGTGCCACATTATATTAAGTACATAGCCTAGAGCAGGGGTGGGGAACCTTTTTTCTGCCAAGGGCCATTTGGATATTTATAAAATCATTCGCGGGCCATACAAAATTATCAGCTTAAAAATTAGCATGTTATATTTGGTCAAACATTTAATTAACTCACCACTAATGTGATGGCTGGAACTGCTTCTCTTTGGGTGACTGACTAACTGGGTGACACTTGGGTGGTGGTTACTCTCTCTCTCTCTCTCTCTCTCTCTGACACACTCTCTCAGAGACACTCTCTCTCAGACACACTCTCTCAGACACACTCTCTCAGACACACTCTCTCATACTCAAGCAAAATCCTACTGAAGGTTCCAAAGACAAGTGTTAAACTTGAGTGGCACTCAGTTGAAGTGAGTGATGCTTGACAGGACTGCGGACACGGCAGTCAAGTTCAATGCACCGAGTGAGTGCGACTTAGTCTTCCTGAAGTAGAAAATTGCAAATTGAATACAAATACTCCAAATACTACCTGCACCGAAATCCATCACCAATGATGCTAAACAAGAATGACAATCAGCTGCAAGAAGTGACAACTTGAAATGCATGAGGGACGGTCTGACAGCATAGATCACACTGAGTCATTTTACGGGGCACAGATCATTGGGGGGGGTGTCTGCAAAAGTTAATCATACAACAACATGAATACTACCTCCATGGTAGTATTTTCTGAAATACTACCAGTGCCATGCGCTACCGCAAGGAGACCCAGTGCCATGCGCTACCGCAGGGAGACAGTCAGAGATCAGGGAGGTTAATGCATGGCTAATAAAGTGGTGCAGGAAGGAGGGGTTTGGGTTTTTAGAGCACTGGGACTCCTTTTCTGAGAGTTGCCATCTATATTCTAGGGACAGATTGCACCTCAATGAATAGGGATCTTCTGTGCTAGGGGAGAGAATGCTAAAAAGGTTGGGGGAGATTTTAAACTAGGATGGAGGGGGGAGGGGAATGAAACAGATAATGAACTAAATGGAATAGATGAGGATACAAGGTGGTATGGAGGTAGAATGAGGGCAAGTGCAAGTTTGACCAGCAGTGAGACACCTATAGTAAATTCAGATAATACTAGAAAACTTCTAAAGACTAAACCAAGTGGGAGCAGAAAGGAAGGAGCAGATAAGATAATAGTAAAGACCGAAAAAAAAGTTAAATGCATGTTTGCTAATGCAAGAAGCCTGACAGATAAAATGGGGGAGCTTGAATTAATAGCTGCAAGGGAGCAGTATGATATAATACTGTAGGCATTACTGAAACATGGTGGGATGAAACTCATGACTGGACAGTTAATTTAGAGGGTTATTCTCTTTTTCGTAATGATCGAACAAATAGAAGGGGAGGTGGAGTATGTTTATATGTTAAACCAGATCTAAAACCTATTATAAGGGATGATGTTTATGAAGGGAATTATGAAAATGTAAAGACTTTGTGGATATAAATTAGAAGTGGACGTAAAAGTATTAAGAAAACGTTTGTGGGAATATGCTATAAACCACCAAATATCTATGAGATTGAGGAAGCTAAAATACTTTTGCAAATCGAAAAGGCATCAAAACTGGGTCATGTTTGCATAATGGGGGATTTTAATTATTCAGACATAGACTGGGGCAATGAGATTAGCGTTACAACAAAAGGAAACAGATTTGTGGGGGTGCTTAAAGACAATTATATGACCCAAATTATTGAGGAACCAACCAGGAGAGGGGCAATACTGGATTTGGTCATATCAAACAATGTAGAAGTAATAACAAATATTCAAGTCCTGGAACATTTGGGTAACAGTGATCATAACATGGTCTCATTTGAAATAAATTATCAAAAAATAGATTTCTTGGATTCAACAAAGACTTTAAACTTTAGAAAGGCAGATTTTAATAAACTGAAGTCTAATCTAGTAGTAATACAATGGGCTGATGTTTTTGGAGGGAAAAATGTAGAAGATAAATGGGCAGTCTTTAAAACATTGTTAGAAAAGCATACTTATCAGTGTATACCCTTGGGTAATAAGTATAAAAGAAATAAGTCAAAACCAATGTGGCTAAATAAACAGGTAGGGGAGGAAATGGACAAGAAGAGGAAGGCGTTTAGATTCTTTAAGTCAGAAGGGACGGAGACATCGTATCAGAATTACAGTATAAGGAATGTAACAAAAATTGCTAAAGGGCAATTAAATTAACAAAAATGTATAATGAAAAAAGGATTGCAATAGAAAGTAAGGCCAACCCTAAAAAGTTCTTTAAGTTCCTTAACAAAAAATGAGAAAAGAAAATATAGGACCCTTTCAGTGTGAGATGGGTAGGCAGATTATTGGAGATAATGAAAAAGCTGAGGTATTAAACAATTTTTTTGCCTCTGTGTTTACCAGGGAAGAATCAAGTTCAATAGTAGTGCCGCAGGAGGAAGCCACAACCTCCATATTAATGAACAATTGGTTAACTGAGGAAGAAGTTCATATGCGACTTGAAAATATTAAAGTAAATAAGGCACCTGGCCCCGATGGCATACATCCAAGAGTTCTCAAGGAGTTAAGCGCAGTAATAGCAAAACCATTATATTTAATATTCAAGGACTCCATTTCCACAGGCTCAGTACCACAAGATTGGCGTAAAGCAGATGTGGTGCCTATATTTAAAAAGGGAGCTAGAACACAACCGGGAAATTACAGACCTGTAAGCCTGACTTCAATAGTAGGGAAACTACTTGAAGGTATAATACGGGATAATATTCAGGAATACCTAATGGAAAACAAAATTATTAGTAATAGTCAGCATGGATTTATGAAGGATAGATCTGGACAAACTAACCTTATTTGTTTCTTTGAGGAGATAAGTAGGAATTTAGACCAGGGTAATGCAGTTGATGTGGTCTACTTAGATTTTGCAAAGGCTTTTGATACGGTTTCACACAAGTGGTTGGTGTACAAAATAAAGGAAATTGGACTCAGTAATAATATATGCACCTGGATTGAAAACTGGTTAAAGGACAGACAATAGAGGGTTGTCATAAATGGAACTTTTTTAGGTTGGGCTAAAGTCGTGAGTGGAGTACCTCAGGGATCGGTACTGGTACCCCTGCTTTTTAACTTGTTTATTAATTACCTTGAGGTTGGGATCGAGAGCAAAGTCTCCATCTTTGCTGATGATACTAAATGGTGTAAGGTAAAAGTATCAGAGCAGGATGTAATTTCTCTTCAGAAGGACTTGGAGGGACTGGAAACGTGGGCAGGTAAATAGCAAATGAGTTTTAATACAGATAAATGTAAGGTTATGCATTTGGGATGCAAGAATAAAAAGGCAACTTACAAATTAGATGGAGATATATTGGGGGAATCCTTGATGGAGAAGGATTTAGGAGTGCTTGTAGATTACAGGCTTAGCAATAGTGCCCAATGTCATGCAGTAGCTGCAAAGGCAAACAAGATCTTATCTTGCATCAAACGGGCAATGGATGGTAGGGAAGTAAACATGATTATGCCCCTTTACAAAGCACTAGTAAGACCACACCTTGAATATGGAGTACAATTTTGGGCACCAATCCTAAGAAAATACATTATGGAACTAGAGGGAGTGCAGAGAAGAGCCACCAAATTAATAAAGGAGATGGACAATCTAACTTAGAAAAGAGGCGTCTAAGAGGGGATAAAATAACCAGTGGTCGACAAATCACCAAAAAATCTACTCGCCGAACAAAAAATCTACTCGCCACCTAGTACCACGTGTGTGCTGCTTGGGCCAATAGGAGCTCGCCACGATGTTAAATCCACTCACCCGGGGCGTGCAAATGTATAGGTTTGTGTAACACTGATGATAACTATATAAAATATATTCGGGGACAATACAAGGAGCTTTCAAAATAACTATTCATCCCACAAGCAGAACTAATGACTCGGGGCCATCCCTTAAGGTTGGAGGAAAGGAAATTTCACCTGCAACAAAGGAAAGGGTTCTTTACAGTAAGGGCAGTTAAAATGTGGAATTCATTACCCATGGAGACTGTGATGGCAGATACAATAGATTTGTTCAAAAAAAGTTGGACATCTTTTTAGATGGGAAAGGTATACTGAAATATACCAAATAAGTATACATGGGAAGGATGTTGATCCAGGGATTAATCTGATTGCCAATTCCTGGAGTCAGGAAGGAATTCATTGTTCCCCTTATTGGGGTTTTTTGTTTGCCTTCCTCTGGATTAATAAGTAAGTATAGATATAGGAGAAAGTATCTGTTGTCTAAATTTAGCATAGGTTGAACTTGGTGGACCTATGTCTTTTTTCAACCTCATCTACTATGTAACTATGTAACTATGAAGTCAAAGAGACCAATGATGCTGGGATTAGGTGTCACTCAGTGACTAAGTCACAGGGCTAGCGGTGTGGCAGGGCCCTCCTGCCCTCCCCCTGTCAGGGCCCTGCGTGGCTCCCTCTCCTCTTACACTGAGGAGCAGGTGCCATCCTCTGCAGCTGCTGCCCGGTGTGGGGAGGAGAAGGAGAGTCGGTAGGGAGGTGTCTCTCCCTCCGCAGACTTGCTCTTCCATCCCCCAAGCCCCACTCCTCTTAAACCGCCCCCCCCCCCCCCGGAGCGCTGCTTACCCGCGCCACCCTGGTGATACTCAGGTCCTTCATCACCACCTCGAAGGCCGCAATCTTCCCCTCCTACTATTCCGCCTCCTCCTCCGGTGGCTGCTGCTGTGGACGTGCTACGAGGGGGGATCGGAGCAGGGGGGGAGAGTGTGGAAAGACATGCTTGTTCGGAGCAGGGGGGGTGGAAATCAGAGTGGGGGGAGTGTGGACAGACATGTGCTTGTTCGGAGCAGGGGGAGGATCGGAGCAGGGGGGGGGAAATCAGGGCAAGAGAGGCATGGAGAAGTACTTTCCACTTGCTCCATTCAGGAAGAGGCGCGCCTCACTTTGCAAGCTCGGATAGAGCTTGGTGCAGGCCCCAAAAAAAAAAATCTTGTCAGCGTGCCAACATGCGGCTGCCAATCTGAAGAGCGGAGTTTTTTTCCCCTCCTTTCTTGCAGGCGCATCGCAAGCGCGCTAAATCCTGTCACCCAGTGGTAACCGGGCGACGGGATTTATTGAGGGGCATGGCCGCGCAGGGGGCCCATGCGGCCAGGCCCCCTTACTCATGGGGGCCGGACCAAAATATTTCAGGCCCACGGGCCGGACGTTCCCCACCCCTGGCCTAGAATCTACATGTTAACATTAATCATGTGTAAGAAGTGGTTAACCAATTTACTATAAAAGTTTTTTGCTGTATCTATTTCAGTCAGTTAATAAGAATTCTATTTTCATATTTTGTCTATAGGTGGAGTAGAGGATTTATCCTTGTCCAGAGGTTGTACGTTACAAAGCAAGTGTGGAATAACTGTGAGTTCTACCATTTCTGGAATGAAGATCAGGTCGGGCACCTCCTGTTGTTCTACTGACAACTGCACTCCGTCAATACCCACCTGTAAGTGCCTCCGTGTCATTATTTACCTAACTATATGTGCTATCACCACGAGATCTCAAGAGATATTGAGTGATGAACCCCACTTGTCTGCACTCTTTACCTAAATATTGGTGTATTACTCCTAATTGCCAAAGGCTGCACAAAAAGTCCCTGTCGGGGTTTTCCTCTTCCTAACGGGCCCGTATTGCCCGTTTCCCCTAAAAAAGAGGCAGATATTTGGGGTAATGGGAAGGGGAGACCTGTACTGGTACTAGGGTATTCTGGGTTAACTTCACAATGTGTGGTTTCAGTTTCACTCTCCGAAACCTCACAATCAGTAGAGGTTTCCTGCGCTTGTGAGAAGTTACGTTTTGTTTGACGTCTTGATTTAAAGTTAAAGATTTTAACTCTACCACCAGGTACAGGGCACGGCAATGGGGACGACGTGTGCCCCAACATATGCCAACCTGTACCTGGGATGGTGGGAGGAGACAATTGTCTTCATGGAAGACCTTGAAAGATATCTAATATTTGTGGAGTTGTGGGTCAGATATATAGATGACATTTTGCTCATTTGGAGTGGGACAGAAGATTTACTGAAGGAATTTGTCAAATGTCTTAATCACAACAAACTAAATCTCACATTAACATACCAAGTGAGCAAAACTCAACTGGATTTTCTTGATATTACTATATCAAAAACAGATACAGGCAGCTTGGCAACTAGTATCTATAGAAAACCAACTTCCACCAACACGTTACTAATGGCAACAAGCCACCACCCAAGACATATCACGGATAATATCCCAATAGTACAGTTTCTGCGCCTTAGAAGAAACTGTTCATCTCTATCCGAATTTAAGATACAAGCTAAAGATATGACAGCTAGGTTCAACGAACGAGGTTACGCAAATAAAATCATAAAGAAGGCCTATTACCGTGCTCTCACATCTGAAAGAACAGCATTACTTGCTAATAAAAATAAAGAAGAGGCAACAACAGATAACATAATTAGGTTTATTGGCAAATTTAATAGTCAATTACACGAGCTCAGACAAATTTTAAAACAACATTGGCATGTTCTACAAGAAGATCAGGATTTGTGCAAAATTTTACCAACAACTCCAAGCATGTGCTGGAAACGCAGTAGGAATATAAAAGATAGACTAGTCCATAGTCATTTTCAATCCAAACCCAGCAAAACCTGGTTGGGAGAAAAACCAACAGGTTATTATAAATGCACAAGATGTAAAGCATGTTCTGTCATGAAAAATGCCAAAACCTTTTTGAACCTCACAAAAACACAGACCGACCTGATAAAGGAGTTTATTAACTGTCAAACCTGTGGAGTCATTTATTTAATGACATGTGAGTGTGGGAAGCGGTATGTGGGCAAAACACACAGACTGTTTAAAACTTGTGTCCTTGAACACATTGGAAATGTCAGGAATTCGGTAGATACACCATTGGCCAGACATGTTATTGAATTTCACCAAGGGAATCCAAATGTGATGAGTTTCACTGCAATTGAACATGTCAGCAAAGTCCACGGAGGGGTGACTGGGACAAAATACTTCTCCAACGAGAATGCCGATGGATATTTCTATTACAGTCCCAGTCACCCTTAGGACTCAATGAAGGATTTCTATATTCACCATACCTTTAATGATTTCCCTCCATAAGGGACAATTCATCCATTTTGTGGGGACCCAGGGTATACAGTATTCATCACAGGATCCGTATTGACCCTAGGGGCGGATCATATAAAGGTGCATACATTCCTACACCCTACATTCCCACCCTAAACAAATATTATCTAGTAACAAATTGATTCATTCATTTATTTATTTATTTATTTTCACTGGTCAAATCAGATGAGTGCCTGTTTGAAGAGGGAAATTACTACACTAAAGATAGGTCCGTGACATTAAGTCATTTATGTTAACCCGTTCTGAAAGGGTTAATTTACCACTGAATGTATTTGACTAATTCCTACTAGCCAATAGCAGCCAAGCGCGTCCTTTAAATAGTTGGTTCAGAATTTGAGGAACAGACTCCTCCCCCTGAAGAAGCGCGTTAATCGCGCGAAACATATGTTGGGTCGGACGCCACGCGAGTGACGTCATAGAGGAGCGGCGGTACATGCGGCACATGCGGCTGATGCGGAATCACACCAGCTACACTAGCTAAACACGGCTTGTATACTCTCTCCTTCTGCTGTTTGGGTTCACCGCAACCCTTATCTGTATAGGCACAGGCTCTAACATATGCTGGTGACCTATTAGGCTGAGGATTGTTCAGTGTATACATACACAATCCCATTGCAGGACCAATAGTTCTCTATTGTGTAGCTAAACAGAAGCTAAATAAGAGACCAGTTATACTCTTAATCTGGGCATATTGTGTTACCCTGCATTACTTGGTCAACTGTATTAGTACACACTGGGTAGCATGGTAGTTACAATGAAAGGTACAGTATGTGTATTCACTGGCCACTGCAATTCAAGTGGTGATTCTTTGGCATTTATCAGCTATTATAGTGCATATGTGTGGTCTTTGTGCATCTGTTGCAAATTTTGTGTTGCTTTGAACGGATACATCTACTACAGTTAATTTATCTGTGTCAGTTGATGTCAACCTAACATCATTGTATACGTTTATGAGATTAGCAACATTTTGCATTTAAGTTACTAATACCGCAGAGCCTATGTGAACGCAGTAGGGGAAATGTAAATCTCTGACTACAGCACCACAGTAGTAAATTAATCAAACATTTCTTTTGTTCCCACTCCCCCGCTACCACATGGGGATTTTTTAACATTTTAACATTTATTTTAACTATTGAGTGTGATATTTTGATGTATTAAATAATTTTTTGTTTTTCGTCGGTTCCATACCCTGACAGGGACTTTTTGTGCAGCCTTTGGCAATTAGGAGTAATACACCAATATTTAGGTAAAGAGTGCAGACAAGTGGGGTCCTTCACTCAATATCTCTTGAGATCTCGTGGTCATATATGTTACACCTCCATGCACCTACCTTATTATTTACAGGACCGTAATATATGTATAGGTGAGCGGTTGAATTTCTCTTCTATGTCTGTGCTATCGCCAATAATCTATCTGTGCCAGATTGTATTTCTCTTCCCTTCAGTGTGACTTATGTGGCCAGGTCCCCTTTGGCTTCTTACCTCTTTGGTGGCTGAAGTCAGAAATGGAGGCTTGGGAGAGCGGTAGCGGGTGCGTCCGCCAGTATGCCAGGAGTTGCGGTGGGGGCTAGAGTGGCAATCCGGTCACAGGAACCCCTCAGTGCAGGCTGCGGCAATCTTGTTAGAAGCCACGAATGCACAGTACACATTGCGCATGCGCACAAGGGTACAACAGCCCGGCGGCCATTACAGAGCTTGTGCATGTGCTGAAGCACAGGAGTAGGGGCGGCCATTACCTGATAGGGCTCCGCAGGGACTACAGCCCCATCATGCACAGGGGCTGAAGAGCATGTGAGACAAAACAGCAAATCGGGCTGCAGCAAGCCCTTGCAAGCAAGAAAATACATTTGGTGCGCTTGGAGAGCCACACCAGTCAGAAGAGAGAGCTGGATCAAGCATGTAGTGTCTCGGGGCTTTGAAACTAGGCCTAGAATAGCCTCCCTTAGGCCCCAGATAGGCCCTTACTTACAGTAGCTTGTAGTTGTTTCAGAGAAGGCCCCTTAGATAGGGACGCTTCCCCATGTGCTGCCTAGTGTCAGGGACACAGTGAAGACACCGCACGGTGATTACGGTCGGTTGTCTGGGACCAGACCACCTCCATCTAAGATACTGTGTATGGTGATATTATCCATGCCGGAATTCACCCCACGTGGAGGCAGACACCATCACAGACGATAATGTTGGATTAGACGGATCCCCTTTATTAATCTGCATTAACCGTGTGCTGGAGCCCTGGGCAGGTACCAAACTAAGTGCACCAACACTTCATGGGATAGTGGTATCTCCTACACTTTTGGGTGGGCCCTGACATTGTGGGAAAAGGACATAAGTGTATTGGTGCCAAGCACCCTATGTACTTTGGGTATTATACTGTGTGGTACAGGGTACTGTTATTGTGTGTTCAGTAACGGTTGTTAGTATATACTTGAGTGTGTGTCTCATTGGTATTGTTCCTGTAAGGGGCTTATCCCACCAAGTTGGGATCCCGTGCAGGTGGAGGCGCTGTCACCAGACATATAAGACACACCCCAGGCTCGCAGTTGCGAAGGTTCAGGCCTCCTGTGAGCCACAGGTGACACACCACACACACCATAGCTGCCTTTTCTCCTTAAGGGTGGGGGAAAGTGCGTTACATTATGAGGCGCTGCTGAGATCTCAGAACAGGGGTGCCCTACTCATCAGTCAAATTGTCAAACCAAGTTAACAAGGTGGTCATGGCTTCTCAGCAACAGGTCCACAACTGGTCCTTAGAATATTGCATACCCCCGCGCCATGTGATCGCAGTGGGAGGAGTCCCCATCATTACGTCTATAACTACTGTCTGCGACCACGTGAGAAACTCCCCGGGTCTGGCCAGTACCAGAATCCTAGGATGCAAACTTGATGCCGATTACCTTGCTAGTACCGTATTACTGGTCACTGACCACAAGATATGCTTGGAAGATGCCCCTCAGGCCCTAAACCAACCAGAGGTCCTGCCCGAGGTTTACCCACTAATATACCCCAGGCTGTCACCTTGCATGGCCGCGTCCATTCCGGGGACCCTCCTCAGCGGTCCCCTATTATGCTGAAGCGTCCACCTCTTCCCACAGCCCGTCAAGATGGATGGCCGCAAGTACACCAGTCCGAGCAGACCTATCCATCTCCAGGGTCACTTTCACCTTAAGTGTGATACCCGGGATATTCACAGCCAGCCGCTACCAGAGTAGCCCTGTGAAAACTCCTACTCAGAGCCATGCAATGATCCCCAGCTGCGTGGCAAGTAGTCTCATTCCTGTCTTAACTCCTGCAGCCTATCCCAGTTTATGCTGGGGCCGCGCCTACTGTACCCTCCGCCCACTGTCCTCATTGGCTAGTCCAGCCTTTAAGTACTTCCTGGTTACTCTCATGATTTTCTCAGTATAATCCTATGTAGCCTTGTGACGCTCACTTCAGTTGTGCTTTTCTCTAAGTTTTTGACTTGCAGTTAACCTTTCGTATACCAACTTGGCTTGTAAGTGAACCCCTTTGGATCTTGGACTTTGGCTTACCCTCGACTACGGACATCTCTCCAACCCTTTTCATGGCATAAGGACTCGGACTACTCTACTCTCTACAATCCCAGACCACGCTTACGTCCCCCTACTATCCTGCTCACTCCAATCCAAGGACCCGACAAGCATACGGCATATTCTACACTCTCCAACCCAGACTCGGCAACGCTAGACTATCTGCCTTCCAGGCATGCAACCGCTGCTGCAGGTGTGTGGTTTTGTACTTTCCCACCTCAGTGCCGGGGTCTTGTCTTGTTTGTGGGCAGCGCGAGCGTTACAGAATGCTGAGCCCAACAAACATAGACCTCCCTGAGTTGGGCCCAGCCCTGTCCTCCATTACTGAACACTTCCAGAATTTGGATAAACAAGTCACCTCTGTGGCCCAAAAAGTTGCCACAATCTTGCTCCATCAGTCCCAGTCTTGAATTCTCAAACCTTCAACTTTGTCCACCTCTTGTCCGGAGCCCAATGTTCCACTGGAGCCACAACTCCCTACTCCTAATCGCTACACTGGTGACCCAGATGGGTGTCGAGGATTCTTAAATCAATGTGATATTCAATTTGAATTAACGCCTTCTCGCTTTTCTTCCAACAGAGCTAAAGTGGCTTATATTATTGCACTCTTAACTGGTGAGGCATTGGCCTGGGCTTCTCCCATCTGAACTTCCACAAAATTTCACAAATTTAAAAAAAAGAATTCAAACAGGTGTTTGATACCCAAGGTCGTAAAATTACTGCTGCATCTTCTTTGTTCCACATTTCCCAGGGCCACAGATCCGTTGACAAGTATGTTCTAGAGTTCCGGACCATCGCTGCAGAGACGGGCTGAAACGATGAGGCTTTATCTGCAGCCTTCTGGCAAGGAGTCTCGGAAACTCTGAAGAATGAGTTAGCCACTCAG
The DNA here is from genome assembly GCA_036426205.1 of Ascaphus truei. Taxonomy (NCBI): domain Eukaryota; kingdom Metazoa; phylum Chordata; class Amphibia; order Anura; family Ascaphidae; genus Ascaphus; species Ascaphus truei. The sequence goes on from CM071572.1 coordinate 3,763,771, forward strand.
GAAAGACCTTCGTGGTAGAGGATCTGATAGCGTATGTATTAGGGTGGATCAACACCTTCAGGAAAGGCGGCTTGAACGCCTTTATTCTCATTCCCTCACTCCTATGCCTCCTATCCGCAGTTCTACTCCCACCGATCTCCCAGCTCTTGAGGCCCCAGAACCCATGCAGTTAGGAAGTCATCAGCTCTCCTACTCGGAGAAACAGCGCCAGAGAAATTAGGGTTTTTGTTTCTACTGTTGGACACCTGGTGCGCCGCTGTCCTACGGAGCCGGAAACACCAACACCCAATAAAGGTGTGGGGGAATCTCATTGGGTACAATTTCTTCTACTCCCCCTACAAAGGGTAAACTACCGAAAAGGATTATGCTTCCAATCCTCCTTGAGGGTCCTGGCTTCAGAGTATCCGCGTCTGCATTTATCGACTTCGGGTGTGGGGAAATTTTGTGGATCAGGATTTCGCCAACAAGCACAACATCCCTATGATACAGAAGTCTGAACCTGTCGGTCTCGAGGCTATTGATGGAAGACCTCTCCAGCCAGCCTTCATCTCCTTGGAGACAGCTGTTCTTTTACTCTCCACGAAGGATGGTCATAAAGAGGAAATTTCCCTGGACGTAATTCTTTCCCCTTCTGTGCAGGTAATCCTGGTTCTACCTTGGCTACAGCGACACAACCCTCAGATAGATTGGACTGATAACAACCCTATACAATGGGGTTCAGCCTCTAAGAGACTTTCTACGTCTCCGGTGCAAGGCGTTGCTGGTCTAGAGACCACTAAACCTGGCAACCTTTTCTTCCTAATGTAAACACGGAATTCCTTGACGTATTTGATAAAGTTCGATCTGAGTGTCTGCCCCCATATCGTCCTTTTGACTGTCCTATTGACCTTAAGCCCGGTGCCATTTTCCTAAAGCAAGGTCATATCCATTATCTCTCCCGGAGACTAATTCTAGGTCTGAATATATTCAAGAGAATGTAAAGAAAGGCTTTATAAGAAATTCTACTTCTCTCGCCGGAGCAGGCTTCATTTTCGTTAAGAAGAAGGATGGGTCACTTCATCCGTGTATAGATTACAAAAGTTTGAACAAGATCACTCTGAAAAATCGCTATCCGTTGCCTCTTATTTCAGAACTTTTTGATCGCCTGCAAGGCGCTACCATTTTCTCTAAACTTGATCTCCATGGGGCTTATAATCTTATACGCATACGACAAGGAGACAAATGGAAGATGGCCTTCAATACACCCGACGGCCATTACGAGTATTTAGTTATGCCCTTTGGACTTTGTAATGCACCTGCGGTTTTCCAGGAATTCGTGAATGAGGTTTTTTGTGATGTCCTTAACACTTTCGTCATTGTGTACTTTGATGACATTCTCATCTTTTCTAGGTCCTTCCTGAACATATTCAGCACACTAAGTTAGTGCTTTCTCGTCTTCACGAGAACCATCTCTATGCCAAAATGGAGAAGTTTATGTTTCACCAGAGACCTCTTTATTTGGGTAATTTTTTTCTGATAAAGGTTTCGCTATGTATCCTGAAAAACTCTGGCGCTCTCTCTCACGATCACTCTCTCTCGCGCTCCCTCTCTCTCACGCTCCCCTCACTTGCGCGCTCCTCTCTCTCGCGCTCCCCTCACTCGCATGCTCCCCCTCTGTCGCGCGCTCCCCCTCTGTCGCACGCGCTCTCTCTCTCTTGGGTTCTTTTTCTCTCGCTATCCCTCTTGCACGCTCTCTCGGATGGGCTCTCTCACGCATGAGCTCTCTCGTGCTCTCTCTCGCGTGCTCTCTCTCGCATGCTCTCTCGTGCTCTCCCTCACTCTCTCACACTCTCTCTCTCTCGCGTACTCTCTCTCTAGCTCTTGAGCACACTCTCTCTTGCGTGCTCTCTCTGTCTCTTGCGCACTCTCTCGTGCTCTTTCGTGCGCGCTCTCTCTCTCTCGCGATCTTTTTCTCTCGCTCTCTCTCTTGCACACTCTTTCTGATGGGCTCTCTCTCGCATGAGCTCTCTCGTGCTCTCTCTCGCGTGCTCTCTCGTGCTCTCCCTCACTCTCTTGCTCTCTCTCGCTCACTCTTTAGCTCTTGAGCACACTCTCTCTTGCGTGCTCTCTCTGTCTCTCACGCTCTCTCTCGCGGTCCCCCTCTCTCACGCTCCCCCTCTCTCGTGCTCCCCCTCTCTCTCTCTTGCGTTTGATCTCTCTCTCTCTCGGTCGCTTTCTTTCTCTCGCTTTCTCTCTTGCACTCTCGCATGGGCTCTTTTCTCTCTCGCGTTCTTTCTTTCTCTCTGTCTCTCTCTGTCTTGTGCGCTCTCATGCTCTCTCACGCTCATGCTCTCTTGTGCTCTCTCGTGCTCGCGCTCTCTCGCATTCTCTCGCGCTCTTTCACACTCTAGCTCGCGTTCTCCCGCTCTCTCCCGCTCTCTCTCGCAATCTCTTTCTTGCGCTCTCTCGCATTCGAGCTCTCTCTCTCATGCTCTCTCAAGTGCTCCCCCACTCTCTCGCACTCCCCCTCTCTCGCGCTCTCCCCCCTCTCTCGCGCTTCCCCCCTCTCTCGCGCTCTCTCTCTCCCCCTCTCTCTCTACCCCTCTCTCTCTCTACCCCTCTCTCTCTCTACCCCTCTCTCTCTCTACCCCTCTCTCTCTCCCCCTCTCTCTCTTCCCCTCTCTCTCTTCCCCTCTCTCTCTTCCCCTCTCTCTCTTCCCCTCTCTCTCTCACCCTCTCTCTCTCCCCCTCTCTCTCTCCCCCTCTCTCTCAGCGCTCTGTCCCCCCCCTCTCTCGCGCTCCCCCCTCTCTTGCGCTCCCCCCTCTCTTGCGCTCCCACCCTCTCTCGCGCTACCTCTCTCTCTTGTGCGCTTGTGCTCTCTCTCTCTTTCACTCTCTTGCACTCTCTCTCACATGGGCTCTTTTTTTCTCTCTCGTGTTCTTTCTCTCTCACTCTCTCTCTTGTGCTCTCTCTCGTATGCGCTCTTTTTCTCTCTCTCACGCTCTTCTCTATCTCTCGCGGCTTCTTCTCTCTCTCTCTCGTGCTCTTCTACTCTATCACTCTTTCTCTCTCTCCCCAAACTCTCTCTCCCTCTCTCTCACTTTGTCACGGAGTGCTCACCACAAACAAGATGGGCCGAGGTGGGGATTAGATAAACACCAACCCACAGCCGTGTGGGCACATCTGGAGTGTAGCCGGGTCGGGTTAGAGAGGTACGGATAGTCGAGACACTTGCCAGGGTCTAGATTGGAGAGGTTTGGGTCGTTGCAGGTACTATTAGCTGAGGTCAGGGTTGGAGAGATGAGAATAGTCGTTGTACGTATGCCAAG